>CM065184.1:3125000-3575000 GCA_033026295.1 Channa striata
ATGCATTTTTGTGATAACTGAAATTGATCTGTCCTCCCCGTAACAGAAATGTGTCTCACCCCTACATCCCACCAGCAGAGGGCAGCAGTCAGCCTGAGGGGGCCCCATCCGGCAGCTGCCTCCAGCAGCTGCTCACGTATGCTGACAGTGTCACTAACTGGATCTCTGCTGAAATAGTCATCTGTGACTCTGTCAAGGTGAGGGGAGACGTATCTCAGCAAAGTAAACAGGGTCAGCTGGGAAATAAGAGTCGGCCATTAGTGTCACAGCCTGTCTTTTGATTTCTCGCAGACTGTCCCCGTATGTGCTTTCTGTATCCTCTCTGGTCTCATGGTTGAATGGTTTATGGACACAAACGAGAACGTGTGGGTCTGAAACCTGAAGCAGCTCTTTAATGAATGCTTGCATAACCTGTCATTTGTGTCTGGCAGCATGCTGAGTGAATGATTGTTATTATGAGTGATTTTTTTTTCTGTGTGAGCCTTGTTCTGATTTACTGATTGTTGCTCAGATGCTCCAACTAACACTTCATCTATTCTTGGTGCACCTAAAGCTTCCACCTACAGATGCTTTCATCATGTTCGTTCATCTGGCATTCGCTCTGCTTTTATCATTTACTTTTTAAATAACAGTTTAGCTGCTTTCATTGTTGCTAATGTACAAGCAGAATATTGAACTACTTTTGCTTCTCAGGTTGCATCCACACACATTTAATATATTTCAAATAACATGGTATTAAGATATTTTCAGGGATGTGATGATACAGTGTGTGATATATGATCGAGGAGGCACGAACCTGTGTTTATAGCCTCTTACATTTCCAGCCTGATAGCTGTGGTACTCACAGACAGGAATGCTCAACACTGGGACGTTATCACTGTGGCTTTTATCATTTGTAGTCGTGACGATCTCGAGGTAAACAGCATTCACATTGCAGTGTAGATCACCATAATGCACGTTCAAACATACAGTAGCACCTTGCTGTGTGCTGCACCAGTGGAAGAAAGTAGTAGAAGCCAGATTTTATTTAAACCGTTACAGTTTTAATATGTGAACTCATGAGCTGAGTACCACTTCCCTCTTTGTCGTTTTGTCCTTTATAAATTACATTTTGAACGGAGTCGGGTCAGGGTTCTGTTCAGCCAGTGATGCAGTCACATAATCAAGAGACACACACATGGAGGTTGCTTTGTACCACCTTCTGCAGAAGCCACAAATCTTGAAGATTAATGCATATTTTAAAATCTTAATTCCTGCTAATATTTTCAATTTTGCCTGGGAAACTATTTGCAGTTGAAACAGTTGACGTCTGTCTTCTCCTTTCTTGCAAATTATCATGGGACACTGACTGTTGGCCCATTCAGTCTTTTGTTGAGTTATCCAGATTCTTTTGCTCCTGTTTAAATAAGCTGTTTTAATATTAGTAACTTTCATCTCTAGTTGACTTGGGTGTATGTTCATTTGCAGAGCTGCTTCCTCATGTTATTATAGACTCACACAGTGGAGAAATAGTTAAAAAGACAATCATTTTAATATAGTCCCCTCTTCCATGCACCTGAGAGGCTTGAGTGACACAGTATCAAGACATTTCACCTGCTTGAACGACACTTCAGCTGCTCTCAGCGCTTACATTTAAAATCGCAGATGCTTCAACATACTTTCAATGATCACAATTAACCTGATATGAGCTGCTTTCACGAAAAAAAACTGTTTCCACTGAATGTCAGAGTTAGTGTCTCAGATGAAAATTTAAGACAGTCTTTGCACCTTAAACCAAGCACATTCAAATTTTCTTCAGAAATTGTATTTATTTATTTATTTTTTTCTTAAATAGAAAAATAATGAGCAGCAGTAATGCGATTGTAGAGCAGTCCACGAAGTACTGATATAATTTACTACATATAATAATATTTTTATACTTTTGCATTGGACAGCCTTCATTATGCAGCCTTCTCCCTAGCATACCAAAAGCAAAGAGCTGCTAGGCTTGTGCATTTTGCCTTTATTAGCATTTTCTCCTCACTTTTTTGTAATTGCAAACACTTTCTCGTGCAGACACAAGCTGCTTTGCTGACCAAGTATCTGTGGATAGGAAAACACTGCTACGAATCGAGGAACTTCGCCACAGCCATGCAGGTCCTCGGAGGTCTGGAGAACGTGATTGTCAGGCAATTACCAGTACGGCTGCATCTTATAAATTACTCCTCACACCAGTTGTGAGTTTGTGTGTAATAAGTCTGATGTCCTCCAGCTAAATGTTTTCTTCAACCGTGATGGAACTTGCATGGTGTTTAATTAGTTTCACAAATGAGAAATTAGCCTTAATGTATTCAAATAAGATGTAGAAAATGTAAGCGCAGTGAGAAAGAATGTGGCCTATGAAAAGGAGTAATTAAAAAAAACATCTCCATGAAATTTCCATATTTTCATCTAAAGGCAGGTTATATTCATTGACTCCGGAGTTGCATTAATGCCATAGTATAATGAGTCTTCATTATAGAGCTACTAAATAAAACTCTGTCCACTCTTGCCAACAGGCTTGGAAACATCTGTCTTCCAAGGTGTGTGAGATCCTGGAGGAGCTACGAGCCGTGCAGGTGTGTGTAACTGACAGCGAGCCTGGTCACATGTTGTGAAACTGGGCTGCAGGGCAAACAAATCAATAGAAAAACAGCTTCAAGCAACTCGCATGTGTGCTGAGAGCTTACAGCTGGCTCTGCATCGGAAAGTCAGCCTCCACAGAAGCCCATCCGTTTTTTTTTCCCATTCAGCTGTAATAACTGCAAATTTGTGCAGTTTTGAAATGTGAACAGGTTGAATGTATTGAACATTCTCAGGCTTTATCATTGTGCCGATCGCCTTTGACTTATTTGGCCGTTTTCACATTGTTCTAGCATAGGTAAATGCACTGATGGATTCCTGTCCCTTCAGGTGTTTCTAAAGAGTGACGACCTCTGTCTGATGGGGGGAGAACACTCGAGGAGGAGGCCCACGCTGCCGTCAGTCCACATTCTGGCCATGCACGTCCAGCAGCTGGAGATCGGAGCCTTCACACTTACAACTGGAGCGTACAAGTGGACCAAGCTCAGGTGAAGGGAATCAGGAACGCAGATCTCTTCTGTACATCCGTAATAAGCTTCGACTGAGCTTGTGCCTGTTGTTTCTTAACAGCTTCATAACAGCTTCCGCATAAACACTAACAAATCGTTTGAATGCGTGAATATTCGGCATAGATGAATGAGTCGTTCCAGTATTTTGCATGCCTGTCCTTAATGTGGTGGCTTTCAATGCCTGATTTTTTACTTTTCCAAACACATTGTGATGTATATGTGGTGCAATGTTTTTATGAGGCTTGTAAGGTCACACAGATCTAGACTCAGATGTCCACCCACAAAATATGAAAAATTACCATTTCTGGTGTAGAAATAAACTAAAGGGGGGAAAAAGCATTTTGCTACGGAGTTTATTTGTTTCCCTTTTCTAACACAACATGCATGCTGGGAAATTCCAAATCCTCCCCCCAACTCGATGGTTCACTGCATGTTGGAATTTGCATATTAGTGAAACATTCATCCCAACAGTGATATAAGCCTGATATTTGTTCTTGTAGTAACACAAAATATGAGCCGCTAATGCCATTAGCGGAAAATTAGCTCATTCCCCACATCCTGAGTGTCTCCGTATGATAAAGTCGGCCAACTCATTACAAGGACATATTTTCCTGTGTCCTTCTTCTTCGCTTCAATATGGCTGACCAGATGCTGAGGTCACAACAAGTGGCGGTTGGATAGTAATGGCACAGCTGTCGGATTCGGGAAACCGGTAGAGGTGCCAGTGCTGCACCAGATGGCGCTTGTGGGATGGGGGTTGATTTGAAAAGAGGTTTTGGGCCAGATGCTGAGAGACTAGAGGGTGTAGCCAGATGTTCAGGTCAGGAGATCTAGCAGGGAGAGGCAGAGACACAGCTGGTATCTGTGGACCCTGGGTTATCCTCACTCTCTCCAAATCAGGTCAGAGACGAAGCTGCAAAAAGAAAAGAACAGGTAGAACACGCACCTAGATTCATTTAATATCATCATGTGTTCCCATCTCACCTTGCCGCCTGCATTCATGTGTGTTTCTAGGGGCATAGCAAAGGCCGTGAGTCAGGTCCACGCCTTCCAGGAGGCAGCATATTCCTACATCCCGGACTGGCAGTTGCAGGCCTACCTTCGGCGCCGCATCGCCCAACTCGCCGCCTCTGACATCCACCTTTTGGCTGCTGACAACGATGCCAACTTCCAGCAGTCCAGCGAGCGGCAAGCGCGAAGGATCCAGAACACGCTGAGGAGGGTTAAGGCCACCTTCCAGTGAGCATCACCCTAGTCACATGTCACAGCCCAGGACGAGACACTGCCGCCAGGTCAACAAGACCTGGCCCAGCCGCAGCCCATCCCTCGGTTGTCCTGGCAGTGGAGCCTTGTAGACAAAAAAATATATATTTTCTGCCGTTGTTTCGTATTTGCTAACTGCTCTTTGGCTTCAGTCAATAATACTTTACCAGTTTGGACTTTTAGATGAACAATATTTGTTCTCTCTGTAACTCTCTTGCATCTTTACATTCTACTGGTTGCTGCAGCAGATCGGTTTAATTTTGAAACAAAAGCAGAAGTTTGTGTTGATTTGCAGCAATTACCTTCTCAGCTTTTATGCTCTTGTTTTTATTATGTTCATAAACTGATGCTGTATATTTAAGCACTTCCAGCATCAAAACTGGATTACCAACATGGCAAAGTGGGGGATTGCACCAGAGCAGGACTCGAGGACCTCAAAAGCCACAGTCTCCGTGGAACTTTGTGACGGTGTCCTAGTTTGAACTGTTTAGGAATTGGCACATTTACAGCACATTTTCATGAAAGCTACCGTGTTTAACATTTTTTAAATGGAAGCGTGTTCCAAATCATATCTTAATATTGACAAGTGTTGTCAAAGCCTCCTGTCATCCAATCTCACGGAACAGAACTGGCAGCAGTGCAGAGATATTCACTTTTTAAAGTGAGGTTTGGTGAGGTTCACCCTGCTAACCAAAGAAAGGTGTCAAAGTAATTAGAGAGAATTCCAGTTGACTCAATCTCCAGATGTCCTCAGCTGGTCAACCGAGAGAACGTGTCCTGACATACTGCTTGTTTAGCAAGCTTTGCAACATTTCTATTCATAGTAATTTGACACTGACTAATACCTGAAGGGCTGGGCAGAGTGTGGCAGACCACAGCGGACAGTAGAAGAATACTGGAGTTGGAATAGGGAGGGCTGGGTAGACTGGATTCTTTTTGAGTCTAATTGAAGTGGCTGATGTTGCATATTTTGCATTTAATTGGGTTATGACACATATACAGCATACAGCAAAACAAACCCAAAATAACCAGCTTTGCTTTGTGCTGGAACATGCTGACACACTGCACATGTTGGTCACCGAGATCATCCTTATCTGAAGCTTTTGGACTCTGGGTGCAGGTCAAGGACTTGAAAGGTTCTTGGTCTGACCCCGCCCTGATGTAGGAGGGGGCTGATGAAGCTTCCCAACCATTTATTAATTAGTTCTGGTGGAATATAACTACTGTTATCTTGACACCAAGTGTGGATGAGGTGTCTCTTGTCAGGGCTCATTTTTAAACTTGTATTATTTGATCTGCGGCTGCGTTTGTAAAGTGCATAGTCCTAAATTTACCAAAGAGCAAACATGAGAAGGTTTGTCTTTGTAGGAGCTGAATACTGTGCACAGTGCACAGATAGGGAAGACACAGAGGGGAAAACAGGGGCCCGGCAGCTAATTTTTTTACCTTAGGGCACCTTGGCAGATCAATTTAGACATGTCAAACATACTAATAATTTCCATGTAACATTGCAGATCTGTGTTTTGGCTTTTAGAAAACAAGACATGGCGCCAAATGTCAGTCTGTGGAATATATATTTTGCTTGACCTCCAACAGGTACACGCGTATGTTCACCAATTAAGACTTTATCAAATGAGGTTTATATGACTGTGTTGGTAAATGAATGCCATATTGATTTCATGTAAACAGCACAATCTGGAACAATTGCGTTTATTATCAGTAATGTGTTGCGAAGGGCAAAACTGTCATGACAATACTTTACCATCACAGAGAGTGTAATGAGACGTCAGTCTGCAGAACGGGGTTGAGGGATTATGTTTATTCGATGTCGGTTTTTCCTATTTTCCTGCCTGCTCTCTCGCCACGGTATTGTGCCATGAAACACACCATGGAGACAGAATGTGATATGCTATGAAGATTTGCTTAATTTAGCCAAATAAATGAGATTTTATAAGCCCTCTCTTGCCAAAGCACATTATTGTCAGACAATATCCCCGGCAGAATGGCTGCATGGGAGGTTTAGAGCGTTGTTATGTCTGTCGTTGTGGGAATGTGGTGGGAGAGCTAACGCCATAGAAGTTCACAGGAGGCCTTCACTTTGTCTCCCGCTGAGTTTGGACATTTCAAAAAGAAAGACCTATGCTCTGTTTTTTTTTTAATATCAGTTTGTCCTTTACAAAACATACACCTTAACTTATATGTGGTTATAACTTTTTATAAATATTTGTGAGAAACTTGGCTGAGCCACAGACCTTATGAATAAACTTATATATATTTATATATAAAAAAATCAATCATTCCAAATATTTGGGATAAGAAGTATGTTGTGTTATTGTGTTGATTTTCCATAGCAAAAATATATTAGAAAAGGTTATATTATTTTAAAGTTATATTTTATTTATGATATATTAAAGTATATTTTTAAGGTATCAAGCTGTGCCCAGGGCTGAATGTAAACGAATACAAGGCCTGTACACAAGCACAATTTAGCATTTCTATCACCTTTTAACATTCACTCCTTTACATATAAAGAGACAATACACTTCTCACCCAACTGTATTTGTGTGACAGGCGTGGTCACTTCTTCATAAACATTTGGGTAGAATTGTGATATGAGGAACTGAACCATCTCTCAGTCATACAGCACTTGTGTTTTTGGTGAAAGTATTAGCAAAATCTAACTAAATAATTGAGTTTACTGTTTATTTGACTGTGTTGAAGCATTTTCCTTAATCATATCTCCAACATTTTTCCACATTTCAGAGGGAAATGTGCATTTCTTTCACAAGAATTATATATTTATAACTTGCAGT
This sequence comes from Channa striata, assembly GCA_033026295.1. Classification (NCBI taxonomy): domain Eukaryota; kingdom Metazoa; phylum Chordata; class Actinopteri; order Anabantiformes; family Channidae; genus Channa; species Channa striata. The sequence continues at coordinate 3,132,187 of CM065184.1, forward strand.
AGAGTTTCATACATCCAGGTTGCTTTTGCTGCAGTCACTAGTGATAATTTAAACTCCCCTATATTAAAATTCATACAGGGTATTAGATCAATGGAATTTAAGGACGTTGGTTGTGTCACCTGGTAACAGTAACATGAGTGCAGGGCTGGTGCGGGACAGACAGACAGACAGACAGAGGATCTGCAGGCAGAGCTGAGGAAATAGTCTCAGCGTGAAGGCGACGTCCCGTGTTATCTCACGGGATCAGGACGCGCAGATAAAGGGGGACAGAGCCCGGATAAAGGAGATAACAAGGACCCGGCCTCTTATCTCCGCGGTCATATAACTAAACGATCACTTTAGTGGCTTTGTCCACGCAGAGTCGGTCCCACAGGTCGGTGCTGGGACGTTGTGTCTCGGTTTGATTGGCAGCTGGGAGCCGTGATGTGACCCTCTGAGGCCCAGGTAAAGATGCGCTTCAACTAATCCCACTAATCTGAGCTGGTGTCGGTCCCATGTCAAACCTCTTTTGTTGTAGTGTGCGGTGTAACATTCTGTGGTCTTTGGTATGTGAAATGGTCCGTTTAAGTCGCAGCTTGTTTTGCCGGATTTGCATGTGAACAGCCCGACAATCGTGCGTAATTGCGTTGCTACTGTCCCACCTTTGATCTGGGCCGTTTGAAGCGCCTGTGCCAAACGCAGCCGCGCTCTGGGCCGCTGGCGCCAGCAGCGCACCGGGGTCTCACAGTCAGCTCGACACAAAATACAAAACGGGTGAGAAGAGCCTCGTCTTTCAAGTCTCACTGCACACGTTGGGTTTTGAGAGTGTCACTTTAGAAATGGCTCCGACGCACAACACCGCAAGTATAAAACTATTGGTTATGCTTCCATCATTATAGGCAGACAATTAAGTTTGTGGCCAAAACGAAATATATTTTGTGGCTTCAAAAGTAAATCAGACAAACAACAAATTATGTGAGGAGAAACTCAAACTGAATTTCTGAATTTTAGTTTGTTCCCCACGTATTAAGTCCTACAAGCCATTTATTAATAACCTGTATGGATTCAAGACAACAATTGCAGGTTAAATTTAATAATTTCCCTCAATAAATACCTTTGTAAAGTATAACATTTGTTTTAAATGAGAACCTGACACATTTGTTCCAATGCTACTGTAGGCAGCAGCAGCATTCATGTCCCCACCTCTGTATGCCAGATTGGGGCGGACAAATGTATGAGCTCTGGGGGGTTCTCGCAGACTCAGTGGCGCCAGGTCTTCACACCCTCACAGGATATGTAAAGACTTCAATAACGAGCCAATAAACCCCTAATCATCGAGATCGATCAGGCGTTAACAAGGGCCCGCACATATGCAAATAGCAGCGAGGCCCGGCGCCCTATAAAAGGCCGGGCGTGGACGGGGGCCGCAAACACACACTCCCTCTGACATTTGGTGGATTTACAGGTCACTGAGCAGGAACATGGTGAAATACTTTTCTGTGGACTGGCTGGCCCAGAGCTACCACAACACTGCCCCGACCGAGGACCAGGCAGCGGACCCGGATAATGCGTCAACTTGCAGACCGCATGTTCCCTGCATGGTGCAGCCGCGCCCGCCGACTTATGGGAAGGGTTACCTGCAGCCAAAACCCAAACCAGCCAAGCCCGGCGCGCACACGGAGCCAGTGGGGAGCAGCGGGACTGAGGACCCGGGCCCCGGTTCGCGTCTGCATCCAACCAGCTGCGCTTCAACAAGTAAATGGCACAACTTTTACCACCTAACAATAACCGAGCTGTTGCGCACAAACGGTGATCGTAACCCGCCTTTTCTATCTTCAGTTTCAGAAACCAGCGAATATTCCTCCGGGTACGAGAGTGAGGCGGCGTCCTCTGAATGTCTCTCTGTGGACGAGGACAACAAGGCGGAGGACGAGGCACCGAAGCGCCGAGTGCGCACGAAGTTCACCCCGGAGCAGATCAGCAAACTGGAGAAGATCTTCAGCAAGCACCGGTACCTGGAGGCTGGGAAGAGACTGAAGACCGCGCAGAAGCTGAACCTCACAGATACCCAGGTACACACACACACACACACACACACGGCGGGTGAGATACGTTTCTGTTCATATGAGTGTCACAAGACATTCCGCTGGATACTGATTTTCATTTGCGTCATCTCAGGTCAGATCCTGGTTTCAGAACAGGAGGATGAAGTTGAAACGGGAGCTACAAGACTACCTGCCCCCCCAAGTTCCAGCGGTGTTGTTCCGGCCTCTGCCCCCGGTTCCGTATCACAGCATGGCCGGTCAGACGCCCCACTACCCGGCCACGGGCCCAGCCTTTTACCCGCAGATGGTCCTCCAGCAGAACATGGGCCCTCAGGGTCTTATGATCTATAACCGACACTTCTATTGAAGGACTGTCCCCTAAAAGACTTGTCCAACTAAAACACTTAAAATCCAAAGGACAATTCACAGATGCTTTATGTCATATTGTCATATGATTTGATTGTTATGTATAAATAATATTGTATATATTATAAAAGAAAAGCTCTATTTATGATGAAATAAAGTTTATCTTCTATACTGCAGCACTGTCTGAAGCGTTTCTTTGCTCGGTGAACATCTGTATCACATATCTCGAGATACAGCTGATGACATTACGCTGGGATCAGTTCAACTTGAATGGATCATCGGGTCTTCGATCTTCTTGGTTGTCCAGGTTTAAAGGGTCTTATCACGGCGCATTGTGTGCGTCTCCTGGCTGGGTTTCTCTCATAGACTCAAGATAATATGAAGCATCAACGAATGCTAATAAATTCAATCACAGATCAAAGTAAAAAAAAAAACAAAAAAACAATCCCTGTTGCCTGGTCACGTATGATGACGTCCTCATAAAAAGCTGGCTCTGCCTTCATGTGTGCGTCTCCACATCTGCATTTCAAAAGAAGACTAACGGGCAGATCACGGTCAACAATTAGTCCTAATAAGCTGCTCATGGAGACGTTGACACTTGCAGCAGGATCCCCGCGGCTCGGCTCCAGAGAGTCTGGAGTTGTGTGTGCTCACTGCTCCTGAGGTTTAAATCCGACCATGTGATGAGATTCGCAGATAGTAAAGTTGGTTCGCAGCGCGATGATTAACGGGCCACAGACAGACGGACTGTGACTGTACGACACAAACACGTGACTCACCTGTAAACCACTGCAGCTTTTTGCTGGTGTATGAAGATTAAAAGCCTCATCTGAGATCAAACGCACCTTTGTCCCACCCAAACAGAGGCCTGATCACCGGGTGGCTTGATGCGCATGGTACCCCTAAAATATGTCTATAATAACCACAGTCAGAAGACTCTATGAATTCAGTTATTTAGGACTCTGACGCAGGGGGAACCCCCCACAACCGAACCGTGGCCTGGAGCCGGGGTTCTTGTGCTCAGCTGTGAATCGTTTGGTGTGACTGTCAGGTAACTGACACCCAGACTCACTGGCGCCGGAGCATCTCGGGCAGCCTCCAAGGCGATAAAGCCCACAGCCCAGCCTCCATTAACCGCAATTACAAGGACAATCAACTTTCTATCGTTCCGTTGAGATCTTTTTGCATATGCAAATAAAGAAGTGTGGCCCTCCTATATGAGACCAAGAGTCACCCAGGGGGACAGAAACATCTGGAGACCACCGGCTGGACGCAACATGGCCAACTTCTCTGTGGAGTGGCTGTCGAAGAGTTACTATGAGGACATCACTGTGCAGGCCGGGGATGATGCACAGAGAGAGAAGGAGGGATTCACGACGGGCTCCCCGCACCGTAAGTTCGCCGACCGACTTTGTCTAAAGGGTCTTTGTGTGTGTGAGGACCCGGTTCACGGCTGTGTCCCCCCACCCAGAGAGCTGCGACTACAGCTCGGGCTCCGAGAGCGAAGTGGGAGAGGACAGCGAGGGAGAGGCCGCGCAGCAACGGCGGCTGAGGACCAAGTTCACCTCCGAGCAGATCCGCAAACTGGAGGACACGTTCCGGAGGCACCGGTACCTGGGCGCCACGCAGAGGAGGAGGATCGCCGAGAAGCTGAACCTGTCAGAAACCCAGGTGAGTTTGAGGCCGGTCCGGGTCTCTGGAGGAGACGTGGACCGTTTGTGTTGCACACATGCTTATGGAGCGTTTCCATGACTCGGTCTAACGCTGCGCTCTCCAGGTGAAAACCTGGTTCCAGAACCGGAGGATGAAGCTCAAACGGGAGGTCCAGGACCTGCGGCCGGAGTTTTACTCGGTCCCGGCCGCTCTGCTGCCGCCCCTGCTGTTTCAGCACCCCGCCCTGCGCGGACAGCTCCCTGCCGGCAGCGGCTTCTACCAGGCGCTCCCCGCCCCTCCGCGCCAGCCCCGCCCCTGCGCGCTCACCCTGCCTCCACACTTCTACTGAACTCCCGGAAATGTTCAACCAAACTTTTGTCTAGAATCTAGATGTGTGTTTTCCGTTGCTCTCTCTAAAAGAGGGGTTGTGAATATCATTGATTTTAATATGTTGGAGCACTACTGTGAAATGTGAATGTAACTTTTATGAATAATTAAATAATGTAAATATGTTTGTGGCAAACTTTGTGTTTTGATGCGAAGTAAAGCTGAATTAAAAACTGCACGATGCCTCTGGGTTTTAACTGTTCGTCTGTTAGACCTCGTATTTCTAATCATTGGGTATAAAGCACATTTCCACAGGCGCATATTATTGTGACCAGCTTTAATTATAATGACACGTTGAAAGAAAGAAAAAACTCTGATTTGATTTTAGTACATTTTCAAAATCCTTAATGTTAAGTGTGAAGAAGTGAACCCACGTGTGTAACGTTTAACACACACACACATGACGGAGTCCTGGCCAATAAGACGCAGGCTCTTTCGGCTGCAGCCAAATGTTCTCCTCTGGCTCCAAGCTGTGCTCGGCCTCTCCTCTGATGCAGATTTGCATATTCAAAGGAAAATCAAAGCGGGGCTAACTGCCTGATAATTGAGATCCATTGAGCCTCCATTGTGTCCGGATGGAACCGTTCGCACCTACTTGAGGGGAAGCTGGGAGTCGGCGCCGTCAAGTCTGGCCAAGGTGTCCGCCGCGTCATCAGGCGGTGTTTGGGTTCGGACCGAGGGCCCCCCTCCGTGCATCGGAAGGGAACGAGTGAAATACTGACACCTCCCACCAGGAGGCACACTCATCAAAGGAGATGATGATGATGAAGAACGGTGATGGTGCTGCGTCTCACTTTGCTCTGCGTGACAGATCCTGGAGCCAACGGCAGCATCAGCATCAATAAACGGGCCAGTGTTGGGAGGGCAAAGACCTGAGGAGCTGAATGACAGAGAGCCAGGTGAGGGAGTGGCTGTGTGAGGTCTCACTAAGGATGCAGCCGGATGTCAGCAGACAGGCTGGGGTGATGGGGAGAGTCCCAAGGTTGTTTACACACTCAGAGAGACATGGAATTAAGATGGAAGTCACATTTCTTTGTCATTTACGTCGCCATGCAAAATAAAAGTAATATTCAGAGACTCTTGTAGTATTTCCATGTTATGTGGCCTGTAGCTGCAGAGGGAAACGTTTTAGTTTAGAGTTATTATGGCAGATTCAAATCTGCTCCTGTTTTTGCTTCACATTGTCTTTGTATTTTACTTTTAAAGTACTTGCACTTTTGTAAATGTTACGAGCATGTGCTTCAGTGTGAAAAATGAATTTGAACTGGTACTTTTACTTTCAGTGCAGTGATTTTTAGGCAAGTACTTGAGTATTAAGTTTCTGTAGAATTCTACAGGCACTATCCATGTTCAGTCTTATAATGTAATATATGATAATATCCAAGGCCTATTTTTCTGCAGAAGTCATTTTAGGTTTGTTACTTTCTTTCCCATTTAAGTATTTTTTTATATGTATGCTTATGAGAACAAACAATGTCCTCTTTCACCCATATCCTTGTTCAGCTTTTTTCATGCAGAGCTATATAGATAAATATATTAATTACAAAATGTCTTAAATTTGTGCTTGATAATAAAACAAAGCAAAGAGAGGCTGTGGTAGACAATCGGTTATTTGATGTCCACTTTAACTAGCCAACAATGAGAGGCTGGTACCACTGAATTTTCCATTAAAGCAGCAATACTGAGGCAATTGCTTGGGCACTGTTGCTCTTAAGAGTTGCCCAAAAATATTGCCTAGTGTATCACCACCCTAAGTCATTTAAGTGCAGGCAAAACAAGGCAAAATGATTTAAAAGTTTCTTAAATGCATGACTTAGCCTCTATGTATTAAAGACTCAAAAAGTCAGAATGTGTACTCCAGTATTTGTACCTTTATTCACAAACATCAGCAGAGAAATACTTCAGGTGAACAGATGTTTAAAATGAATAATTATGCAGCAAAAAAAAAAAAAAAAGGAACATCACCTCATTCCAAGAACACAATGTCATTGCGAATGCGTAGGACAAATTCTGGGCTGTAGTACGACATAAAAAGGCATCGCAGAGAGACAGAAATCACCTGCGGTCACTGTGTCAGAGCTTGTGGTTTGCAGTCTTCCACAGCAGGCTGGGACCCGAGCGCTTTGAGGTCAGCTGTCACACGGCGAAGATGATGAAATGGTTTGTCTGCTTGGTGGAATACCTCTGCAGCCCCATTTTCCCATGCCCTATGCCTCTTTAAAGTTACATCTCAAAGAGGTATATGCATAGGAAAAAGGAACAGCGAGTGCTGCCCGGCTGCCCTGTTGCCACGCGCCCAGAGCCAGGAGGGGAAAACAAAGCCAGTCAGTTACAGAAGCACGGCTGCACGTAAAAACGGGTAATAACTGGTTGTTGGATGTAAAACTTTAAAATAAAATGCTCAGAAACGCAGTGGAAGTAAACATTTGCATGTCGTTCTCCAAGTTTCTAAAAAGCATTGAGCTTTTTCAGTGAATGGAATCAGTTTCCAAAAGGCATGAAATGTGCAGAGCACTTACCCCGTGAAGCTCCAGATGAGTGTCTCCTGGGAAAGCACCTCCTGTTGGCCATTTATCCCTCGGCGGGGACCTTGAAGATGTTTGAGAAAGACAAAGTTGCTGTTGTCTGCGCTCACTCAGCACTTATCCTGCCTCCTTGGTTTTAAGCCATGACAACAAACCTGTGGAGGTGACGGATGCCTCCGGAGACGAAAACAAAAAAAGAGAAACCAAAGAGAAACAACCGGCTACAATGATGCACACAACTGGGATGCCTGTGCAAAGTTCATCGTCTGTTATGCCCAAATTCATCTAGTTAACTGTCAGCTTGTTATAATTATTATCTCCTATCTGACACATGCTGCAGATGTCACAGGCAGAGCACGGGAGAAGGGAAATCATCAGGACGGTTCGTTCCTGCCAGTGGAAAAGTTTCTTATCTGTTCGGGGTTTTTTTTGTTGTTGTTTTTTCGCTCCCTTTCTCTCTCCCAGAACTGGGGCCCCCATGCTTTTTAGCACTCAAGGTCTCTAGACAAGGACTCTCAGGGTGTGCTGAAGTAGACACTGACACACGCACACACACACACACACACACACACACACACACAGGCCGTGTACTGTGTAGCAGAGGGAGTGTTATGGCATGTCAAGGCCAGTGCAACCAGCCGAAGATGAAACTCTGCTCTTTTCTCTGAACCTGCGAGTTTGCACCGTTAAGATGAGCAGTCATATATCACAGGCTAAAGTAAAGGAAGATCTTTCTTAGATGAGCGTGTTGGCCCAGCGGAGGCCATCCCACATCGGACTTAACAGAACCAACGTGTGGCCTAATGATGCTGTTGCTGATGAGAGGCATTGTGTGGAATAATCTTTCTACATGGGCATTATAGCATTTCAGTGTTTAATCTTTTATTTAATCGTAGACAAAGAAAAAAGGAAACATTTTTCTCTATATACATGATTACAAAATGTAATCATGTATATACCTACAAAATAACACAAAGTACTGCTTATCCTAAATTGAATTTTAGAGAAGTGGAAAAAGAGCTCAGACACATTTTTTCATTGAGACAAAGAAGAACGATTCGATCAAGGTCTGATAAGCAGCGGCATATTTGTGCTCTGACTGTGGAGTGTGACGTAGCCGTGGAGAGTCTGTGTTCATTGCCATCAGTATGTACTACAGTGATAAGGAAATCCAAGGTGCAGCATCCTCCATTCTCTGCTCTTTTGGACACATATCTGCAAAGCAAATGGCCTAAACACACACACACACACACACACACAATGGGAACCAAGTGAAGTCTACGGCAGCAGTTTCCCCTCACATCAAAACGTTGTGCTCATTTCCTTCGCGTCTCACGAGGGACTGCATTTAATTGGGCACACTTTAACATGCAGCTTTTAAAATCCACTCTTGTTTTTTTGCAGCGTGTTTCATTTGAGCGAGCCAAATATGCCGAGTTAAGCAGAAACGTCTCGCTGTGGAAAAAAGAGGCAACAAAAGCTGCTTGTTCATCTAAACACATCTGCCAGGGAGCCAGAGCAAGTTCACTCCGCACAACATTTCCCAGGCAAAGCGTGGCTTCGGAGTTCTGACACTTTGACAGGATGGGGGGATGATATTTCCTAAATCGCAACACAACAAACACCTGTAGTTGTCGTCAGGGTTGATCTGGCAATTTGGGGGATCTGTCATGCTCATTAGCAGCACACAGAAGTTTGGTGCACTCAGTAAATACCTGCTGCGCGGTTTAGTGTATTTGTAGAAATCAATTAGGAGCAAATAGTTTTGCACTCCTCTGTGTGGAAGTTGTTGTTTGTCATGCCAAAAGTCCAGCTCTGTTTTAGTGTGTCAGTCCACCACAATGGTCCAAAAAACTACCCCAGTGCGTCAACCACATGTCTGTCGGCCACTTTGTGTGTTTAATGTCAGATAAGATATGTATAGACCTTAGAAACTTGAACTGGAAACAGAAATTATACCCACACGTTAGGCTCCTCTCATGAACTCAGTGAATTTAGAACCACAGTGTGTGTGTGTCTCTATGAAGTGAGAGTCTTGTGTTCACTGGAGAACACATGAAAACAAATGCACCGTGTGCACTGTGTGCAAACTTACTGCAATTCATTTTAGCTGCCACTTTTCATAACTCTGAATTTCATTAGTTCATTAGTCCATTTAACTTATCACATGTAATTGTTTAAAAATAGATGCATTGCATATACTTGTTAAAGTTCCAGAATGTCCTCTTTTGTTTACTATATTATTATGCGACTTGAGGAAAGACATGAAGTGTCTTTCTACATGTGTCTGTGACCCAAAGAAAAGCACTAAACACCCTGATGAAGGAAGGTGTGCAGTCTCCTGTGCTGTTTTAAAAGAAGTACTCAAACATTTTGAAATTAATAAATTAATAAGTTTTATGTACTATTTTAATGAGATTTGTTGCCTTGAAATTGTGAGTTCTTTTTTCTTTTTTTTTACTATAACTATGACATGGATCAAACTCTGAATGTGTGCAGTAGTTTCTGCAGCGGGGCTCGGTGAGCCATCGTGAGGCTCAGGAGGGTTCCTCTGGACAAATGAAAACAGATTACACCTCTGTCTAAGAGATATTTCCCTTGTCATTACTGAGTCCACATAATTGTGAGTAATGTTTTTCCTTTGTTGTCATTTGTTGCCACTGATCGGCCGACGTCACCGACTGCAGCGCGAAGCCACTTAAGGGCAAAGTTGAGACTGTTCACCTGGACAAAGCTTGTCACTGTTTCGGTTTGGGATGAAATATCAGAAGCTTCAGACAACATGTTGTGCTTTGAGATACTTTTAAGTGAAACAATGTTAACACTTTGAATAACTTTTTAAAACTATTAGCAAATTATGAACAATGGTTAAAATGTATTTCTCAAATAAGGGCAGGAACATGCTGTAAATACCTCCGTGAAAACAAGCACATGCACACAACCAAAACAATTTCTCTTGGAAGCAAAGTTTTAATCATTATTTTCTCATTAATTCTAACTAACTGGAGAAATAATCCGTACCTCTGGATTTCTGAATACAACTTAAGACATTTATTAGTATAACACTGAAGATTTCTGAACATTACAGGCTCGCTGAGCTGCCAGAGACACTTGGTTTTGGGTCACGGCTGCCCTGGAGCTGAGGTTTAAAATGTTACGGTAAAAAACACTTGGAATGAAGGATTGTACTGACTACAATGTAACCTCCCAAACACTGAAAAATAACTGTCTTTATCTCCTGTTTAAACCACACGGCCCCAAGGTCTTTCTGATACAAAGAACAGTTTGTGTGAGCCCAGGCTAGAACTCGCCTTTATTACAAAATTCTTTCTGTCTGAAAGTGTTGCATTGTTGGACACCTCTGAGAGGCTGCGTCAGTTCGCACTTGGTAAAGTTAAACTTCCCCTCCCTGCGTTTCCCTTGTTGTGTTTTGCTTTGGTGCAGGATGCTGAAGCTGCAGTTAAACAGATGGAGATGGGAGCTGGGGTGGGGGTGGGGGGCTCCCCGGGCCCCTTATGTAAGGGCCAATCTGCATTGGGCACGGGGACTGACAGAATAAGGCCACGGGGTGGTGAGACGAGCCCCACCACCAGGTCCTCCGGGGAGTCGGACACCTGACTCCCAACAGGAGGGATTTGAGCATCCAGAGGCTAAAAGTTTTCATTGCCTCTGAGCGAGTCGGACCTGGTCTGCTTTCATGTGTGTATATGTGTGATGATGGCGACAAAAACAATAACACATTCATACGCAGAAAAATGTGTCAGTGAACCCTGACCTTTCAGGTTCGCTGCATCACCAAACTAATATCTCTGCCTTCTTTTATTGCATGTGTATTTCTTTCGTTTGCGGGAAACTATTAGTAAATCACAGTGGAAACCAGGCAGTGTTTGTCCTCAAGTTTATTTATGACTCGAATTCATGTGTTCATACCATTTAAGGCTGTGCAACATTCAACCAGCATCCGTCTCCTCCTTAACTGTCTCTGACCCTGAGAGAGCAGCAGCAGAAGGAGCTTTGTTTGGATTAATTTCCAGTAGATACATTCTTCTACCTCTGTTCTCTTCAGTAAATTCATAAAAATTCACAACATGCTGATCATCAGTAACAGAGACTGTGGTGGAAAAAAATCCACTAAAGTTGTCGCTTTTTTCTGTCCTTGGGACTCTCACTTTCTCCGCGTACGTCTTTCTCTCTCCGTCTCTTTCTCTCTCCCTGAAGGTGGCTCAATCAGACGACAATGGTGGCTGTCTGTCGTTGTCAAAAGACATTTCAATTTGGCAACCCTCCCGCGGGTCCAGGCAAATTACCACTTCAAAAGGCTGCGAGTCCCCAGGTTGCTCCCAGTGGGCTCGGCCCAGTGCGCTCTCTCTCTCTCTCTCTCTCTCTCTCTCTCTCTCTCTCTCTGTCTGTGTCTCCCACCCTTCTGCTCAGGGATGCTGATGGGAGCCCCCATGAGAGCATGCTTGTCCCTCCATACTAAACAAAAACTCAACCATCTTCATTAATCTGCCAGAATATGGTAACGTCCTTAAATTGTGTTGGGTGGAGTGTGAACTGAGTAAACGCAGGAATATGTTAGAAACTGACAGGAGATGCATCAACTTGTAAGCTACATTTCAGTTCTTTTCAAGCTTTACTTTGCTTTGTTTAACATTGTGCTAAGTCAAGTGTTGGGTTAGAAGTTAATAGGAGTTAATAAGTAGGAGTTAAATATGTTTTAACCCCACGTCTATTTTTTTTGCGTGGGGCATTTCTGACTCTGTGCCCGTCAGAACTGCAGTGTGAGGCGGCTACCAATATCCTCTCAAACGTTTCCCAATCTAAAATCATGTCGTGGAGTGAAGAGGCAGCGATGGAACACTGAGCACAAACCGCAGCCAGTGAGAGCCAGCTGACCAGGAAGTGTCACCAACCAGATGTTGTTTACTGCAAGCAGCAGCAGCTTCCACCAGCCACGTCTGAGCGTAAGAATAAAACTTTCTTTCCAACTCATGCTCGGTTTGTTGTGCAAAACACATTCGACAAGGTAGTTCTGTTTTCTCAGCCATGTACGGTGGCCCTGAGAGCTCAAAGCACTGAGTCAGCCATGGTCAACTGTGACAGTTGGTTCTCTGTTTTTATGCTGAGAAAAACCCACAAAAACGACTTCACCACTCAGGCATAAAAACAGTGTGACACGGGGTTCTTGAATAAATCTTTTACAGTGTGTGTTTCTCAGAATAAAACATTAAAAATCTGTTTGTCTTTATGTCTTTGGCCTCTTTAAATTCCTCTTACCATAACTGAAGTTTGCAGTGTAAAATGAAACGAACTAAAACTCAAAATGCGATGAATGAAGTGTATAGACTACGATCCCCTGATTTAAAGAGAAAATCAGACAAAACAGACAAAACATTTAATGCTAATAGCAAAGAATAGTCCAGGATATACAAAAACAGTCTGGCTTTATTGTAACCGTGCCACTGAAAATATGTTTTCTCCTATATATGATAAAGAAACTATTCCGAATCTGTGACGCACATTAAAAATATATCAGTCAGAGAAGAACAGTTACTCTACATTGTTCATTTTGATTCATGGCAATTTTAATATAACCGTGTTTTTTACTATAACAAATTATTTCTGAACGGTCGTCTCATCCGAGCTGCAGTGGTGGAGTAAATCTACACAGATCAACAGGTATCCTGCTGAGAATAAAAGGATCATAATGCAATTGAAATATGTTAATTATCATTATGCAGTCACTCAGAAAAACAATCTCCCTCAGCTTGGTTAGAGTGAACCATAAAGCCTGAAACAACAAACCAGTATAACTGATGATGAGAACGTCAATTGGTCTTTAATGTTTAGCACATTAATGCAATTAGTTTTATGCACAATAGATCCTGTGAGAATAATAACTCAGTATTGTAGGGATCTGATTGGTCAGTGATCAGCCGTTGACAGGTTGTGAGCCGACCCTCTTATATTTTTGTCCAGTTTGAATTTTATTCACACTACACACATAAGCGTTTAGCTCTTTTAGTTGCGTTGAATAATTTCATCCATCCATTCATTATTTTAACTGGTGGAACCCGTTAAGGCTCACAGGCGTCTGGAGCTAATCCCTGCTACATTTCCCTACTTGTTTTGTTTTGTAATAGGTGCTTCATTATTTCAGACTAAATGAACTGGCAAAATGATTTGCACGTGTGGACAACATGAACAAAAGCATTTTATAGGAATTGCAACAACAGCCGTTACCGTTTCCAGCCAACAAATTACAGGCTGTAAGAATAAGTTACAGGGAAAAAATATAGATATATGAAATATAAATAAAAAGGAATGAACTGAAACGTAAAGATTTTAATTAAAGATTTTCCACCAACAGTCACAAGATTGAAGTGGTTCTTATAATTGTAAACAAGTTAACATAATACAAAATCATGGATTAAACATATAATGTTAGGTGCTTGATCCATATGTTACTATTTTTAATCTTAATATAAACTGCGGTGAACATGTTTGTTGTGAACATTTATGCTCAGAGCAAATGTTAAAAAGCGTGGTCAGTTTCTTGCCTTCTCAGTCATAGTGTGAAATATGAAAAATTATAATAAATCCGAGCAGTGTGGGTGTGATTGGACTCTCTTCTTCATACTGTATGTTCTCCAGGGCTAAAGACGATGAAAACAATGGTTAACGAGCAACATCACGACCAGCATTTCTCATAAGGTACGCTGGTTATAATGTTTTGGCTCTACATCTCTTTTACTTTATATTTCTCCTGAATGTCAGGTTTTACCTCTGTATTGTATCTTGTAGGTAAGAATTATTTTCTCTTTTTGTAATTTCTCCTTGTTTACCATCACTTTTTTCTTCACTCAGTCCGTGTTTTAATGAAGTCACAGCGTAAATTATTACGCTAAAGTTGACTAAATTATGTAGCAGGGTCATCTGAAGCATTTTCTTGCCACCTTTGATGTACTGTACCTGATCACCGTCAAACCTCTTTTTTAGATTAGGGGTGAGACATACTTGCTCTTAACTCCGCACATTGTCAAAATTAATGCTACACGTATGCAAGATACAACAGAAGCTTCAAATCATAGCGATGATAAAGGACACTTTTGAAAAAAAAAAACTTGCAGAGTCTGTCTACATACCTGATATTTATGTTGCCGTTTTCTCTGCCATGATTTAACATAAACATCTTCAAGCAAAAACTACTTAAGGAAGCATGTGAACAGTGGCGCATGCTTGGGGTAACAGGAAGTAAACCCCAACCCTATGTGTGTGCTGCTGATCTCTGTCCTTCTTTCCGGGCAGCTTATCGCTTTCTCAGAGGCCCCTGTAACGTGCATGATTTTGCTTTAAAAACTCCCATAGAAACTACTGAATGTCAAACCATTTTTTATAACTGAGCACAGCATCCAATCTAATAACACCCACAGCAGATCAAGTTCATGTTCACACTTGTTATTTATTATAAACAGCTGCCCATTTACACAGAGGAGTAAAAGCCTGCTCGTGGAGTGTTTAATATGTTTAGCCCATTTAGTACCTAAGAGACATTTGACACTGTTAAACTCTGTCAGTTATGCAATTTTCTTGTTATTTGCGATGGAAGTTCATAGTTCAAAGTGCAATAGATGTCATATTCGTATTATTTTATACCTGAACACAATAATACAAGCAGGGTTCACAGTTGGATTCAGAAAAATGCCAAATAGTCTGTAAGAAAGACACCTATCTTTGGATGGGGGGAAAAATATGCCAGATAAAAACTGAGTACTGCTGAGGCAACATAACTTGAGAAGAGAGCATCATTATGCATTTATGAGTATAATACTTTTATATATTTTTATTCTCAACGCATCCTGTAGCTGGGGAAAAATTACACATTGCACCAAGTCTAAACAGCCCAGTGAAGGCACTACTTTCCATACAAGATATGATGGGTGAGGTGACGACTAGTAGTCAGGCATCACACCAAGTAATGACCCAAAATATGAAACGTGTTGAAACAGGAAGGGAGCAGAGTAATTCAAAGCCAGTGAATTTGGAGATGTGTCACTCTGGCCTGAATGTCCTGAGCAGCCGGTGTGATGGCTGCGGAATAGGAGCTGCTGGTCCATCGAGTCCTGCGTGTGCCATTGCTCTCTGGTCTCAGGTTGAGTTCCTCTGCCAGCCCTGGGCAGATGTGGGAGGGTGCGGGTCTCTGAAGATGGACCACGCTTTCTTCTTCAACATGTGCACGTTCATTTTAAAATCCGTTAAAGTCACTGTAAAAAGATATGAGTTGAAGAACCAGCTCCCCTAGTTCAGTGGCATGACTGATTTTGTTACGGTTCTGTTGGTCCACCTTCTTGAGTTTTTGGCGTTGTTGATGGGAGTCTCTGTTTCCGTGCACGTGCGGCTCCTCTGGTTCTGTTGGAGAGCTTGTAATAAGGCGTGACATCACGGAACCTGCCAGGGAGCTGACAGAGAGCGAAGGCGCTCCATTGTCTGAGCTGACTGACACGCGACATGCATCGCCACCGCTTTAATGGTGCGTGCTGCTGTTGAATGACTCGCTTTGGTCTGATCACGGCTATTGATGTACTCGCATGGCAATTCAAGATCAAATGATGTTTAATGCTGTTTATGTATGAAGTGCTCTCCAGCTCTGGGCCTTTGACTCTGCTTTTACTGAAAGTTAAATTGAAACATATTCAGCATACAGTATAATATCGCTTAATTCAGAGTTAACTGTTTTGTGGGTTTTTCCCCTCGTGAAGAACCCTTTATTCAAACACAATTTCACGACTTGTTACCTGTTAGATTCTCGCAAACACCCTACATGAGTGCGAACACACACACACACACACATCTACACACTACCTTACAGTACAGTACAGAGTTCCTTCAGGAGCCGCTAAATTAAATGCATCTGAATGTGCTCACTTTAGGTGTGTGCAAAGCTATGAGCAAACCCTGACACAAATAGCAGCACATCACAGCGGCTGCTGGAAATGAAAATATGGAGCTTTGGTTCAGCCTTTCTGTGTCTAACTGCATGCGGTGCCCGTGCTGTGCTGGGGCTGCAGAGGGGAGATGTAAGGGTTGTGAGTTTTTGACATTTTTTCTGTTTCATCTCTCTCTTCCTGTCTACGAATTTCCAAATGAGGACCGATCTCTCTCTCTGTCTCTGTCTCTCTCTCCCTCTGCATGCTGCTCCCTAGTGGGACTGATGATCCAATGTGGGCATGGGAAAATGGGGCTGTGGCCTTGCACAGCAGGGGCACTCACCTCCTACCCCCTCCAACCTCCCTCCCCTCCTAGTCGAGTGATAAGAGCCTCACGAAAGGCCTTGCTTTCCGTCGATGGTGGGAACTTGAAGATAAGGTGGCCAGTGTGTGTGTGTGTGTGTGAGTGTGTGTGGTGTGGAGGTATGCAACTGGGCCTTCTCCAAGGAACAGGGAGTTCTCTGCCTCCTCCGATGCTGTTGTACAGAGAGGATGAAGGTTACATGGTGTGTACTTGCATATGTGGTATTTGTGCAGTTCTTTGATTTCACCCCCTGACGCGTGTGCCATTTTTCTGGCACAACATCGGCCACAGCCTGTCGAAACCCACCACTGAAGTTTTCATCAGACAAATGTGAGCTTCTGCCGTCGGGCTCAAACCGTCTGCCGCACCCGCGAGAAACGAGCGGTGGAAGAGCAACATCTCCTATCTGATGAAGGTTAACCAAAACGCAGGTGAGGCTGACCCCGCTTCGAGCAAAATGCCCCCTGCTTTACTTATGGCCGTCGTGCTCAGTCTTTCTGGAAAAAGTGCGGAAATAAAAAACTAAATAACTCTTTGCGTATGTTTTCTTAAGTCTCAGCAATAGTGAAGTTAATTAAGTAAGAGTGAGTGATGATCAGACTTTTAAAAAATCCTCCCTTAAAGATGTGCCCTTGAAAGTCGGCGGTGATCCCTTTTATGGTCTTATTAGCAAAAAATATAGAATGTTTCGTAGGAGAATACTTATTAATCTTATCTTTTATCTTTTAGTTAAGGAAATGAAAGTTGGAGAACATGAAAGTACATAAATTACCTAAGAAGTGACTGCACACAGACTTTTTCCACCTCTGTGCTCATGTCCCTTCGTGTCTCAGCCCAGCTTGAATACAAAACTCGATTCCTGCAACTTTCCCTCTGTTTTCCAAGGTTGTTGTCTGTGTTAAGGGGAGGGTAATGAGCTGTCAATCAAATGACCAGGGTTTGATTCATGGGCAGTTTCCAGGGAGGACAGAATTATTGCTCCAGTGAAACTTGAGCTGCGATGACAGCTGATGCGTGCAGAAAAAGAAACAAACAGGCATATTTGCATTGCTGTAGTTTTTTTTTTTTTCTCAGAGCTGCCATCACCTATTCAGTCTGACAGAAAATGTGATTATCACTCCCCCAACCTTGTGTGGTTTCCATCAGGAAATGGGAGACAAGGTTTGCCTGTGTGTGTGTGTCTCTGTGGTTAGGTAACAGCTTCAGGATGGAGTCTGTGGTCATTTTTATAGGACCCATCTCTGCTGGAAGCACCTTGTTCCTGACACCTTTTCTCATTAATAGATACACTGTGTCCTGCTGGGGAGGCCAGGTGTTGCTGGATCTGTCACAAATACACCCCCATTCAAAATGCTTCATGCACACACACACACACACACACACACAGTGTATTGTACGCTTGTACACACACACAAAGGTGGTAATCAGAGGTCAGATATGACGTATTTATCAGCCCGTGGACTTGGCGCAGCTGTGGCCCGTGAGATAACGTTGTCATCCCCTAATCTGGAGGATGATGGTTTGATCCCCAGCTCCTTCTACCCTTGTGTGGAAGCGTCCTTGGGCAAGACACTGAACCTTGAGCTGCTCTAACGGGTCAGACCAGCAGCTTGCGTGGGAGCTGCTGTCTTCAGGGTGTAAGCGTGTGTGTGAGTGGGTGAATGTGAAGCAACTGTAAAATGCTTCGAAACCTAACGAGGTATAAACGTGCTAAAAGTCTTATACTTACACTATAGACCCTACACATTTCCCTGATATACTGCACTTGTTTTGGTAGTTTTCTGTTGTTTGTATATGAACAACCTACAGAACAATATTTAACTCGAGGAAAAGCTCAGAAATGTATTTTAGCTATGTACTTTTACTATTTACTTTCATGTCTTTACCAAAAACAGCGGAATAAAAGGAACTGGTAAAAAAAATAAAATTTAACTAACTGCACAGTAGTCACGCAGTAGTTACAACATCAACACCACCTGGTGGTTTAAAAATAAACATATGTTGTTCACAAAAATATGATGAAGTAATAAATTCAGATGTGTCATTATGAGTTAACCAGCTTTCAGCGCATAAAGACCCTTAGTTTTTATTAATTACTGTACATATTTTTTCCCATAATCCCATAATTATAACGCGTATTGTATTAAAATACATTGTTTTCTTCGTAGTACTATTGCTTCTGTACTTTGAGTAAAATGTATATAATCTCTTTCCTTGGGGGGGGTCATCTCGAGGCACTTCACATAATAAACACACGTACACATAGACATATTTCTATTTGTTGATCTATATATGTCCCTTTACCGACAATATGTAGGGAGCTGTCCTAAAATACTAATGTGAAAAGCAGCTCTCTTGCATATATGAAAGTCATGTCTACATGCAAATATTGTACACATTCAGATGTTTTGTTGGAACAATAATTAACAATAATTGTATTACACTAAGCATTTGATCCATGTGAGTTTATTATACTGATTAAAAATACTTGCTGTAACCAGATATGTTGCCAGATAGACCAGGATGAAAAATCTCAAGGACATTAAAGAAATCAAATCACATTCATTCCAAATTTGCTGGTCTTCCATTCATTCGCCTGGCATGATTCTAACCCTCATTGCTGTGGCCCAAATGAAGCACAGTAGAAGATTCAACCGATCTGCAAAAGCGGAGCTTCGTGTCTCATCCATTCCATCGTCTTTACAGGAGGACGAGCTCAGACATCAGCAGTGGTCCCTGTGGGGACTCAACAGCTCACACCACACTAAGAGGCAGCGCCACACTCCTCTCGCTGAAGTAGCTCTGCGTGCCATTATCACTTTTCAATTAAGATGTGCATGTTCTCATCTGCAGCACTGATACCACATCTATTTCTTGCTTTTTTCACCCTCTTTATTAACTTCCCTTTCAAGTAACCCAGGTTAGGGTTAATTCATCTATTCAGTTCATTCAAATTATGGGACAAAATCTGACTTGGTAATTACAGGGCATTAATTATATCATATTCATTAATAGATTGACTATTACGGCTTCCTCATGCCAGGAAAGCTCTTTTAATGTTCAAATTTGGGAGTAAATCCACTTCACAACGTCCTTGTAATTGAAAAAGGCAGAAATAAGCATTGAAATGTTGTCAAGTAAGACGCTGTTTGGAAGCAACTTTATAAATTGCCTTTTGCGATAGATACGTACATGTGAAAAGCAATGTTGGTATAATTCTGAGTAAAGCAACGCACAGAATCTTTTTAAAGGGACACCTACTAACATTCCCAGGTTACAGAACTGACCCTTTTCATTTCTGACCTTGTCTTAGATCATCCTGTCATGATTGTTCATAATTGAAACTGTTTTCATGGAGTTCAGCAAAGTGTTTTTCCCATGCACTTCAATGATGAGGTGTCGGATTGTCGAAACTTCCCGGCGTGTTTTCACCATGCCATCAGTGCCGCCCAGCTTAGAAGGACAAAATAACTTATCCCCTAAAAGTGGGCAGCGAGGCTCCACAGCTAGTGCTAATTGTGCTGTCATTAGAGAGTCGGGGAGGCACAAAGCTGTGGGCTAACCGGCCTCAGAGTGCTCGGAATAAACACGAATTCAGCCAAATCCGTCTTCACACCACTCTAACTAAGTAGGAAAAATAAAGTACATCCTGGGCAACTTGCTGCTCATTTTAATTCAGTAATCCTATTCTTTCGCTAACCCCAATTTGTTTGTGTGACACTGAGAACCAGTGAAAAATATGATTTCACACACATATATATACTAATAATAAAGTTCCAGTATATATAGCATGTGATTAAAAACATATTACTTGTTGTAATTAGCCAAAGTACTTTTAATGCTGTAAAGGGCTGAGGTTTAGAATGAAAGTGGGATGTACTGAAGTCTGTTGAACTTAAATATGCTCATAAAAATGATGATCACTTTGTAATACGCTTGCTCAAGGGGGATTTGTTGGGTTTTCTTTAAATATCTGTATAGTCTTGACTTTTTATGTAAAGTGCCTTGAGATGACCTTGTTGTAAATTGGTGCTATATAAATAAAGTTGAATTGAATTGAATTAATAGTACAATATATCAAAATTGGTTAAGAAATTAAATCAATCTCTGTAAATCTCTGTACAACAAAGTAATGTTGAGAAATAAAATCAAAAGCAATCAGAAGAATCCAGTTTCCAGAAGTCTTCTTGACTCGAGAAGTTTCAGTCTGTCCCGTTTAATTAAAGCATCAAAGCTCATTGAGCCGGTGATTCTCATCGAGCAGTGGTATGACAAACAAAAATGACTTGCCTGTGCGTCCATAAACCGAACGTCCACAGCCGAGTCGGACTGTTTCTGCCCTGTCGACACGTCAGTGTTGAAGTCCGGAGAGCAGCAGTGGACAGCTGGCAGCAGAGCTCAGATGAATTCACTGCTTTGTCGGTCACACGGGACACGGATTTTCTGCATAGTTCAAATATTGATTTTGTTGGAAAGAAATGGCAATCCAACTTATTGGCAAATAATTGAGAATTATTGCTGCACTGTGAGAAATATATGTTTGCAACGGTTACGCATGGGGCAATAAACACTCCTTTCCCCTCACACATCACCTGTGGCCGCGGCGTGAGGAAGATACATGACAGATTTATTGCCTGATTCTTCAGGCTGCCCTTTCCCTTCCCCTCAAAGCGCCCGGTCAATTGAATTTAACGTGCGGCGCACACGGCTCGTGTACGTTTGTTTCAGATTATTGCCACGGACGCACGGCTTTAAAACCTGCCGCCGTTTAGCAATTTTCGAGACACTCAGAAACTCTTCCCTCACGAGGACTGCGGAGGATTGCAGAGCAAGTGTGAAATTGTCAATTGCAATAACAGAGTTGGATGTGAAATTCCTCAGAACAGAAAGTCATAATCTCGGACTCAGACCTCTTTCCCTTCACAGAGGCACGGCTCGGCCTGGAAATAATCCCCGCGCTCATTTGCTGAGGCTGCTCACTGCCCCTGCAAGTGACAACAGCTGCGAGGAGAAGCACTTCTTCCCCCGCCCCATCCCTTCTTTGTGTCTCTTTAATTGACTTTTTAACGAGGCTGTGTTCGAGTTGACTAGCTACACCCCTTTATTCCCGACCGCCACTGACACACATGTGCACCTCTCTTATTGGCTGAGGTGGGAAACTCATTAAAATTGTGTGATGGTGGATGTTTGTGTGTGAGCCATGTGCAGAGGAGCACAAACGCACAACATGTTTATGTGCACGATAACGCCGACCCGTTGGTTTCCATCAGGGGAGGTCAAACTAAATAACGTCCCCTAACTGGGATGAAAACACCCTCTTGGGTGGATTTGGAGCAAATTATTTTCAAGCCGTTGTTCCAAAGTCCTAGCGGGAACCTGATCCAGGAGAGTAATTTGGAACTCCCAAACACTGGCTGGTTAACAGTAAAGGCAAAGAATAAAAATCACATTTTTTTTTGGTTGGTTGTGGACTGAACTTCATCATTTCATCTCCCACATGAGCAACAGACAACAGCTAATGACCTCGGAACATACTTTTAATCAAAAAAGCATTAAGTCAAGGTCCCCGAATGTAATGGTGACGACAACTGTGTAATCTCCATGACAACTGAACTCTGGTGAAGCCATGGGTGTTTTTTTATTTTCATTTTTTTCTGTTGGTTAGACTCTTAATTCTAATGTAGCAATTTGCTTTATGAGGCACAGTACATAGTTTTTTTTTCATCTGGATTTTAAATTTGAATTATAGAAAACACTTAATTAGATTTAGCAGCAGATGTTTAACTCCTTTGAGGTCTTTAACTGTGCATTCACTAGCTGTCGTTGCTAAAATCATCTCTAACTTTGCCATGTCCCCGAATTGAAAGTGAACCTGTGGCACAACACTAAAAGCTACAGGCCCAATCCTGCTTCCTACAAATTAGTTAGAATCTGTCTCTATATTCCTTTTTGCATTTATGAAGCCAAGTTTGCTTGTAATAATCAGCTTGACACACAAAGAACAGGTAACGTTTTACTGTGTGAGCACTAGGATTCATAAGTCTACAGTACATGGAAAATGTGAATCTGCATCAGTCCTCTCTCAGTTTGGAGGGTCGGCATGTATTGATGATTTCATAATTTCAAATAAAAGGAGCCATCGACTACAATTTGGGGTCAGTGTGAGACAGAAGGTGAAAGTTGCACTGTTGAATAGGACAGGTGTTACTTAAGGAAGTAGGGTTGAGAAAAAAAGATGGTGCATAATCCTTATGGCCTTTAAGCTGGGCTGCATTTTTTTTAGGATTTGTTGAACAAGACAAAATGTGCACATCGCTCTTACCGGACCCTTAAAATCAGTCGCCCACCTGCGGTCAAATTCATCTTTTTTCAAATTCTTGTTTTGCTCACTTAGTCCCTGGCATTGTTAGCAAATTAACAAATGTATTAAAAGACCTCTCGAAAAAAGAACTGCCGTGTTAATGTGACTGTCGGTCGCTTCATTTTTATTTGTTTTGATTTCTGTGGAGAAGTGAGTGCGGAGGTGGCTGGGGTCGGATCCTGCGGCAGGACAAACTCGGCATTTTTGATTTATTACACAGATTCACGCAGATAACGAGCAAGTTGAAAAAAAAACAACATGTGAGTACCAATATTTGGAAGCAACTTTACAGAAAAAACAAGCCACGCACAGAATAATGAGCAGACTTGGCAACAGAGCACACGAGCGTATGGTCGAGGGTGCAATACAAAGCTATTTAGATTCAATCAGTTTTAATACTGCAAGGACAAATAAAAAAAAAAAACGAAATATTATTGGATTTGTTTGTACTCTACTTTTATTACTTTAATGGACCCCGTGTCTGAGTTTCGTGGTCCTTGTCCAATGCCACCCCCCCAAAGCTTTACAGCATCTGTAGGTTCAGGGAAGAAAAGCACTTTGACTCAAGTCAAAGTTTAGATCATAAACGTTGTGTCTGAAGCCACCGTCAGTGCCGAACTAGAACTAAAACTTACAATCCTTCCAAACACATGTATTCAGACTCTGCACTTTATTTAGTCTCCTTCTCAGCATCCCTCACACTGTTTTTGTTAATCGGGACAAACTGTTTTATTACGGTGAATAAAACAAGAGGTTGCCATCATGTGTTGTAGTGTGCACGTGTGAAACAGTCTGAATACTCATACTGCATACTTCAGAATATGCTGCTCGAATACATTTTACATATCCAACATGCAGTGAGACATACACACCCTGACCGATCTGTGTATTTCCTGCATCTGCTATTTAAAGCAGATGCATTTCTCGACCACTCACAGCACATGTCAGCGTGCAGACGACTGTATAACAGCCGCAAAGGTAGAAGCCTCCTCTTTCATTGCATAAATGTATTAAGTTCAATGTAGTAATTCATATATTGGCATACTTTTATGCTTTTAGTGACCGTTCCTCTTTGCACTCTGGGTGCTTCTTAGAAAGTATTTTGTTTTCTTCGTTCTCGTTAATCAAAAGTGTTTGACACGTTAATCACAAACGATTTAAAACCTCTATGTGGGCTAAATATGCAAGAACTATGAGATCCCAGTGTTTTTACAATAATTTGGGAATCATTTTCCAGACGTGACGCTGGGATGTTGACTTCCTCTTCCTTTTCCTTCCACTCCTGTCATTTCGCTTTTTTACCTGTTTGTGCTGCCACAAGGTGGATTAGCAGCCGCCCTAAGGATAAGTTGTTCGCTTTGCAGAGGACTTCGGGGCGGCTGAGCCGATGTTATCGCTTCCTCTGAAGTCTGTGCTGTGCCTTTGAACATGCTTTATCTTCACATCTTTGTACTTGCCTGCAAATGGAGCAACACACAGGGGCTGCTTTGAAATGAATTAGCAATAGGAAGGTGCCCGAGTCACTTGTGAAGCATGCTTAATTTGTATAACATAAATTAATGTGCTAAAAATAAGAACCTCATCTACTCTGAGCCTGAAACAATGAAATCCAGACAGTGATGAGGGACGACATTGAAAAATTAGTCAGATTGTGACCTTGTGGCCAAGCAACCGCGACGAAAGTACAGAAAAGCGATGAATGAACCTAAGAGGCGCAAAGCAATACAAGTCGGGATCCCAGCTGACAGAGAAAGAGCTGAAAAAGACTGACAGACTTCAAGGGAGCTCCGAGAGACCTTTTTCTTCTCGCTCGTCCCTCTCGCCCCTTTCTGCTACAGCTGGAAATAGCAACTGCGTGACACTTGGCTCCTGTGGGCTCCGGCTGCTCTGAGCCAGCAGTGAAAGGCGATGCTGCGCCGTGGCTGTGTACTCAGACGCTTGTTGTTGTTTAGCTATGAAGGAATCAGATCAGGGACTCGGGGCTCCAGTGTACACCCAAAGGAGAGTCGATTTCATATTCCAGAGTGAAATGCCTTCTGGCACTGTTCCGCCAGCCCTTGATTTGAATAGACAAGAGCTGCTGGGGAGGATTGAGGGATAAAAGAGGCTGAGGGAGAGAAGTGACTGGAGCCTCGAGAACAGACACACAGTCTATGTGCTGCATCAGCACGGAGGCATATGGAGGAGCACAGCGCCGGGTGTGACTCGAAAAAACAAAGATGCACGTCTAGTCAAGTCTTAGCTAGAAACTACCACAAATATAATGTTGGTGGAGTTGTTTACACCTTCATCTGTTTGTAACTACAGTTCATAAGGGCTTTTCCCCCTTTATGAAGACGCTGCTTGTTTCGGCTCTTACGCATTTTTCTTCCAGTGCTGTCTTCAGTTCTCCTCAACATAGAAACCTGGGTACCAGGACAACAGCTCTAGCAGGCATATGTTATGCTTATCAGTTTATTTCATTTTTTTGTTTTTACAGTTTGATGTGTTTACTGATCTCCTAAAGGATCTTAAGCAGCTGATTGTGTTTCCTAGTTTTCCTTTGTCTTTATCTCTGCGCCCAATTTCAAGCTTGATTAGCCATTGTTGGCCACTGTAAGCGAAACCACATTCTAACAATTGATCGCAGGGTATTTGTACATGCAATAATCGGAGCAGCGTGTGCACAGATTGAAGGTGGACAGTGGTGTGTGTACAGATCACTGGATGAGAAACAAATAAAGAGAAGTGCAACAGTTGACGCTGTTGATGCTTAGAGGAGACATATTGGATTTGGAGGATGCAGGTGGAAAGGTTCTTCCAACTTTGCAAGTTGGAAATCTGACTTCAGGGCAGATTCCTTACAAATGTACAACTGAAAACCTGTAACTTCACACATTGGTTGAAACTGCATGCATTCCTATCAGACCTCACCTTTTGACTTCATTTACTTGTCTTTTAATGTATGCACACTGTTCAAAGAAACAGTTTCCAGTTTCCATAATTTCTAATCTCTTGTACTGATCAACGGTCTGCAGAGTTTCATGCCCAACCAAATAACACAAAGACTCCAAGTTTCAGTGAGCTCCAATCGTCAATGTCTATAACGAAAATCAATGGGAGTTCAATTTTCTGTATCAGTGTGTCCAAACCTGCATATCCGAGGCTGCAGACATGCTCCGAGTCGACTATAACCTTCTGTAACG
Source organism: Channa striata (assembly GCA_033026295.1). Taxonomy (NCBI): domain Eukaryota; kingdom Metazoa; phylum Chordata; class Actinopteri; order Anabantiformes; family Channidae; genus Channa; species Channa striata. Next base: position 3,157,979 of record CM065184.1, read on the forward strand.
AAATTCCGTTTTCCTTTCTCTAACACTCATTTTCTGACAAACAATTTTTTCTGGGGACCCCTGAAGGCATCCTGACCCACAGGTTGGAAACCGTTGAATGTGGGTTATTAGTGTAAATACGTTGAGTGTTTACATGAGCGAGTAGTAATTTTTTTTTTTACGATACAAACATCAGATGCAATATATGAAAAGGTTATAAAGAGGTTGTAAAGAGGAGAGTTTAAATGCTGCACCAGAGACTCTCTATTGACATTCTGTCTCTTGCAGAACAGTACGAGGTCAACTACCAGAGCGCTGGAAGGAGCATCAGCATGTGGAAGCAGTGCTTCATTTTTCCACCACTCACACACGCGTACACACACAGTTTCCACAATGAGCACAGCATCTGAAGCCCTGATCTCAACTTAGTTTTTCATCTCTTCATAAATATATATTCTTTTTGTTTAATTGCATCAAAGGATTAATCGGAAGCTTTTATACTATTGCAGCAAATATGCAGACACGTCTCCTTCTCCTCCCTTTGACCTGAATGCGGCAGCAGCCTTCCTCCCTTCCCGTAAAGACTGCCATGGGAGCGCATCAAACACATGCCCTTTGCACCTGAGGCGATGAAAAATAAACGCACAAACAAATGAATAAGTAATCACTCCGTGTGGGAAAACGCATTTCACATATGTACAAAAAAAAAATGCTTTTCAGCACTGAGCCTTTTATGTTTGTGATAATCGAACATGGATTTTGGGAAACACGAGCCTTAATTTCATTAGGTTTATACACGTTGATCTTTCGCTCAATCGAGCACGACATAAAAAAGGCTTGAGTGGGTTGGTTTGGAGTACAGCATCGGCAGCTATACACCATGCACCATTCCCCACAGGGTTCTTGCATTCACGGCATAAATATAGATGTAAAACACCACATTGCAGCTGGATTATGTCTAGGCTGCAAGAATTGAATGTTGTTTTTTTGTTGTTTTTTTTTACTCTCACCATGCTGAGAGCTCACGGGCACCGTCATCCAGATGGTCACACCTGTGCGCACAGCTGTGTGGAATAACTGTGTATTTAATAGAGAAATAAACACGATCATTCTCATTCATGTGGCAGTGGGGTTATCTTTGAAATCCCCTAAAAGGACAATATCATCATTAAAACAGTAATACACTCAGTGTGTGATTAATAGCTTGCAGACACTTTCCACATGCTGCAGTGTTCATCCATTAAAGAAGAAAAATAAAGAAAGGAACACACTCCTGCATCTTACTGAGCCACAGCACTACTCATCGACCGGCTCTGTTCATTGCTTATGTGCACCAGCTGAGCCACGTCAGTCGACTTTTAACGTGCATTACGTTCTGCTTCTAATGTTGACACGGAGGTCATTAATTCACATCAAGGACACCTCCGTAATAGACTTGTTTCATACAAATACAGTGGTTGTTAGTTTGCAAACAGCTTTGCAAGCAGCGAGCGTTCCTTGTGCTTTGATTCAGTGCTAAGTGCTTCATCAATCACAATCCCAGACAGATCATTAGAGGCTTCTAGGATGACAAGACTCGCCAAAACATCTACAGCAGATTGCTCCAGACCACCCCTCAAACCTTTAATTACACCCAAGGTTGGCACTTATCAAAGACATGCAGTGATAAGTGACTCACTCAATAGTAGCCATTAGTTGAAACAACTTGTTACTGTCAAAGGTTTTTAATGACTTACCTTGAATTATCAGACAAAAAGCACTTCCAGAAAAGTTGGGATTTGGTTCTGTAAATAAATGACAACGCATTGACTAATCATTTACCTTCTTTTTACTGCAAATGGAGCATCTCAGAATTATAGAGGTTAATTGGCAAAAGGTCACTATAATGATTTATTATAAAAAGACCTCCCAAAGAAGCTGCCTCTTTCAGAGGTCAAGGTAAAGTTTGCCACGGTGTAAGAATAATGCATGTTGTCCAGCTTGAAAATAATGATGACATAACATAATAATAGAACACAACTCTGAATTAAACACAGAATAAAAACAGCTAATACGGTTTGCTCTGCAGCCACAAAGTGTGTAAGTTAACACACTGTCAAAGAAACAACCATATATAAACAAGATCCAGCAACACTGCCGCCTTCTCTGAGCACAAGCTCATTTGTAATGGGCCTAAAAAGTGGTGAACTGTCAGAATTTACAGAAACTCGTCAAAACCACATTCTGCACATATGGCTCCATGGTAGGAGTACGGACATGTGGTTTTTATGTCAGATGCAAAACAACATGTGTAGTAAGATTTTAAATGTCTATATAGCAGGTACACATAGACCAAAAAAATTACGTTTTTATCAAAAACTTTACCGATATTTACATTTATGAGAGAATATACAAAAGAAATGACACATTGTCTGCCTCGGGCTTTAGTCATCATACGTTACCGGTGCTGTTTTTCGGCTTAAACCACCTATAGTAATACCAACACCAGCTGCAGGGTTCCAGAAAGAAGAAGAAGCATCTTTGAATGGCTCCAGATCTATTTTTAAAAATCTGTTATTCACATCTGTTGTGCCTCTTACAAAGGGCTGCAACAAATACCAGAGCGGACAAAGGAAAGAACGACGCTCTCCTGCTCTGTTTGTCTTTTGACACGGTGGTTTACTCACTCACACCACGATGTAAGACTCCCGTGTGAGTAACCGGGTTACTCATCATACAAACCATCACCAGTATCAACCATGATCAGGAACAAGAATTATCATTATCAACTAACAAAAGTAAGGTTTAAAAAAATAAGAGTATATTAAGCTACAATATGCAATTTTGGGGAATCAAAATGCTGAGTGAAGCATGAGAATTGAAGTCAATCCAACCAGGGCATCAAATAATGACTCTGTGTCTCATAAATATAAGCAAAGCACCTTTTCATGTCAGTATGTATATAACATACAGTATCTTTATTGTAATACCAGGTAAGGCAGGAAACACATGAATGAACACCTATTCCTTAGTCAAAAAAAATTAAAAAAATGAATAAGACACAGACAATTACAAACCTAATGTTACAATCTCGAGGCATGAATTATTAGAATATGTTCTACATTGTTTAGTCTACCCATTAAACTACCCTGAACTTTGGGAGCATGTGAAGAATCAGCCGTGGCTTAGGACCAGCTTTACATGTTGTTGCATGTGAATTATTGTGCAAAGATGAAATAACACAAGAAACTCCATAGTGGCCTTTATAGTGAGAATAGCTCCTAGATATATTTGGCATGGCGGTATTATTTCTTCATTTTTTTATTATGAACAAACCTCATGAACAATCTAAAAAGCCGATGCACTCACAGCTTGACGCTCCGTAGTAAAGCCCCTTTTAACAGCATAAAATAGTCATATTGTTGCATTTGTTGCAATGATATTAACTCCAGGGGATCTGCTGGTATAAATATCCTTAGCCTTAAACAACCTATTGCTCGACCGCAGCTCCTCAGAGTCCAACATTAGACAGTTACAGATGCACTATGCAACTCCCAGTGTTTCTGCAAAACAGCAAACACACTTTGCCTCAAATAAATAAAGGCTATAAATGGGAATCTGTTCACAGTGTACTCTGAGATTGTGAGAAAAACATGCCCTTTTGTCCTCTCTGCCCACCTGCTTAATGAAAACATTGTGCTGCGCCAGTGTAACACCTTGGGAATGATTGGTAATGTGTTTATATATGTGTGTGTTGCGGCGGAGGAGCGAGGCCGCCGGTGCTGCAGGACAGTTCGTTCTCTTCTAGACGAGCGGCCGGGTGATACATACCAGAGCAGACAGGCGTCCGCCAGGGTCGTGAGGTAACTGTCACGAGGCCTTCACCTGTGCGCGGAGGGGATCCTGGGAAATGCGCGTTTACACGCACTTGCCCGCACTGTTCCCTCATGAGTTATTCTGGGGCTCAAGTGTCCCCTGGTGAACAGAAGGGAGAAGAGTCCCTGAGCGAGATGAGTTATGGATGATTTCATTTTGCTCTGACTTTGTCATCCAGCAGAGCTTGTGTACACACACGAACATCACATAATTCCTTAGTCTAATTATAATTTAAAACCCTAGATCCCTGACGAACTGCAGTTTTTATATAAATATTCAGCATATTTCTGTATAGCCCACAGCTATACGACCCCTCCCATGTTCTGGATATGGATTCAATGTAGCATCAATGGCTGTTTGCCTCAGGAGAGTTATAGTGCTTATTCCAGCAGACAGTGCTGAGAGATCACATGAATATCGGTTCCCAGTGGAGCTGTAGCTTTGGCTGCTGTTTAAAGCCTAATCAATGAAAGAAACATGACCCGTGTCCGTGTGTTGTGTATAGGACACGACAGGATGTTTCTGGGAAAACTGCGTGGTAAGTGTGATTCAGGAAAGAGATGACGTGCAGACGAAACCCCCACACAGATACGGTATCATTTCTAAATGATTTCCACCACTGTTAGCCATATAATTTAATGGCTACGTTTAACACCTGAGCAAATTGTTGAACAGCGCTGTGGCAAAATGCAACAGAAGCTCCCTGGATCGGAGCTTGCTGACTATGGAGATTTGACTGATTTAGCTGCAGGCACAGGCTAACTTCAATGTCCAAAGCCATTAGTGATTCCTGTACTACTAAAGCACTGCTCCAGGGTGCCCATTTCCTTGCATTAATGTCTACCTTCCACCACAGCAAATCAAAGACTTATTCTCATGCCCCTGCCTACCTCAGTACACTCCTTAAATAACACAGGTTACAGGGCTCGGGGGCTTTTTTGATTGCCAGGACGAGATAGAAACATGCCACGTTTCTGATACATTTAAAAGCAGAACAATTTATTATTAAGAACAAGAATATCAAACAAGAGAGAAGAAAAAAAAGTTCATCAGTTTCATAAACTTGTTTTTGCTGCAATTTGATCACTTAAACGCTGCCAGCACAGACAGAATGACTTATTGAGATTGGAAATTTTCCCATTTAATCTTACGCCCCTAGTTACAATTTCTCTCTCTCTCTTTTTTTTTTTTTTTTTTTTTTTTGCATTATCATGTAAATATAACTGCTCTGCAGAAACCACAGATCACAACCATAGTTAATAAGAGGTTACTGAAGGGGGCTTTGAAATGTCAGTAGAAGTCTGTAAAGTGCTTTATGGCCCCATTTTGTCCTCATCACAGAAAAGGTTGTGGCTCTTTTGAGTCCGATTTGTAATCTGGGTTTCTTATTGCCAGTCAAAGGTGCGCTTCACCAGCCTGAAGAAGGTTCGGTTGTGTTCCTTTAGGTACGAGCGGAGCTGTTGGAGGACGGTGCTGTTGACGGCTGGGTGAGGGCGACCCTTGGACTCATGCAGGCAGCGCTCTCGACCGTCACTCCGGATGCAGTAAAACCCCTTGGTCTGGTTGAAGTAGAAGTTGGACGATACTATCCTGGGGGGCAAATTGAGGAAGCGCTCCACCTTCTGAAGCTCTGGCAAGGGGTCACGGATCAGAGCATCCCCGTCTACAATGTGTATTTGTTCCAGGGGGAAGTGACGCAGCCAGTTACGGATGTGGACGTCGTACAGACTCCTTTGAATGGCCTTGTACCGGACATTCAGGGCACCGTTGCGCACCAGCAGGTTCTCGATGGCTTGCACCGGCTTGCGGTTCTCCAGCCGGTTGAAGTACACCTGGGTGTAATCAGAGATGACTCGCTCAGACGGGTCTCTCAGGATCAGCAGCAGCTTTATGGAGGAGTTCATGGCGCAGATGCGTTCGGGTGCGAGCGCTGATGTAAAGTAACCTGGGGTTTTCTCCACCGTGATCTGGTGTGGGTAAGAGTATGGCATCAACTCACGGTACCACTCAAAGCCCTTAGCGTAGTTCTCATCCCAGTCAAAGAAGTGCACCTCGGTGGCAGCAACAGCAACCTCAGGGTGTATGTCTAGCATCTCTAACAGTGCTCTTGTGCCCCCCTTGCGAACCCCAATGATGATGCTGTGCGGGGCTCTTTTACTAGTTCCTGGCGGTGGAGATGAAGAGACATCTCCAGAGATATTGGCTGCTTGTCCAGAATGAAGGTCCATTGGGTCCAGGGTTATGCCAAATCCTACCTGGAAAACATCAGGTGGGGCGGCATATGTCTGGAGAACCAGAAGAAAGGCTGGTGCCAGGAAACAAGCCATGGTGATGAACTGAAGAGTGAGGATTGGCAGAGACAGAAGCAAAAGAAAAAAAAAAAGGGAGAGACTGTGTTTTTTTAGCTGCGGAGAAGATCTGTCTTTGCGAGCTCAGTCGTAACAAGAGCAGTAGGAAGAGCAGTCTTTGTTTGCCGCTGAACATGAACTGGAGGAGGAGGAGAAATCGTCGGCAGTCCACAGCACATCTGTAGGGAAGCACAAAAACAAAAAGAGAAGAAAAGGCTTTTCAGATTTCGGGCATATAAAGCAGAACGAATGTCTGTATTATAATGAAATGGCACGTCTCTCATTTCCCTGAAAAAGCAATCCAGCCATAAATACAGTCCACGTCTGTTCTAAGTGCATCATCTCAAAAGGATAATCTCAATTCATCTTTCTTTGAGTCTCTTTTCATCTTCCCTCTTCCCATCTGCTTTCGCCTCTCACTCTATAAAGTCACTTTCAATTGATAGTGTAATTTTTCCGGCTGAAAAACATTTAGCCAGACAGCTCGTTAGAGAGTGTGTCTGAGATATGCAAGTGAGGCTGAGGACAGAGTGCTTTGTCTTCCTTTACCAGGTCAAAATCCAAACCGGAGTCGATACACTTCACCTCGTCCTGGGGCACCGATATCAAGGCACTTAGAGACCGAGAGACTTGCGATTTGTACGCGTAGAGAGAAAAGAATGATGAGTTCTTATTTGTAGGTGAATTCGATGCACACAAAAAATAACGTTGGAGTTTAATACAAAGGGGGAGTGTTCAGGGCAATAAAATCTGATCACAAAATCTATGCATGGGGCAGTTAAAATATGCTGTTTTGTCTTCTCAGTTTTGTGTTTTGCATTAAAAGACTGTAAACAGTTTGATATTAGCAGTCTATGTCATTATAGCCTTGACTTAACCAAGAAATAATATGTAAAAAATGTTTTCCTCCGCTGTAGTGAGAAGCCACAATTGAAATAGCAGAGCAAATTTTTTTAAATGTCACAGAATAAATAAAAAAAATAACAAATAATAATAAGGTTTACAGATACCGTCACGAGGAAAACAAGCTGAGAGAGCTGTTGCTTGCACAGTACCAGTCATAACAACCGGGTCGGGCTCAGCAAACATCCCGATTTTACAACAAAGGTCATGGTGAGGTAATCGAAACAAACCAAGATATTCCCTGCATGGGAACAGACTGCTGGGCGCGCACACACACACACACACACACACACACACTATTTTACTATTTATTTTCTGTTTATAGGTAAGAAATAAATTGCAGCTCATTTGCTTGTATTTCCAAAAGTAGTCTGAGTTTACATATTTGTTGTTAAAACGTTATTACACGATAATTGCTTATAACATGAAACACACACACACACACACACACACACAGCTCTACCAAGCATTTTTTAATTATTATTGTCCATTTCTGCGTATCAAGCTGCATAGCAATGCAAAACAAGGTTGATTTTTTTAACTCTCTGCAGGGCTTCCTTTCACCAGAAATAAGGTGAGACTAAAACCTGATTAACCTCAACACTCACATCTGCCTATATTTTATGAAGGAGTTGTTATATTTACTGTGTTTTCCATAAAGCAACATAAATAAAAGGATGATTGATGTTTATTTTCCCAAAACGTCCTACGTCCAAACTCCTTCGACTGTTGTAATTTAAAGGTACCACCTTCCTACCCGTAGTTACACTGTAAGTACAACAATCATTTGTTGTAATCTACTGTTGTTATTTTCACCATAATAATCATATTTAATAAGTTCCCCTTAACTACAAAATAAGTGTAAATGCTTTTCCTATTCTCACCTTGTTACCCCAACACTCCTCAAAGTTTGCTTATTGTCATTAAGTTACAACAGATATGTATCCATAGGTAATTTAGAGGTCCACCATTATTACTAATAAGTACCCAGGAAGTGCACTGTACTTACCCTGTAAGACACAGACTGTAATCTAAAGTTGATCATTTCTTTTTCTAACAATACCATAAGCAGTTATGAACTGAGACCTGTTACCACACTTTTAAAAGTATTTTCTCCACATGTTTTGCTTAACAGCATATAATATTTTGGTCCAGTATCTGTATTTATCATTCTGCATAAAATTGCACTTCACAAACGTGAATGTTACCCATGCACAGGCTGCCCATGCTTTCCAAGTTTCAAGTTTTACTTGTCAGGCTAACGGACAGTTCTGTTTTAAATAACCTTGATCAATGAGTTTACAGATTCATTGAATTTCAATCTGATTTTTATCAAAGTATTTGCATTTTTGTATCAAGAAATGCTGTTTTCAAGGTGTTGCATACATTTTGTGACGAAGCTTCCCCATCATTAGTTCTGACAAACGTTGCTTCTTTTGGATGATCGCTTCATACTCAATAATTGACTAACCTGATGCTAATTAGCTTTATTAGTGTGAGGAGTTCTACCAGGTGTGTGTGTGTGTAGCATTACACAACTTTCATGGTCTTTGTTGCCCCTGCCCCATCTTTTTTTGAAAGTCTCAAAATAATTAGCATTTACTTCACAGATAACGAAACATCATTTTGTGTGTTTTATATTGTCTTTGTAATATACCCAATGCATTTCCTCGTTTTATAGATTCTACACAATGTCCCAACTCTTTTGGAATTGAGATTTGTATAAACAAATATTCAGAACAATTCGTTGCTCCTTTACACAAAACAAAGCTGATGAAATATCTTCTCGTGGCATTTCCACTTCTCCAAATCCTCAGCCAACAACTGAGGCAACAGCCAAAACATAATGATTCACCATTGCAAACTAATTTTAGATAATACGAGCAGGTACTGTATCTGTGGTACTCATTAAGAACTGAAAATGCAAAAACAAGCATAATTAGTCATTTTACCACCTTTGATTACAAACTGCCAGTAAATTATGTTTCAAGTGGCTCATCAAGTTGTGAGGTGTGCATAAAAAAAAAACCTGAGTTGTTTTTATTGACCAACGCAGAAATACTGCAGAAATAAGTCACACATTGTGTTTCTGAACAACAAAGACCACAAGGAATTTAAATACCGCCGTAGCACAGTGGCCCTTCTCTCACCTGACAGAGTCTTTCAAGCGTATAAAGGCTGTGACACATGCCCCTCTTTCACACTTCGACTGGGCCTGTGAGCTAAACACTGGAGAGCCGAACTGCCCTACAGGGTCCGGGCTTGTGCAAGGAAGCACTTATGTGCTGTGACAGGCGCCCCTGCCTGTCAGCGTTTCCCTGGCAGAGAGCTGCCAAGTCCAATGCTAACAGCCAGGCAGCCAGACGAGCTTTCTGTCTCATCCAATTCCCCCCACTCCTCTCACAGCGCACCGCCACCTGGAAGGAGCCATTGTTTCACATTCCACTGGGTCTTATTGCTTTATTCAGCACTTGATGAATATCTTTCTAGTTTTCATTCGGCACATGGCAGCCACACTATTCGGCAGAGCGCTTAACCAAGACTATTTCTGCTCAGCACTGCAGGGCCAGCGGAAGGTGACGCAGGTTGGCCGGGGAGAACTATGGCCGCACTGAGACCTGGAAGCAGAGATTGTGCTGGTTCGTGAGTGTGACCGCTGCTGCTTCACAGCAAGAGGGTCGACATTCAAATCTTGGCTTTGGTCACTTCTTCTTGCTTCTGGGGTGTGCGTGTTCCGCTTCTGTGCATCCCCTTCATGCTCTCTGGAGGAGCATCATCCTAATCCTCTACAGGTGTGAGCATGTGGGCGTGGTTAGAGTACAACTGAGGAGTACAACTGAGGAGTACACTGCGTTGTTATTGTCGCCTTCTTTTGCAGTGTTTTCGTCTCTGCAGCATTTCTGCTGCTCGATTTATTTCTCTATGCTGGTATATGAATCACAATATGTGCGCAGTATTAATGCAAACTAATCAGCTCTGTGCCTCATCTCACAGTTTCTGTGTCAGTCTCTGAGTTTGGCAGGAGTTTGGAACAATATCTGCAGGAAAGCAGCGATACAGTGGGCCAGTATTTCTTTTTTTATCATTGTATATTTTGTATATGATGGTTTGAGTGGGAATGAGGGGAGAACAGACAAGGACGGGGAGCAAAGTTGCCAAGCCATCAATGAAATAAAAGAAATGTGAATTCCTATTTTAGCCCAGTCTAACGGAATTAGTTGGCTGTGCATTAGCTCTGTGAGTCAAACCTATACAGCATTTCCACTTGAACTCAAGATACGCAGGCTCCCCACACAGGAAGGCTGCACTTGCCGACCATTATCTAGGCTTTAACACCTGTCTGGCAGTAGAGCAAAAGTGCTGCCTACTGCCTGAGCAGACAGCACAGCCAACAGATCTGCACTATTCATTATGTCCCACCGGGCTAAGAGGACGGCTCCACGGGTTCTCAGCACCACAGGAAACCAGGTTCCCACTAATTAACCCAAACAGCCGTCTCTATACATCTACAGAACAAAACCCTCATTCATATTCTGCAGGAGCCACTGCTACTAACTGTAACAGGCAGCAGGCATTGTACAGGGCAGCTTGGTTTTTTTAATAGCCACTCATTAGGGATGTTGGTACAAAATAATTATTACAGCAATAAAGCTTGATTAGAAAGGTGGCGTTTGTGCAATTCAATGCATTCATTTCAAGTGAGCAAGTATAAATAACTGACTATTGTTTTGTTTTTTTAATTGAGGGGCTCCACATGTTAAATATTTCTCTGATGAGTTTGTTTCCGATTTGGTTGCACTTTTTGCAGGAGCACCCGGAATGATCCGCCACTTGACAAAAGTTAAATTTAGAGATGACTTGAATAAGCCATGAAGCTCCTGGATTAGCCAGTAGTAATCCCCATGATCTCTCCTATAAGTCAGGGTCTCAGTATCTGTTCTTCTGTTCAAAATATTTGATACCAGCCTCTCGTCCTTAATCAGAGCAAGTGCCCTCTGCTTGTCTAATCTTCTCCTGGTTTTTTAGAGAACTGACGGGTGTTTATTGCCTATGAAGGTTTCGATATGTTTAGCCGTCTTTAGTTAGGCGGTTAGTTTAAGGACAGTGATTTAGCTGTTGCCTGGTAACAATTAAAAAGGTGCAGCAAGCTGCTTGTTTTCAGATTGTGGGCTTCGGTGAGGAAAGCAGTGTGATGCACCTCGTATTCTGCAACCTGGAAAAGCTCATTATCTAATCAGCGCCACAGACGATGTCTTGCAAGGTGCACGGACCCTTTGACTCGAACTCGAAGTGCAGAACTGCCTTCACCTACATTCAGTTTTCTTTCTCCATTGCTTCTTTTCCTCAGACACTTTCCCCAGCAGACCCTCAAAAAAAAAAACCAGTACAATAACGTTTCTTCCCACACACACATCCAACTGCTACTCTGAAACTCTACTCCCACATACAGGATGGTTTTTAAATTATGGATTCATTTTGGTTCAGAGTGTGATTCTGGGCTCCATTTATTAATTTCTATTATAACAACTTGAGGCTTAACCTAGTCACAGAGACTCACGTTCAATGATCCATCTTTTCTTCCTCTTTAAATACAATAATACGCCTCATGCAACACTCTTCTCAGTTGAAAGTTATAAAGAAAACATTAAATTTTTTTTCTTCCTGGGGCAAAACAAATCTACCCAAAAATCTAGCATCCAAAACACACTCGAAACGTGGTCCACCTCAGCATACAAAGGATTTTAAAGGGATACCTTGAACGCTGCTGAGCATTTCAATTCTCCCACACAGCGAGCCCGACCATGTGTGAAGGAATAATGAGTGAGTGCTTCCCATCTATTTAGATTACTGGTGTATTACAACCACTTACTGGTGGGTGTATAAGTTGGAGGCTGTGGCAGTTTGGGAAAAGAGAGGTGCCACTTTCAATCTCCAGGCTGGGCAGCAGCATGCGACCGTGGGAATGAGTAATGCTCTTCCGTTTCTAAAAACGTCAACATGATTACCCTTGACTGAGGGGTACAAATACAAGACATTTAACCCCCGGCTGCCTCATGCAGAAGGGTAAAAGAGGGGGAGCTCCTGAATAAAGGCTCAGCGATATTGCTACTGCAATGGATGGTATCACACAAAAAGGTGACACATTTCTTTGGTCTTTTTATGGTTTTGAATAAGCATTACATAAGCCAGTTTATTTAGTGAGGATTCAAACTGTTGTCCGGGGAACATAACCTCACTTTGATAATACCACGCTGACTCCTGTTGGTGAGATCCAAGGTAATTCATGTGTGAATCATGAAAATAAGTCACCGGAACCCGTGTCCTGGTACTATACTCTCCTCTGGAGCCACCTGGTGGATAAGTCAGTCTAATACTAATAGTTTTAAATCGAGTCCCTGTACTCGCAATGACTGTAAGCAGTACGTGGCATCAGTGGACTGATATTTGTGTCTAATTACATCTTATCATAAAGCCATACAATAAAGTAATCTTAAACAACAAAGACCAGTTTGTGCTCCAATTCCATTTCCATTGCCTACAAGTGTCACGCTCACAATAGCTGAGCCAGCAGATTGTGGGCGACCTACTAAACCATAGCCATGGGCTGACGGTATCTGTGGCTTTCTCTTCCTTAGGTAAATACATTACATCTTGTCATATTATATTCTTTATGGGCAAATCAACGACAGCGCTGGAACTGTTGCGCACACTGAACGGACAGCACGGCACCAACAGGCTTTCTCTACGCCACAATTAAGGCAGGACTTATCCAATATTGAGACAGACAGTTCTGACACCTCAGCAGCATAGCGACACAGAGGATCGAGACAGCATTTCCCTGTTTTGAGAGGAAATTATACTGCAGCTCTGATGGTAAGCAATATTTGGCTATTTCTGGAGGACATGAGTAAGACAATGACCTAATCCACACCCACATGTCAGCACAGGCATTCATTACGGACTTGAAGAGGGTGTAATCTGTCATTTGCCAGTACACCCAGACACATGTGGCCCCAGGCACTAATTACACGGTTTTAAGAGCGATCATCTATACACCGAGTTAAAGCTTCACAGTATAGCGACCTTTTCAGCTTCTTTTTTTCTTGCAGCGCAAACACTATCTCTTCCAATTACCAATCCTTCTGCCCACTGCCATCTGTGCACAAGTAAAACACAAGCCGGCCAACTCCATGAAGGCCTGTGCCTCATAAACAAATATATGTTTATACTATATTGGCAACATTTATGTGAAGATCTGAATCAACAGACATCTCACGGCATTTGCTCATATTGAAAGAGTGATGAGTTTCCTGATTTTGTCAGACATTGCCGGGGTCAGAAGGTGCTGCGTGGATCTGTCCCTTCGCCAAGGTAATAACCCTCAAATTACCCCAGCGTTGTTCAGCTGACACGGGATTGCTTTAACAGCCCGCGTTACCTCAGCGGATTCCCTGAACCCGGTCTTCAGTCCTCCGGTTTAGCTCTGACATTTGTCAATGCTCGGAGATTTATTTCAAGCATCAACTGACATTGTCTGGATTCCCACGAGGCGTTTTCGCTGATAAAATAAGCTGACTCGCTCATCACCGTTGGATGAGCGGAGGCAACCAATCGCAGGGAAGCTGACTCACTCGGGGAACGGTTCCACGCTTGGTCAGAAACAACAACAGACTATGAGAGGGAATTCAATCAGAAAGAGGCCTGATGATCCTCATTCAGGCTGCCACTTCTGATAAAGCACCTATGCTTTCCACAGCGTCCGCATCCCCCCGCTGCAATAAGCTCCTCATCACCAACACGGAGATAAAGCTAATTCTGCTTCACCAGTTTAATGCCACTGTAATTCTTATCATGCTTTTCCCATCAACACTTTACTAGCTCACACAATGAGTTTGATCTTCTCCATGTAAAGCAATTGCTGCACAGTTTATCGCAGAGGGAACACTTTGAAATCCACCAACTTTATTCTCTCTTCTCGGGTCTAAGCCTTTGGAAAGCCAGTCCCGGTCTCCCGTCTCGCAGGCATTCTGCAAACTGCAATATACACATGTATTATGGATGAATTACTTCATCAAATAAAAAGCAGGGCATCTTGTAATGAACTGTGAGGATGCTCTTAATCTTTGATGAGGCTGATCTGATGAATAGTTTAATGAGAAAAAAAAAACTATGGGAAGGCCTGCTGGGTGCTGACAAAGATATCACAGCTCCGATGAGCAAAAATGCACAATGTTCAGAGATTTTACAATCTTGTAGCGTTGTTTATTAAACAGCATCAATCTTACAGCCCATAAAAAACATTAAGTAATACACAGTGTAATCCCACCTTAGCAAAGTCTTGAGTTACACACGGAGCGAGCTGTAGTTGTGGGCACAGCTCAGACTGCAAAACATTTTAACGAACTAACTGTGGAAATGCACTGAGGGAATGGTGCTTTTCTTTGAGGTCAATTTAGATGTCTCATCCTCTTTTGGCCCAACTACAGCTGGTGTGTGCAGTTCTACATAACTTGGAAAACCGTTCTCACGCTGGCACAGCAGCATCCTGTTGGAAGGAGCACGCCACAGATCTGCCAGTGTTTTCCCATCATCACAAATATGGATTCAGCTATGCAGAACTTGAGGTTTAGTATTTGGGCCTGTGATGCGCCGACGGCTGCCAAGCGCTAAACTGATTCTACTGCAGGCTGCAGTTTGCAGGCTAATAATAATGCGTTTCACTTAAAACTGTTTCCCACTGAGGTGTCACGCCTGCGCTCACATCAGAGATGGATGTATCACTCAGTCAGACTCAGTGTCCTGTCGGTGAAGTTGTTCCAGGACCCTCTGCATATGCCAGCATACGAGTAAACACGAGGGAGCACAGTACAGATACGGAGTGAGCTGAAACAAAAAGCGCCCGACAAACTGCAGCAAAACCACAGTCACTTACCGGCAGTCGGAAAACTCCGATCTAGTCGGAGAAAGTCATCTGACCCCCGGTCTACATGACATGACTGTCACATTAGTCCATTAGCGTCATTTGTTTGAGCAGTACGTGCTTTTGACAAATCAGTCAAGCGTAGCTATGAGATATGCAGATGGGGAATGGAAAGAGCATCGCTGACAGCCACACATTCCTGGATTGTCATTTAGCCACAGCCAACGACCTTGAACTTGGACTTTCGCAGTATCAAGCTTCCTCATCTGCATAAGTAATTCAAGTTGTCGCTTCACATGCTGGTCATTGATTGTAACTTAATCACAGGAGATTCGGACTGTGTGTGGGTCGCAGTGGTTTAGTCATTTATCAGCGCGGGACTTTGATATTTGCCAAGTCATTCTTTTGAACAAATGTGATAACAGAAGATATTAAAGGGTAGATTCATGAGTTTTCACAATTTGTCTTCACAAAGTCCTTACATGGTTACAGCTAAGCCACATTCAGGGAAACACAATGAGATTTTAAGATCTGAAAGTAAATACCAACCTGTGGCTTTGTAGATTTCTTAGTCTCCAGTACACTGTCAAATATAAATTCCACATCTAAATGTTACACAAAACATTTAGTTGATTACAAGTAGTCGTTTTAACTTACAAATATACGTCAGCTCAAGCTTAGAATGATGAGTTGTTTAAATTGTCTCATGTAACAATCTCGGTATTGCTTTAAATGAAAGAACCCATTAGAAAATATCTCCGTTTATTTGAAAGACAAACTCTTTAAACTGAAAAAATACACCATAGTTCACTCATTCAACTTATCATTTAAAATTAAAATACCTCCAGTAAGAACAAGAAATTAATTAGTTTGAAAATATGAAACTTAGACATCAATGTTAATAAAACTCACCTAAACTCTAAAATTATTAGGCAAATATCTCCTATAATATTTTAGTGTATGAACAGCAGGAAGAATTACAGGAAATAAAAACAGTTAATGTTGATATGGACATGTTATTATTGTTTTTGAAACCAACGATAACCATAATATTTTTAAAAAGCATCATGATTTGACCAAACGTTTACTTTTAAATGTAAATAATTCCGGCCTTTTTTAATGTAATGTAGCATATACAGCAGAAAGTAATGATTAATGTTAATTAATCTCCCAATTTTCTATGTCAGAAATTGTGAAACATGCCCCTAGCAAACCCAAAGATAATTAGTGTTAAAAATAAAACATCTCAAGTAATTTTCTTAATTAAACAACTGAAGAGTATTAAAATTGTTTCTGAAAAAAAATCCTTTCGTCAACTGACTGTTTGCGCTTCTACTCTACAAATATAACAGAGATTTGTTCAAATGACCAGTGATTGTGCACAGACTGTGCTCAGCATCATTTACCGAGCACAGCTGGTGACTGTACACACTGGCACCGTGGAGGCAAATAAAATCAGTTGCCTCTAAGCTCAACTTTGAGCAACTTCCTTGTAATTTCCTGCTTGCGGAGAAAACTAGATCTTAAGGAAGTGTTTATCTATAATCACAATCTCCAGCTCCATTTCCTCGTGCTGAGTCTGTGCCTCTGAAGCAGAGTGCGCTTCAGAGGTCTGACTGGGCAGAGATCAGGGAGGATGTGGCTCCACACGGCTGCCATACGCTCAATCATTACAATGTTTACAGCTCTTGCCCGCGTTACACCGCTCCGCACCATTGCCTGCGTAGCACCAGGCTGATGGTTGGCCTTACCTCAGTGTGCCCGAGGGGGATGGAAACGTTCGTGCCAGCCGTGCTTTACATCTGCTTTTAAGCCGAGTTCCTGCTGCCAGCGAGTCTCTGTTTGCAGGCATTTTCAGGAAAGGATAAGCACAAGTACTGGCGCTCTCTGCTACGTCTTTACTTTTGCGTCTTGTTCTTTCTGGCGAACGTAGCACAAGCAGCGGTTTGGATGCAATTCTACCAAGCGCTTCTTGTGTTCAACCTGCACAGCGACGTGGGATTTGCCATCAGTTAAAGTCGCTAGAGCATGCACAAACTGAGACGAGGCTTGACTGAAAAAAAAAAACCAACCCAACAAGGTTTTAACTGAATTTAATGCAGGTAAAAACAGAGTAACTTAGTGAGAAGTGATGAATGTGTGGAATCCAGGCCCATTTAAAACTGAAAAAGACCTAACGACAATATCTGTGAATGTGCAGCCACGGGTGTGTGACAGAATCAGGTTAAGAAGATAGAAGGAATAAAACAACATGTCATATCATCAAGGTGACTTTTACCGCAGATTTGCCTCCGCTGGCATGATGCTAAATCCACGGGCTCATGTTAGAGCCATAAAAAAGCTAATGAGTATATTTTTTTTCCCCTTTTAAAAAAATCACTGTGCTGCATACTGACATGAAGCATAGGCCAAAGATGAATCAACCTCAAGTTCGAGACAAGTCTTATCAGCGCTAATGCCAACTCACACTATGATGACTCCTCACTGTCAATTTCGTTTGTGCCCTCTTGTTGCGCCGTTCTTCATGAATAAGTCATCCGTCCCTACAATATCCCCCCTTGGCTTATTGCTCGTTCCACTGCCTCCATGGCCCTGTAAAACCAACTGAAGTGTTTATGGGAGATAAGAGGCAAAGGAGGTCGCTGGTCCAATAACTTCTTTTATCACCCCACGTTCTGCAGCAAGGGCCATTTTATGGGGGAATTTGCTGAAGACGAATTCTTAATTAGAGAAGTTTGTGGACCTGGCTCCCAAGGCCTAGTGGAGGAATAAAAAGAATTAGGAAAAGGGCAAACGCAGGATGGCTTGTTGGCCCGCCTCGTTGCTATTTCTTGTAGCAAAACGGAGAAAACAACCTCTGTGTGTTCCAAAAGTAATATCAATGAGCAGGGCTTTGAAAACAGGCTTGCAAGGCTTGTTTGGTTAGCTGTGAATGCTCTGTTTGTCTAGACAAGTCTGAGTCCTTTGGAAATTAGTTCAGGTTATTGATTTTCTTGGGGCTTATCTTTATTAAAAGAAGTCTACCTTGTCAATGGAATTACTGCCTCAGCCATTAAGGTGAGCTGATTCTATTTCCCATTATTGTAAATTTCTGCCCAGGAGACCTCAGTGACTTAGATTAATAGGAAATGCGATCTTATGGCCTGAGCTTATTACTCAAAAAGTTTGATGACAATAATGTCAAACTTATATTTCCTGCACTTTTCCGAACCCCATCTCAGAAGGACAAATTTGACAGCAGGTCATGAAAAATATGTGATCAATGTTTTACTTCACTTAAAGCTACAATATGTAACTTTTGGGACTGAAGCTGCAGTAGCTGTAGCATGGGACTTGAAATCAATCTGCCGAGGACAGTCTGCTAATCTCTGCCCAGTGCAATAGATGGTCATCGTTTTGAAATATCAATATGCTCCAAAACATACTTAGAGATAATTGTTGCTGATGATTGGTTAGACGGCCGAGTCTGATTCCAATCCTTCTGCTACAGCGCCAGTACAGTTCAGTCGGGAATGGGGGATCTTACCAGTACACACTCTCCACAGTAAGAATATTAGTTTTTGAACAAATTTTATTAAAATTAATTTTTTTAGTAAAATAAAAAAGTGATTGCAGTTTTTAAGGGATATTTTGTATTACTTCTGTTTCTTATTCTTTGTAATACTAATAATGTGTTTTATCATATCCACTCATCTAATTGTACAGAGACAGACTAAAACATTTTTTTGAGCTACAGTCCAGCGCCTGGACGTTCTCTACTCTCCTCTAGATACACGCATGATCATATTCTTGCATCTAATATCTTGTGTAATTTTGTCCCGATATCATGAAGTGGCACCGTTAACAAATATGAACAGGGCGGGAACTATAGCTCAAATTTTAATTAGCCAACTTGGCAGATGTGTTTCACCAGACCAGAGCAGATAATGACTAGGATCCTGGGCTCCCAGTAGCCTGCACATTAACTGAGAAAAAAAAGGAGAAAATTAATTACACATTTTCCCAGATTGGGGAAGTGGAATCTCATCATTGATTGCATAATTTTCAAAGTTCATAATTATCTCAACTCCATAGCAACAATGAGGCAAGAGTAGATACATAAGAGGTTTTTTTTTTTTTCCAAGCAAAGTGAAGCAGGTTGGGACCGAAATCACTTAACCTCAGGGAGAAAATGTGTGCACTTTCTTGAGAATTCCCTTAAACATAATTCTGCTTCTCTAAAATGCAAAGTGGGGCACAGTTTCTGAGGTGAGCCCAATAGAATCCACTCCAGTTTACTAAACAGAAAAACAACAGAATATTAGACAAGAAGAGTGATGCAATCCTCCTACTCCTCATCAACTCCTGCTGTAAACCCTAGATTAACCGTCTTTCACTTCATTTAGATAGAGGATTGTTTGGGGGTTTACTTGATCATATCTTTCTCAAGCACACACCAAGCCTCTATTGGTATTTAACAAAGATTAGCTTTAAATTGATGATTAACCTTTGTAATACTGCGTGCATATTGAAAATGGCTTGCTTGTCTTTACCACAGTCACACAAAAGAGAAAGCTGCATTATCGTTCAGGGAAAATTGAGGCTTGGAAAGTAAATGAGGCAGCGTTATCTGCGTGGTGCTTGGCTGGATAACGAAGACAAATCTTTAGACTAGAGAGCCATCTCATAATGAATCCGAACACATGAATTATTTTGCGTCCTTAGCGTCTTTTAATAAAACTTCGCTGTGACCCTGACAAGCAATTCCCACCCTTATCTTGCGAGGAAACAGAATTTACTTGTGGGAATGAGTGGCTGCCATTGTTTAGAGGACTGTATTAGGGAGTAATCAGACATTAAATGAGTATTTTCTCCATATTTAACTCCAACTGGGGATGTAATGGTTTAATTTGCTGGGCAATGAGTTTTACCATGTGGAGTGCTCCCTGCATTAAATCACAGGCCAATGCAAATGCATCTGTTGCTCTGGAAATCATTACTGCAAAAATGCTAATGCACAAACGGAGCCACGGCAGAATACAATTCAAAGTGCTTTTTCCGTGACTTCACTCACTTGGAGACAAAACGACAAAACACCACAGCAGTGATTTGGAGACAGATTTCACACGTTTCACTCAGGACTTCGGCAACCAGGACCAGGAGTAAAGGAGCAACTGATTTCAAAAAGCCCAACGCTGGTACTACTTCCTTTTCAATTTCAGTTAATTCAATTTGAAGAAGCAAACACGTTGTAAATTCTGCTGATTGTTTCAGCATATGAAATCAGAGAACATTTAGCCTTTTCCTTGTATCCAACTCTCAATCAAGCTGCAGAGCCATAAACCCGAGTTTCTTTTCCAGCACATTTGTGGACAATGGCCCAAACCACTTTCTCTTTGCTTTTACATATAGTGATGAAATGAGGATTGTATGTTTTTCTTTTAAACCTTAGAAGCTGACATCAAATGCTATACCTAATCCCTACTGTGCTCCAGACTTGTGGAGCAGATCACAACCCACACCTTGTAATCCTATTGCAGTTTATTAAGGGGATATGATGTAAAGAAGAAGCCCTGTGATGAAAACTCGTTCTGAAGGTGAGGGCCAAATTCTGTCAAGGTTTTACTGGGCTGAGCTAGCCTTGAGTTATCTGCTTAACTGGGCCAGTTTTTTTTTTTATCACGTTCTCATTCATCAAAACAGCTTTCAGATCTGATCAAATATGATGCAAAACCTTTAAAAACACCTTTTCAAAAACCTCTGTAAAGTCTGGTGTGGATTATAATTAGATTAGAACACGTATTTGGAGCGATCTGTTTGTCAGCTCCTGACATGATTTGCAACTGTGAGCAAATGTGTCGTAAAGTCCATTAGCATAAGTATTTACAAAATTTAAAAATGCACACATAAACGGAACATATGAAATATTTACTTTAGAGTGAAATGCTGACTACTAATTTACAGCGATACATGAATATTGAAATACTGATTAGGAGGAAGATGCATTGCGAATGAATCATCCACCCTTACTTAAAGCACCGAATAACAAACAAACAACAATCTTTGTGCAAGTCATTTCCAGCCATTTCAGGCACCGTAATATTATTACTGTCATTTGCTAAAATCCCATTTATGAGATAATGTGGCTTTTTGCTTAGATGATAACAACTAAGAGCAAAAAATTAAAAAAAAACATAAAATGATCATCATTATCCTCTTACACCCAAATTATGGCTGCTCATACTTATTAACTGATCAAACAATAAACACTTAAAGATAAACATGCTGAACATCTGCTACACACATACAACAGATTTGCGCAAACAACAAGTGATGTAATTACAAGATTAAGAATTTGCATGCAAATATGAGCTGAAATGGAAAATATAAACACATTTGAAAAAGGACATGGATGAATTCAAATGTTAATCTCGATGTGTCCAATATCTGAATAAGCTTTAGAGCAATTCAGCTATTTAATGGAAGTATGCTGATTATATCTTTACGTTCAGATAAATGACACAGTCACAGCCAGACAGATTAGTGCTGGGACCGGCTGGAGCAACAGGCAACTCTAGTAGTAGAACTTCATTATAGTTGGGCTGCAACTAACATGTTTTTGCAATTGTTAGATTATTCTCTATTTAGATTTAACTATTTTTTTTATTAGTTAACATATGTAATGTCAGATAAGAGTAAAAAAATCACATCACCAGTTCCCAGAGCCCAAGGTGACATCTTGAAATTGCTTTTTTGTCTGACAAAGAGACCACAAATATTTAATACGGACATACTGTATATGTCAAATAACAGTAAATCATTGTGTTTGAGGAGCTGCAGCCAGATTTTAGTGTTTATTTTGGTGTAATATTGTAGGGCTGCAACTAACTATTTTATTATCAAATTTTCAGTCAGTTATTTTATTTAATAAATGGTACATCATTTAGTGTATAACAACAACAAGGTGGAAATCCCAGTCCCTGAAGGCCACCGTAATTTCACTTTCTTTCAAATACTTTGCTTCTTCACATATTATTTTCTATTACATTGTGGCCTATTATAAAAATGCTGAATAATTAAAGCTATGACAATGACCTTAGACTTCAGACTTCAACAAGGGTGCGGTAGGACAGTGTTCATGACAATGTCTTAGCTTAAACTGCATTGAGTTGTGCTGTGCTCCTGTTCCTGTGTGCTGAAAACTGCCGAATCCATTCACAAAAAGCAAAGCAGCTTCAGAGCGTGAAACCAAACACTGTGTGAATGCTCCTTGAAGCTCCGAGCTTCTGCAAATGGCAGAAGGTGGAAAGATTCGCCCCTTTTATCGTCTTGCAGTAAGGTGACACCAGGGTGCAGAAAAGGGGCGACGAGCAGCATTACTCTCTTTGTAACAGGAAGCAACACATTTTAATATCTGCAATGTGGCCGCTAACAGTGTTACCCAGATCGATTAAATATTTATTTACTGTTCTTTGTGCACCATCATTGTATGGCAATAAATCCTCGCTTTTGAGCTCTCTTGCAATGCTTAGCTCAAAAAATGAATTTTTACATGAGCTGCAAACGGAAAAAGAGAGAGACGGCATCGTCCAGGCATCTCGATCAGAACCATGGACAGCGGCATCCGACAACCTTCTCTGGTAACTACTGTAAGTGTTTAATACTTACCTACTTTGCAAGGACCCGTTGACCTTTTGGCAATTGTTTTTTTTTCAGTCTTTTTCATCAACAATAGCTTAACGTGGACTAGAGGGTTTGATCTGAAAATCACGTGACGTCATTTTTTTAATCTTTCTGCTTAACTCTGCAATAAAAGTCCACATTGTATACACTGCCTTTATTAGACGTCTCATCCTTCCGCAGGGAACCTGAATCAGTGTCACTAAACAACAAATTCTATACTGTATATTTAGAAAAATCAAGATATTCCCTTCATGAACATACATCTGCTGTTGTTTCTAGCGGTGACAAGTGCACAGGCAAAGGGGTCCAACCGATGCCTGACATTTTGTTCTCGTGAGTATTTATTTGTTCCTGTAAAAATACTATGAGTAATGTGTAAAGGAAGAGAACAAGACACACGAGGAAAATTGCTCCAGCTACGTTGCAAAATAAATCGGAATGAACATCACACTACTGTGGTTCTTTGACAAATCACTGAAACACACTTGATCTTTTTTAAATTGCTATTCATCCTTTTCCTGACCCCTTTTGATATGGAAAACATTCATGAAGCCATTATGTCCCTCTTCAGCTGCCCTGATTATCTTAAAATATCTAAATGAACGATACAGGTCTTGCTGCAAAGAAATCATTTCATTAAGCTGTTACTTAAACATTCAGGCCACCAGACAGATGAGGAACATATTTCCCAAACAGATATACCACTATCTGCTACTTTCCCATCCTCAGCCTCACAAAACCGCACACACCCACACATAATAAATTGATACATATGGTGGAGCAGAGGCATCTGAATCAAAACAAATCTCACTCCACATGACGGGGTCGTGATCTCTCCAAAACAAAAGCTACCATTAATCTGACAAATTCGACAAGACATGGGTATATATATATATATATATATATATATATACACACGTTTACCTATCTATGTACATCTATAGGTAAATAGACAGACAGATAGATAGGTAGATATACCCACACACAATACTTGTCGAAAGCAAGTATGTCGCCAATAATAAGGCTGGCGTGTGCCCACTCATCTGAGGCAGGCAGAGAACAAAGGTACCATAACGAATAAATAACTCTGATAGCCCATCATCAAGAGGAAGGATAAATCTACTTCAGAACACTTGGCAATGATGGTGGCGTCAGGCTTTCGTGAACCTCTTGATGAAACAGTGGCCTGTGAAATATGTTCCAAAGAAGGTGTCACCACCCTCTGCTGTCTCCTTTTTCACCCACTCCCACCCTGTCTTATTATTTCGGAATGGCAGAAAATTAAGCAGGAAAAAGCCTGTTGTCTGATTCTGTCATCAGACTCGATGTGCTTTTAACAAGGCTCTCCCAAAGGCTGAGCTCAGTTTCTGAGGCTTTTGATGATGAAGACGCAGCTCCCGAGTGCCTGGCAATGACAGCCTGAATGCCGCTCTTTTAATATTGTGTCGTTCGTGCACATGGTGGGCATCGTCCCCTGATAGAGAGCGTACAACATATGGACCAAGGTGGATCTTTGCAGCGGATCCTTGCCTGCTGCACGCTCATGAATTATGGAATTTGGCACAAATATGCAAATCTGGGCATTAGCCTAGTTATGCCCCCGTACTGTAAGTTACTGTGACTTATCTATTATGTATGAACCAAGGATTGAAGTGAAGAGGTCCTGGCAGCCAGCTTCATGGCCGTCTCTCAGCTGCTCACTTTCGCACCATGAAAGAGAATGAAAAGCAGGGGGAGGTAGCTCCAAAATACTAGCTTTCCGACGTTCTGCATCTCCAAAGACTTAGAGGAATTAGAGCTTGCGTTTACGCTCAATTGCCAAGCTACTTAAAATAACAATGGCTTCCACCGGATTTGGAAGCCTGGAAGATACACAGGGAATAAGCATGAAGTTGTTGCTAATCCTCTAATTTTCCCCCACAAGGCTGATATGAAATGCTAGTCTGATCAGTAATCAACCCACAGGGGAGGCAGACAGGGGATCCATCCAACTCTACGGGCACTGACAAAAATCCGCCTCTGTACGACATTACCATCACAATACTGGATGAGTGATTCTGCATGACTGACCGAGCTATAATATCCCAAATCAAGTTGGCAGCATAACTGAGAATCCGCTAGGTCAAACAGCTCGAAATCGTGCACGTGTTCGGCTCAGGCTGAGAGCGTAATGAAGACGTCCTGCAGCTCTGACACGAACAGAGTGATCATTAGCTCGGATCAAAGTCACTCATCAAGCACATGACAGCTGACAACTCCTATTTAACTGGGTGCACAGGAAATAATGGTACCTGGACCTCATGAATGTAGTTGCTATAGTAACGAGAGGAAGCCACTTGACACTGTCCCATAGAAGTCAGCTGGTCGGCTTAGTTCGAGCAAGTGAATATTAGGGGTTGAATTTAAATTCTACTCACATTTTTGTGTAGGAGAATCAAAATTAAAAGGTTACATAAATCGATGGTTTTATTTTCTTTGTCTGAATTAAATTAAATTGTACTATTCTGAAGAAAATGGACAGACAGCACCTCTTTTTTGTAGGTGCTGGCAACTGCAATTGTAGCTCTATACAACTGTAGTTGTATTTGTGGGATTGAGTGTTTGGGGGCCCAGAAATATGTTCTTTAATGGGGCCCGAAATCTCTATTGGTGCCCATGGAGTCAGTGGCGGCCCCCCATTTAGTGCCGTGTTAGTCCAACATTATACAAAGGAAATGGGGTCTAGACTATTCTCTACTGTTACACCTACAAGTTTAACGCAAATTAACTTTACACTGGCACGTTCTGTCTCCTAGAAATAAATTATGCTGCATGTCCAGCAACCTACTCTACTTGTAAATGTTACAAGACTAAATGTCAGTCATATAAATTAAAGTATTCAGACTGTAAATTGTGTTACAAAACTCACTTGAGTATTGTGTGACAAAATTGAGCTTGCCTTAATTAGCGCAGGTGCCGAATGACTGACATGTTTTCCCCTCGGGCCTTGCCGTAGCTGCTTGTGCTGTCTGCTGAGATTATTTGCCATTACAAACCCATACAGATTTAGATGTCTGCATCCTGTACACACATCAGGGAAACGTTACACTTCCAGATCCCAGCACTGAATGGTTCACTTGTGACAACAACAGCAGCGGCAGGCTGTATTCTAATAATGTAAATTTTACAATCCTCCCCCAGGAGAAGACTAATGGACAGTAGTGAGCACTGTGGCCGCAGAGAAATACAGATTATAAAAAACTTTTTTTTTTGTCTTTCATAAACAACTTTGTATGTCAGAACTAATAGCTAACATGTATACTGTGATTAAATATAATAATAATCTTTCAGTTGGACTAAAGAAATAAAGACAGTGAGGTTGCGAGGCAGCAGGACTCACTGGTTCTTTTGTGAAAACTCTTTCATCTCCTAATGAGGGAGAATACAGCAACCCCCTCAACAGCACAAAGTGGAAAACTCTGGAATTCATTTGCATTTTTAACAAATATCCCCGCGTGCCACAGCTAATAGTTGTCATCCTTTAATTCAACAAACATAACCCTATCAAATATTAATCACAGTCTCTTGTTATTTTCTATTGTTCTTGATTGGAAAATCTTGAGGAATAGAAAACACACTTTTGTTTTGTTGCCCCTTTGCCCAAGTGGAGCCAACTGGATAAACTCCATCAGGAAAAAGAAAAAGAAAAGAAAGAAAGACACAGAACCAGGCAACTGTTTCCAGCCTTCCCACACGAAGCGCTGCTCAGGCTGTGGTCTAACATCCACTGCCGCCGTATATTTGTCCAGACATTACATCACTGAGACACCTTGAGTTTTCTTCGGGGAATTAGAAATCATAACACCTCCCCAAACTGCCATCTTCTATACAACTGCACTTTTAAGCACTTACTGTTGGGGAAAATCCCACAGATCATGCAGGCAGCTGCCTTTTCCCCGACTTTACTTGCACATTTAAACAAAAGCAAACATTACGTGTCCCAGTTTAGCCAGAGAAAAACAGCTCCTATTCATCGTCAGATATGAAAACAACAAAGGTCGACCCTCCATTACTGTGGCCTTTTGACCTTTGCTATCAGTCTGTATCCAACACCACATGCAATTTTGTAATTTTGCAAACTATAAAAAATTAAAAAAATCCCAGTTCAGGCCCTTTTCTTACCATTCGTCACCTCTCTTGTACCTCATGTTTTAAAAGGACAATAAAACTCCTTGGAGTCTTTAAGTCTTAAAGGGAAACACGTCTGTCATTTCAGATTGTAGTATTATTATTTCGTTTGCCACTTTGAAAACCCCTGTCGTAAAGTTTAAAGCAAACCTTTCCTTTTCTTAACATTAAAGTGTGTGTGCGTTCTACAAGGCGATTCACTCAAATAATTTTACAGTATGGGCTAAGGCCTGCTGAGCGCTGATTAGAAATGAATATTCTTTGCTTTACTCACTGTCTGAAGCACAAAGTGTTGCCTATGACTAAGCCTCTAAATAATGACCTTTTTACTACAAACCCTCCAAATTAAAGCCCACATTAAACCGCTGGACAGGACACGACTGCTGCTACGAAACAGCATGCATCTTTGAACTTGACGCTGGTTTATGCCTTTGAGAAATCCTGCAGCCACAAGCAGCCGCTCAGCCAAGCCAACACCCACACGCTCGTAATTAAAGGTGAATTGCACAACCTGTGGCAATTTGCATCCTGTGACGTTAACGCTGGGCTGCTGGAGTTTCACCGGGCACTGTGGCCCTGACACCAGATACACTGTGGGAGAGGAGATGCTGAGGGGGGGAAACAATGCCACATCAAGGCTGCGTCCTACTACGCACACCAGAGTGGCAATTATCATTAGTTCCCCTTGTCTGATGAGCTCCACGCTGGGACTGGATCACACACTTTCCCACCAACGTACAGTAAACCTGGGACATGTTTCACTTTGCATCCATCAGCCTTTCAGCACCACCAGAGGAACTTCACTGTCAATGGCCCTTTAAACTTTGCACATTTCAGTCAAAACTTTTAATGCCATCAAAAGCTGTGACATCCGGCTGTGTGCACGTGTCACAGCTGGGGAGGCTCCGCACAACACTGAGCTCTAGGGAGCCTGTGAAGATCATTTATTAGATGCAGCATTGTAATTAGTTTGATCAATAGTCTATCACGGCGGATTTAAATGCAATGTGCCGGGAAAGACAACGCACTCGTTCCCCATGAAGGAATGATCCCGTTTCAAAATGTCAGAGACTCAGCTCGCCGCGAGGCCAGAGCGGATTTATTCCAGATTCATAACTGATCAATTAATCGGCACGGAAGATCCTTTTCTGTGCGACACTGGGGATGGAAGCGATGCGTGAAAGCAGCGGATCTCACCCGGACAAAGTAGAGGAGGAAAATCCGGTTACCTTCGGCGGGGATCTCAGCGCGCCTCTCGGCTTCGGGCTGCTGTCGCGGAGCGGACGGCGACGATGCTGCCGAACCATGGAGCGCACCTTTGCGCACCGCCGGTCCACAGGGAGGAAACGCGTCCGCCTCTCCTCTCGGGCGCTCTCATTACTGATTCATCGGAAAGCAGACACCGGGGGGGGGGGAGGAACCGAGTCCTGCTTCATTCAAAGTGGAGAACTCGACTCCGAGCCTGCGCAGGGAACAGCCAGCAGAGTTGTGGCCGAGCCGCTGCTTTGCGTAGCAGGGAGCGGGGAGGAGCCGTGCGCCGTCAGATGATCAGGGCAAGGTGCTCTCCCCACTCATGCTCTGCAATCCCCAGCCTCAGCAGAGACGCACTTCAGGCTTTAACACCATAATCCCCATCACACCAGCCACTTTCTGCAGGAGAGTCACTTGCATTTCTGTGGAAAAAGCAGAGAACATGTCTGTGGCCAGCACATATCAATTACAATCATATATCCCCAGAGGAAATTTCCTGACCACATATTACTAACAGTATTAACATTACAATAGTAAATTGAAGAGCCAATTTAAATTAGACATATATTGACCCAAAACCAAAGTCAGCACAGTCATGTTTTTATAATGTTCTTGTGGAAAGAGACAGTGGAGATCCCTGACTCTGGATCATGCTAAGACGCTCACTGAGCCCCCCTAAACCAACCGGCCCAGGTGACAGGGTTATCAGGGATGACCTTCAGTCTAGGGGAGCAGACACACTATATTAAAACTTTCAAATCTAGGTCTACATCTTGCCTACAGCTATATAAAGGTCCGTGCAGTGTAACAAAGGCCTGGTGTATTTGTTTAGGAATCTAAAACAGTGGGTTTCTGAGAATAACTCATGTGTGTTTATTACCATTAGCATAAAATTGACTTTGCCCATATTTTGATGTAAGGTGCAGCATGCACAAGTAGAAGTAGAGGGACAGAGGATAAAAAGCTTGTGTGCAGCTATGTCGCTGTGTTGGCACCGTGGAGGTTTTACCAGTTAAAGCAAAGTATGTAGCAGCAGCTGCAGACAAAAAAAACAATCGTACAAAACATTTAAATCAAACGTTTCCAAATCAATTAATGCTTGTAGGCTTAAAAAGTAACAGTAAATGGAGTCATTTGTTGTCCACTTATAAAGTTGTTCTTCTATGAAGCAGCAGGCTACGTGTGCCAGCTGAATCAAGTGGGCTTTGCCTTGATGAAGCATGCTTCATGCATCTGGCCTGCTGTGCCCCCCTATGATGTGGTCACAGGGGGGCACAAAGGTCATCAGGCCTGGTCCCTAAATGCCCCCTATGACACTGGGCCTGAAACCAACCAGCTAGACAGAAGAGGCCCCACTGAGAGGGTTTTGGGGTCAGTGGCAGCAGGCGGTGCAGTGTCTCCACGGGATTTTTTAGGGGAACCAAACATGTGCTTGTTTGACCCTTTGAAAACCTTCAACAACCCCCTCCTGACTTCTTTCTATTTTTGTGGGTAGTTCATAGCCAGTGTACCTTCAAACCTAATTTACTGTAAATTACCTGAAGATTTCCTGCTGAATATTTTGGTGGAGCTCAAAAATAATGTTTCTCTCAATTTTGGCAAGTCATACTGGTCCTGATGCAGCCACAAATCCCCACACCATCACAGTACCACCAGGTAAACTTTGGACTCATCGGTCTATGGACCATTTAGAGAGTGTGATGCTCATCTGTTTCTGTGTGTTTCGAATGCTTTCCTAACGCTTCCTGGAGAGTCGGTGTGATGCTCTTTGTCCACTTCAGGAAAAATTGCTTCTGGAAGTTTCACTATTGTTCTAAGCCTTGTTCCTTTGTCTATGGTGTAGCTCACCAGACCCTTAGAAACAGCTTTGTAACCCAGAATGATGGATTTCAGTTTTGTAGCTTCTTTCCTATTGCACAGTAACTAAGGGAGAAATATTTGTCCCACATTCCTGGTGGGTATTACATCACCTTTTTTGCTTCCATAAACACACTTTCCATTTAAAACTTTAAAACTAAAAATGCATTTAGTGTTTGCTCAGGTTCCCTTTGTTTTTTATTACATTTAAAGATCAGAAACTGTTTAGTATGAGATACACACAAAGAAGAAATCAATATAGGGCCAGAATGTTTCACAGCAATGTAAGAAATGTAAGAGATTTTACAGAGGATGCTAAGTTTATTCATCAAGTTGAGAGAATCCCAGTGGGGTTATTTTAGCCAGAGTTGGAGACTTTGGTTTTGGAAGAGGGGGTCTGCTGTGCAATCTATGTGTGGTTTTAGTGAAGTGGCCATTTAATGAGCTTAATGAAAGATGCATGAGTCGCTTTGTGGAAAATTTCAGAATGTTTCTATAGCTCGACACATCTACAGTTCCACGATAGGAGTTAATAATAAAAGCCCATCAGAGGGGTTGACTATTCCATATTACAGTATGAGGATGAGGGTGCATGGGGAAAGTCTCTCTGGGAAAGCTTTTAGAGTGTTACTCATGTGAAAAGTGCCGTAAATAGTTCAATGAAAACAGAGAGCAGCTAGCATTAGATGTTCAAGCCCAGCTACTTTCTCACCTCTGCACACCTGACTAATTATGGTGTCAAGTGGCTTCCTGTTTCGGAAAGAAAAGGTTGCGCACACATCTACACAGCCCCGGCAGTCTGAGATTGGTTAGGTGTGAAAGGAGGGAGGTTCCAAAGTTATCCATCCATCTGACAAGCAGGTCTAATGGTGTATACTAAGGCTATCCAGTACATTCTCATCCCACATGGATCTCCATTTAAGAAGTGACAAATTCTTTAGCATTTTGTGTCCACAATTGGAGGGAACATTACAAGTCCCTTCCACTGAAGGTCATCTATCCGTATATTTAAACTATTATCTTGTCATGTTGCTCCATATGACAGCAGGCTGTTTGAGTGGGAGCCTCCTAACACTGTTCAGCCGGGGACCTGATGATTGCACAGCCACAGAGTGTGATTAACTTTACTCAGTGAGCCCTGGTGACCTGCGAACAGGAGAATAGTGAACCTGGAAGATAACCCCCCCATCAGGATAGAGGCGTCTCGTCACATGAGAGGAGCGATCCCTGAGAATAACTCTGTATTGATCTGCAGCGACTCTTCCCTCAAAACGCATCTGCATTCATTACTGTCAAAATGTGTGTGCTATTGTTTAAGTGCAAGGTACAGCACATTGGAAGGCAGTGCTTAGGTGGGATTCTTTGCCCACTTGTCTAAAAAATTATAGATTTTTTTCTGCACCCACTAAACGGGAAACTTTTTCCTTCTACCACGGTTAAAAGTGTAAATCACGTTCACTGACATAAGCACGTTGCTAAATGCTTTCATTCCCCGTCCCTCTGTTTACATTTGCTTAAGCTTGTAAGTCTAAAAACGGACTCATATCCTCACAGGTGGGACACGGTGTCTGAAAAAGACAAAGCTTTTTTACAATAAAAGGGTCAGATATGCCTGGGAGCTATGTGTGAATGCAAAATCCCCATTCATAATGGAACTGTGTGTGTGTGTGTGTGTGTGTGTGTGTGTGTGTAACATCCCCATTGATTGCACTGACTATTTCCTACAGGAGACGTGCCTTAGAATTCTGGCTGCTATGCTTAAAATGAGAGCCAAAGAGAGGGCAATCAAAGGGCACATTCATATTTCATCAGCTCAGTCCACCTTTAGAGAGAGAAGAAGACAGATCATATTTGATCCCTTAAAAATGCATGGTGTTTGTAGGACAAAATACGGCAGCTCTATGTAGATCGTAACGCCGAGAAACGGGGACATCGAGCGCGTTGCGGCCGAGTCAGCGGCAGTGAGGCCGACATGGGAATACAAATCTAGAAAAAAAACAGTCAATTTGAGTTTTAATTGAGCACAAAAGAGCACTTTCAAGTAATGGGGCAACAGTTTGTGGAGTGGAAACTGAAATTCTGTCCTTCTTAATAAAACATAGTGCTGTGCTAGAAAATGTTGGGGAAATGGGAAATTTAGGACCCAAAGGGTTTCTGACCCTTCTTTGAGGAGTGCTGGGGTGTAAGTGATGGGAATAGTTGCAGGCTGTACTTTGCAGCCCGCAGACGTATTTGATAATTTATCAGAGGCCTGCTCTCGGAGCAGCAGCGATAACCTGCAGCCCGTAGGACACCCTGAGTCAGGAGGTCTCAAGCTCAAGATGAACTTTTCATGCTGTCTGAAATGTGGAATGTTCTTTCAAAATCATGAATGCTGAGAACCTTTTAAAGCAGAATCTGACATTACATTTGCAGTGCAAGTTATTAGTTATTGAAAAGGGAGATTATGGCATCCACATTCACTACCTCTTCACACTGGATCACTTGCACAAGGTGTGTTCCTGATAGTCACCCGAAAATACATAAAACCACTCATCAGTAGCTCCTGATGTCCACCAATTAGAGTGTGAGGTGTTTGTCATTGTCTCATGCTGATCTATGACATATCATCCAGAAAGCTGCAGCACTCCAACAGATGAAATTTTCATTGGGCAAATGAAGCTGAGCAGATAGTTTCATAACTCCCTGGCCAGTTGCATCAGCTCGCACTCATATGGTTTTCTCAAATCGCACTAAGAGGTGATTTGAAGTCACGATAAAGGAGGGAAACTCTTCTCTCTGAGGTTGATATTTCCCTGGATCTGGCGTACATGACTGAAAATGATTGAAATGCCCTGAGAAGAAGTGGCTCTTTTCCCTCAGAGCATTTCATTGCCACTTAACTATCAATACAATGATGTTTTCTGGTTGAGGAGTCTAAAGGACGTCTAATTTTGAAGAAACGCTCAGGGATTCGGCTGCTGGAATATCTTGTGAGCTACAGAGAGCAGATATGTCGAAAACAATAATTCCTCCTAAAGGGTGAAATAATGGGATTCATCTATAACCGTTACTGCAGGGATTCAAGCAACCCCGTTGCTTCCCCACATACAATATTTACCAGCGAAATGCAGAAGTGTGTGTTTTACTGCTGATTCATACACGTAGAAGGTCTTGGGATTAAACAAGAACAGAGAAGATGATTTGCATCAGAACTTGCCCATGAATCTGATTCGTACTTGTTAAAAGTCAAATCATCTCACATGTCCTGAAACCTTTCCACATATTTTCATGTAGACGAAAAAACAATGAAATGTTTCTGTTGCTTTTGGCACCGTGTGTCTTGCCAAACTGTTGCAACGGTGACATATGCTTCATGTTTTTTTAAAGATGTGGAAATCAGAAGAGGCTTTTGGTTTTAACACTGGAACGGATCTGACACTATCCATTTCATGTCATGTCCAGAGAAATAAAGATAACATAAGTGTATGTTCCAGTTGTCAGATTTGTGGCAGTTATGCAAAGTAAATTACGATTTACTCTCCACCAACAGCCCAGTATACAGCTGCCCAGCAGGATTTAGTGTAAGCTCAGCTGTCCTCAGGCCCATTACACGTCTGCTTATGAATTCCCTGTGATTGACAGTGAAATGCAGCCATTCACACTTGGACTTATTGTCAGTGTGTCACTAAGAGACAAATACTGTAACATCAGTTAACTCGACTTATAATGACTATATGGAGCCCGCGGTTCCAGTGCATCTGTGTGCATACAGCCAAGGGCAGTTCTATGGGGGTCACTTTGCCACAGCTCCTGGTTTTTACAAGAACTAATACATTTGTGGTAATTTTTTATTTCAATTTATGCCTTTGCTTTGTCCACAAACTGGAAGACAATAACCCTTTAAAATATATAATAAAAGCTCATAAAATGGTGGTAGTGTGATTTCTCTCATATTCAATTTCAACTTTAATAAAGGTTTACATAGACGGTTTAATAATCTTCTACTTTTATAATGTAAAGTGAGGTCTATTGCTTTGCACATGTGCCTTTTACTTTTATACTTTGAGTATAGAGAAATTAAACCTTCAACTGTTACTTTTACCACTTTTGTTTGTAATATTTTTCTGTACAGACTGAGGTTTCTGTTGCCA
Organism: Channa striata; assembly: GCA_033026295.1. Lineage (NCBI taxonomy): Eukaryota > Metazoa > Chordata > Actinopteri > Anabantiformes > Channidae > Channa > Channa striata. The sequence goes on from CM065184.1 coordinate 3,192,055, forward strand.
CCTATGCCAACTCTGGCAGGTAGTAGCTTACAGACTAATCAATAATAATGAACTGAAAATGACCTATAACTCATCACTAAATGGGCAAAAACACACACGAAAAATTCCTGCACTCACGTAAAATATTATGTTTTTAATACTTGATCATAATGACCATGAAAACGCCAATCTCCTTAATGTTAAGGAAGTACTTATTTCAAGCTAAACTCATTTTACTTACACTAACCAAGTTGTCTTTTTGCCTTAACATGATCAAACTATGTCGGTATTGTTATTATATTTATATATTCTCAATGATCATAAAGACCTGCTATGACTCCTGACACCTTACTGAATGTAAAACTTGAAACATGTGGTGTTCCTAATAGCTCAAAATTCAACCTTTTCAACGACTGCGACCGTGGCGCAGCAGGCCGAGCAATCATCCAGCTATTCCAGGGTTGTTGGATGGATCCCTGGCTCCTCCTGTCACATATTGAAGTGTCCTTGAGCAAGACACCAAGTTGAGCAAGACACCAACATGTCATGTCATGACATATTGCTTTTTATTTAGCCTGGTTAACCGCTTTTAATTTTTCCATATGACGTTGTGGGCTAAGTGTCACAGCTCCACAAAAGAAGAGATTACATGCACGAGCAGACAGGTCAGTGAGTTCAGACATGTGTGAGATGAGCAAGAAGGACAATGTGCAGTGAAAGCTCTGAATGTGAGCAGTGATTAGAAGGACGGGAGGAAGTGGGCAATAGAAATAAATAAATATTAATGTATATATGTGTGTATACTGTATATGTATAGATACACTGTAGCTTAAAACTGTCATCTCTTATGACCTAGTGTCTTTAATGAGTTCACCTAAAACCTGTCATGTTCAATCTGATCTGAGGCTTCCAGAAAAAAGCTCAAAGCATAACAAAAAGTCTTTGGAATCATTCACATTTCCATTGTGACTTTATGAGGGACTCCTGGCTTGACTCTTCGTGTGATTTTCTGCAAAAGTAAAAGCCAAGACTCGAGGTCATTCGCTGTGATTGCTCGCTGAGTACGAAGAGAACAACTCTGTGAACAGGTAACACCATCGAATTGGAGGTGACTCAGTCACCATGGTGATAGAAGAGACAGAGCCATCAATTCTTTGCATGGCGATGAAATACTTTATGTTTCTGGACGATGCCATTAAGCGACCTGTCTGTGGCTCATTGACATAGTGCTGAAGGTTCAAAATGAACAGAGCTAAATCTTGGAGGACAGTCAAGTGTCAGACAGACCTGAGCTACACTGTGCTACTGAAGGAGCTGAAATAAAATCAAAACTTTTCGCAAATTAAAACAAAATGAATTTATACATATGGATGGATGACCAAGACCAAATATATCACTGCGTGTCTATTCAATAGTATAGATAAATACCTTTTGGAGATGATTTTTCTGACTGAGCCTGACTAGCACATTTGTGTCCAGGGTTCATGTTATAAATTAACATTATTAATATTTATTATGTTATAATTAACTGGCTATATTTAGTGAACAGACATAACAGTGGTAACAATCTCTGCGTGTCATCTGGAACGTCAGGGAGAATATTTCTTAACATGTCAGCAAATCAACTTAATAATACATATTAAATAAATACAGATTACTGCAAAAAATGGGAAAAATTTAAATAAGCCCGACCATGAATCAGCAATGAAAGGAAAGTCTTCTTTTATTTGTATTGATTCACTTTGTGTGTGACCATTTCCTCCCTCTGTCCAGCGCTGAGGCTGAATCCAAGGATCTAATTTGGAGCAGGTGATGTGAGAAAGTTATAATTGTGCTTTCGTTCACACATTCACAGCTGACAATGTACCACCTGCCACTGTGTGAATCGCGGGCTGTTAATATGCCGCCTGTACTTGTCGTGCGTTTTCCACTCAGACTTCCTGTTACACATTACAACTGCTTCCATATAAATGATTCAAAGATGCTTTGTAAATAAGCTCATTAGAGATTCTGAATATAATCTCCGCAAATGGAAGCATATTTAAACTCTGGAGAATGTGCAAGTTTATGCATTTCTTGAGATTTAAATGTCCCTTACTCGTGGGTTGCTTTGGAAAAGAACATCTACCAAACGACTAAATGTAAATGTTAAATGAATATATTACCATACAAGTATTTGATATGTGAAATTGGAGGCTTCACTGTGCAGGACTGGATCATTTCGGTGTAATGTAAAATATGGCCTGGCTGCTGGAGTTCATTATCCTCCTCTTGGCCTGGTGCTGGTTTGCGAGCGAACCTCTGACCAGGTTTCGGACCCCTCTCAGATGACCATGAACGTCCATCACAGTGGCTGGCTGTGCAATCACATGACCACCATTTCTGAGAATAACTAGCTTATTCTCACTTGCCTACAAAGCTTTTCCACATCCCAGTGTGTGATATGCCGGAGTTTTTTTGGGCACGCTATTTCGAAGTGACTTAGCTGCATGGCTACCCTGTCAAATCATAGAAACCTTTTTTTTTCTTGTTAACCATGTAATGCCCACCTTAATTCAAATGCTTGACACAATGATGCTTCCTGGATGTCGTTGCAACAAATGCAGCATTGCCACAACAGATTCCCCTTCAAAACATACATCCTTGAGCATGTTTTCATTTTATTGCAACTTCAGCTGCCTTATAAACCCTCGCTGCTTTGACAAAAGAGACTTCATCCACAATGAAGAGGCTGACAGGAGTGTGATGTAGGCACACGGTGAGCAAATCCGACAGGGCTACAGCAAACGTCTCCATGCTGACTTATTAGCATCTTGAAAAGTAGGTCAATCAAAGGAGCAGGGGAGAGGCATATTAAAAGAAAATCTTAGCATTAGGAGCAGCACTGCTGAAATAATACTGAAGTTGTTTTTATTGTTGTCGTATTTTGCTTGACATTAAACAAATTCAGAAAACATAAAATATGTGCAGAGGTTTAATGTTGTGTGGTATTCATCTCTGAAAGTTTGATACAAAGACAACATTTCAGGGACATCTTTATATTAAGTAATTGTTGCTCACTTGCACTTTCTTCTCTCCTTTCAGCCCACTATGGTTTTTTTTTTCCACAAGCTAATTGCCAATTAAGTCATGTACGAGCCTTCCACAAGATTCTATCCCCGCAGAGCCTAAAATGCCTTTCTTTTCTCAGTTTTCCATTGTTGTTGCCAAGCGCTCACTAGGGCAGGAAGCATCCATCTTAACATCACGCAAGCGAGCCTTATTGCTCAGATCTGTATCATTTTATTACTGCATGACACGTAATCATTGCATAAGGGTAAAAAGCCGAATTGTGTTTACACATTCTGGGCTTAATTCACACCACAATTCCTATGTGGGCCAAACAAACGAGAAAAAACCCAGACAGTGCTGGAAAATAAGTGTAATGTGTTTGCAGAATAAAGATTAAGGGAAGCAGAAGGAATGTGGCTTTTAAAGGCGAGATCATCATTAAAGAGAGCTAATACAGTACATTGTCACATTGTGATAACGATGACAGCAGTGTCGTTTGCGTTTGATTTCAAGCTGGTTTGAAGTTTCAGTCCTTCAGAGACCCGTGTAACCCTGTTGCATTAATAATGAGGATGATGATGTCAACTTTTGCAGATGAGAAATGGCAAAGATAAAAAGAAAGTAGACAAGCAAACAGAAGCACAGGTTTATATGCTAGTAAAAAAAAAAAAAAACGACCAATACGTGGAATGTACACACGCATGCACTGTGTAAATCTGTGCTGGTGGCCATTGTTTACATTGTTTATGACTATATTTATGTGGAGCATCTAAATATTTAATGGTATGTAAAGGCTTTTTTCTGGATTTGCTGCGTTTGCATGTTTATTTCCTTTTAGGACTTGGCAAATAGCTGTGTTGATGGCTCACAGTATATTCAATAAAGCTGTCATTATGGGAAAGTAAAGGATTTTGCAAATGGACTCCATGAACATTTATCATTCATTTTACTAGGCCTATAATTCACTCTCTGGCCCAGAATTCAACAAACACAATGCACAGCACATAATGTAAAGGCACACACACAGAGCAGAGGTCTTTGATGGATTTGTGATACAATATGCAAGTAAAATCCTAATTATTCTGACTGCTGGAAGGTCATGATTGTCAAGCAAATGCGGAGCCAATGTGCCTTCATATTGATGGTTGCAAAGCGCCCCAGGGAGACATTTCTTCACGTCTTTTGCAGTCACATCGGTAACACAGCGTTGCTAAAAACCATCCCTAATAACTTTGATGACTTCTATAATCATGACTGTGGAGGAATCGCTGAACATCTGTCCTGCATTCAGCTATGTCCCCCACATCACAGGAAATAAAAGAAGCTGCAAAGAAGGCAGGCTTGTACTTTTAGGGGAAATTCTTTTTCTGCACCTTTTCTCTGACAGATCTTTGAAGTTATTTGTGTCCTCAGGCAAAGCAAAAGTACTGAGTGTGATATCTTTTTATTCCCTATAAGATTTGGTTTTTGTTTTCTTTTCTCAACTTTTTTTAATGCAGCATAGCAGATTTTAGACACACTGATGGCGGCTGAGCCTAAGGGAGTTACAGCTTGTCTGCGTGCAGAGTGCACTTGTTAGGGTCTCGAGGTTCGAGTGACAGAGATCAAAATAACACAGTGTGAAAAGAGAGATGCTGAAGCGCTGGAGGAATGTGGCTAATCTTCATGACAGTCCTGCTGTCGGGTTTATTTTTTGTAGACTTGTTGTTTTTCCCTTCACAGTATCAGCATTTTTGGTCTGCTTTCGATAACCATTCACTTGACAGTAAGAGAATAAGCCATAGCAGATGCAGTTACACAAAGTTGCACCCACAAAAGCAGCACTAGGTTTGATAATTCAAATTCAATGACATTAAAATTAAAAAAAAAAAAGTTGAGATTTAAAAACAAGTTAACAGCCATACCTGCAGCTTTGCGAGGTTGTACTTAAACATAGTGGTGTTTTGAGCTGAGTAACGTCGCCATGTTGCACTTACAACCTCATGTAAGTGCAAGAGGAAAAAAAAACGTAAGACTGATCATATAGAAAAATGAGTCTATCTGTGACCATCGATGTAAAATAATGTTGACATAATTAAGTGAATAATAAGTGAAATCATAACCTGCTGGTGACTTTACAAGATTTAGAGAATAACCAAACTCATTATGACTTTTATTTACAGGCACTGTTTACAACTGCACTAAATGTAATGAAATCAATCAAAATAGATCAGATATTTGTCTAATTTCATTATCTTCAGACACCTTTTAGCCACTAGGGCTTAAAAAATGTGTTTAGTCACATACGGGTCGTGCTGACTTAAGCAACTTACTTTATATAAACTTTAGCTCTTTCCATAATACAAATCCTAACCTGAACCATTACATTATCCCATCTACTATATGTTCCAGTTGTGAATTATTCAGTGAATCATTTGGGACCAGGAGGAGAAAGATAAACACTAATTCATAAGTAGCAGCTTTCATTGACTCCTGCTTTGCAGTTACAACTGAAACAAGAAATTCAAAAAAAAGGAAAGAGTTTTGGTGTACTGCTTGTTTAATAAGTGTAAGAATATCTTAAATGTGGTTATCACTGTGGATCTACTGTGAAAGCGAGGTCTCTTTTTGTAACACATCCACTTTTCATTGCCAGTGTGAACAAGACAAAGGGAACCTTCAGGTGCATTTTTTGAATTAACATCAGCACATGAGACTATGGTTCACCTAGTTTCTCTGTAAGAGAGGTAAAAATGCTTCTGAGATTTAAAAAAAATTACTATAAAGACTCATGAAAGCTGCTGAGGCAAACGTTTATTGCAAAGGCACAAAGAACTATATAGAAAGGAGGAAAGGCTGCAAATAATGACACAAAAAATTACAAAGGCAAACAAAAACAACTTGAAAGGAATGCAAATCAACTCCAACAACACGCAGACCAATGAATGGGAGACACAAAGAAAACAATAAATACCACAGAGAAAGGCTACATCATACGTTATTATTGTAAATGAAATAAAAACTCCCACATCATTGACAGACGTTTAATTCAGTACAGCATTTTTAAATTGACACTAAATCATTAAATCGATTAAAATGTGTCATTGTGCTAATCACAAGTATCAGCTGCTGATGTGAGCGTTGCCTCACACAAAATGATATCAGAAAACCATCATCAAGATTTGGGGCCTCTGGACCTGAACCAGTGTGTGGAGAAAATGAATTCCTAAGGTGAGGATGCGGGACAATAACCTCAAGCATCAAAGTAAGTCTATGTCAGAGTGGCTTGAGAGACACAAAATGTGCCTTTATCTGCGCAGACCTTAACTCAGTGAGAGATGATGTGAAAAGACCTCAGACCATTAACACCAGACATTCTAAGAACATGGCTAAGCTGAAGCATTTCTGTAAAGATGGATGGTGCAAAATTCCCCCTGTACATCATTTAAGTCTAATCCACAGCAACAGGAAGTGCTGGCTTGAAGTTTTTGCTGCCAAATGCGGCTCAATAAATATTAAAACACTGTTGCTGCTACTTTTTCGCCATAAAGTAAATTTGTGTGTTTTAGGGCTGTGCAGAAAACTAGATAAATTGCAGTGTCAATACTTTTTCTTCTGAATATCTCTTTATCTAGATTTAACACCAATAAAGAGTGTAAAGTGAATTTTACGCCCTGTTATCTGTTGAAAGCGATGGTGCATAGCTTTTGTTTTATTTGACTAAAAGGTCATTTAAAGTGTTCGAATTTAAGGGAAAAGGAAGACAGCCCACCCTACAGACCTGTTACTGTAACAACACTCACCTACCATGTTGGGGCTTTTCAGAATCATGACCAAAAGTCCAAACGCAGACTCCAATTCACCAACAGGAGAATCCTCACAAGATGGCGCTTGAAACCAAACACTCAACATGGCATTACATCAGTTTAACCCGTGACTCTCCTCCTAAGATAGCCTCAGAAAACTGTATAATATTTACGATACCACTCAGACTACAAGAATTATATCGTTACAGACTTGTGACAGAACAAGCAGAGAACAATTTCGAACAACAAGCAAGCAAATGGAAATTCTTTTCAACTGCTTTTAAGAAAATGCAACATTACGGAGCTTTCACATTTTTACATTTACATTTAGTCATTTGGCAGATGCTTTTATCCAAAGTGACTTACACGTGAGGTACAAGGCAAGAAAAAATACCAAGTCAAAAAGAAAACTTTACAGCAAAGTGTTACCAGAAGAAGTGTTTCCATTTCAAAAAATGTAAGTAGAAGAACAGGCAAAGGGTTTTTTTTGGACATTTAGGTGCATAACGATGCGAAAGAGCACTGTGTTTATTAGTTATGAATATTGGGAATGAGGCTACTGAGCGTGCAGAATTTGGAAACTTAGTGCACCATCAGTCTTCTTTGTGGTGCTGGGACCACCAGATGTCTTTCGTTGGCAGAGTGCAGTGGACGGGAGAGATTGTAGACCTGAATGAGGGAGTCAAGGCAAGCCGGAGCTGTAGAGTTGTCCACTTTGTAGGCAAGAGACAGAGCTTTGAACCTAATCCGGACAGGCACAGTAGGGCCAGTGCAGAGATCTGAATAGTGGTGTGACATGAGTCCTTTTTGGCTGATTAAAAATTAAGGCAAGCTGCTGAATAATCTGGATAATCTGCAGGGGTTTGATTGTGCATAACTTCATCAACAGTGTATTATAGTTTTATCAAGACAAGAAATGACCAGTGGTAACCAGGAGAATGAGTTGGGTTGGATATTCCGAGAGATTGGGTCCAATGTTAATGCTGCGTTGTGTCAAAGTTCTGGCTGGGAAGACAGGAACTTCAGTCTTGGAGGGGTTAAGCTAAAGATGCCTTTCTCTCATCCAAGCCAAGATGTCAGAGAGACGGACAGAGAAGCGTGATGAGACAGTGGAGTCATCCGGTGGAAAGGACAGAAAGAGCTCATTATCGTCAAGATACCGATATAAAAGTGAAAGGAAAAGCCATGTGAATGGATGATAGAGTTCAGAGATGTGGTATAGATCTAAAAAGAAGAGCACTAAGAACTGAGCCCTGTGGCACACCGATGGGGAGGCTATGAGAATTAGAAACATGCCCCTACCAGGATACCTTTAGGTTCGTCCAGATAAGTAAGACCGAATTCAGGTCAAAGCTTTCCCAAGTCAGAGAGTGTAGACAAGAGGATCGGATGGTTCACAGTGTCAGAAGCTGCACATAAATCTAGTAGAATTAATTCAGGAATGACCTGTGGCTTTTGCAGCCCACAGGGATTCCACGACCGTCAGGAGTGACGTTTTTGGGGGGTGACCACTCTTGAACCCAGACTGGTTGACATTGACAGAAAGTCTGAGAGTTGATTGAAAACTGCTCGTTCCAGGGTCTAAGCGAAAAATGGAAGACGAGAGACTTCCTAAGCTTTCCTCAGTGCACACTACAGCTTTAAGATTTACAGTCGTAAGGCTGGTTTGGAAATGCTGTGGTTTAAGAACAGAAAAACTCTGTTTCTGTCTGGAGAGACAACAAACAAAAATAGAAAAGGGTTTAATTAGATATGTAGACATGGTCTTCGAGAAAAGGCTTATACAGACTGTGAAAAATCAAATTGAAAGGGCAACTAGACTTGTGCAGTTGATTTGCGCCTGCTGAGAAACTGATTGTTATGTAGATCTCATTTTCCATGAAACTGACTCCCACAGATTATAATCCACTTGATTAAAGTGTGATTGTTCCTTCAACTACAAAACAAATCAAAACAATCTGAAGTGCCAATCTGTTGCATAACCACAAGTGCTGTTGAGTCAACTAAATCAACCATGTGCTCATTACTAAAATTAGATTCATAAAGCTTCTTCAGTCAACTGTTTATCTGCTTCTTTCTAGCATCTAACATGGGATCATTCAATTCTCCACACATACTGAAAACATTAACATGGACCAAACTGTTTCACTCTGATCCATATTTGAAAATGCGATACTATACTATGCTTGGGTGATTCACTGTGTTCCATAAAAACGTTGGTGAAACTTAATGGGAAAAAATGTTCATAACTTCCCTGAGCTTATTAACTTATTAATTGGTGGCGAGTTTAACAAAGAACGGCAGTAACAAAGTTGCAGAAAATAATTAGAGCTCGCTTTTAAGCCTTCATTCATGTATAGCTGTTAGGATTCTTTGATTAAAACACTATTGTCATTCATTGAACAATTTAATTATTTCTCATGTTGGTTAAACAATGTAAATGTGGACATTATATCCCGTGTGTTAAATACAGACAAACAGGGCCAGGTGAAACAAAGAAAAGAACATAAAGACAATTTTTAATTACTTCATTTTATACAAAAAGAATAAAAACTTTGATGCAGCCACATAAAATTACATGCAGTGCCGAAAATAGAACATCTAAGCCAATGGTTAATACCATCTACGTTAGGAAATTTCACAAGTAAAATACAAAAAGTGAGTCAGGTCACATTCCTTATTCAGCCTGTCTGGTGTTTTTGTCCACATATCAAAAATCCATTTGGCTTCTGTTTGAAACCAAACCTGTTCATAGCATTAATATTTGTGGCAGAGTTTTCATACCGTGACTAAAAGTTCCTGTTTTAGGAAGTGATGAGGAAAAAAACAGGCTGTATTAATGCTACTTTAATGTAGCATAGCACTGCATGTTGTCAGGGTCCACTGAGTCTGAGACACATTAAACTGAGTTTGGGGGCAAGAGCAGTGAATAACTCGGGGAAAAAAATCCTCCTGTTTTGCCTTCATGGTGTATGTCAGAAAAAGAACTTTGTAAAATGGAATTTAAAATACTGAATCACATGTAAGTTCATTAAAGTTGCAGCCGTATTAAATCCCCTAAAATCTAGCTGAAATTTCGTGCACACAATTTTACATTTTGGCAAACTGGTGTACATGAACACCACATAATGCTCATAATAGCAGGTATTCTTTGTACTGCAGCCTCTGTACACTTAATTATAACAGTGACAACACATGAGGTAGTAAATATGCTAAGATTAGTATGGATGATATCAATAAAATACAACTACAAAGTGTAGCACTAATCACATGTATTCATGTGATCTCAACTGCTAACAATAAGATATTCCAATGTATGTAACAAAATATACCTTTTTTCGATAGTTACTGCTGTAAAAATGTAATAATAATAATCACATTAATAACAGCGTGGCTGTGGACACTGAGCACAAACAATTTGATGCCTCTCTTGCAAACACCCACAAAGTCACATTCAAACTAGCAGGTGCCAATAGTTCCTCGGGGTATCTGCGAAGGTTCCAGAGCGAAACAGAGCAGGTAGACTGTGAACTCTCCGTGACACCAGTGTGTGAATGCACCTCGGCATCCATCCTTGAATAATCTGTGGGCTGCCCGCTGAACCAGGCTAAATGGTCTTCTAGCCCTTCAGAGATGCAATCAGCTCAGCCGACTCAACTGGTCCACATTTCATGCATTTGGTTTTGCTGTGAGGAGAAAAAAAACAAGGTCACAAAGCAAGAGTTGCGTAACGGATTTCTCAAAAACATTACGTATATGTGCTTAATAAATAAAATGCCCCACTACTCAAACTATTCAGGCTGACTGACGTATGCACTTGGATTGATAATCATGTGGTAGAGATTTAATAATGTGTACTGTGCTCTGACTTTGGTTTGGTCGCTCCTTCCTGCCTAAATTGTGTTGATGCAGGGACGTCGCAGATAAAGTGAATTACTGTTGTGTTTTTGCAAAGACTTGATTGCAAAGACGTGATTTGTAAAAAAGAATATGTTTTAATATGTACACTATTGTACAGTGCATGGAGAGTGAGAAAAATACATTACACACATAAATATGAATGAAAACATTGGCGTGGGTTTCTGCTGTTTGCTTGTTTAGGCAGGTAGCACACAGAAAGCTGCTGCGTGTGAAGTGGATGAAAGTTAGGAGAGTGAACCAAAGTAGCAAAGCAACATTATTTTAAAACCCAAACAACAAGCTGAAAGATGTCAAAATGCCTTTTACACTCTTGATATTATAGTAATTTAATTCATTTTAAAAGAAAAATATGGATTATTGCAGTTATAAATGTGTCATTACCTTACCACTCTGCAGAAAGTTCTGATAGTACACTGCATTTTGTGCTATTCTCATGAGACAATAACAAAGGAAAAATAAGGAGCAGGGAACTGTGGACAACGAAAGGATAAATTACATGAGATGATGAAAAGACCTTGGTGCCCAGTGACATAATCCCACAGTCAACTATAATAACAGTCAATTCCATCTCCACTGAGTATACATCACAAAGACGTAAAGTGCTGGTGCTGTTACGCTTTGCGAATTATAACACATTCATCTCTCCACTGAGATTACTGACGCGCTGATGCTCGACCAGGTAGGAACAATGGGGATATCAATTAGAAGAGGGGTTCACCCACCTGTCTCCAAGTCTGACCCTCCTGGGCCGTCTGCAAGCTTAAGCAGCCCCACACATAGATCTTCCAATGAGCCAAAGCTTAGAGGAAAATGTTGGATTCACACCCCATTTAGCCCAATATTAGCATAAATCATTTTGGGATAAACACCTCTACTAGCAAGAACTGCACTGGAGCTCAGTCTATGGTTTTCCTCTTTATTTCTTTCGTGAATTTTTTTCTTATTAATGATGCTTTTTGTTATTACGAGGAACATTTTAGGGATGATTCACTTCATGAGCAACAAGGGATCTAAAGCTGAAACAGGCAAGGGTGCCTATAAAAATGTAGTTTCTTCACAATCTTCTTTTATATTACTTTCAGAAAACTTTCCAACCTATAGTTGCACTTGATATTTAAGGTAGTTTGGAAAATGGCTTGCATGTGCACATAGTTAAACACCACTTTCAATTGTCCTGAAAAGAGACTTTGCTCAGTTTTTGTCCAGTAAACAGGTATCACATGCTGACCACATCAGTGACCCCAGCTTACGCCACCTCCTGAAGCAATTCGAGACCCACAGAGAAGCACATGTGGTGCATAAACTTCACTGCGTACTATATTACACACCATATGAACTCTAGAGTATGAGTCTTTATATTGTGCAGACGGATTATTCTGACTGTAGACTGTAAGACTTAGAATCACACTTGCCACCTTTAGCATTAGCCCACATCTTTGTCTTACTCTTGCTTTAAAGATTAAATACTTCTTTGTTCAACCTTCCTATGAATATGTCTACCACAAAAATATGCCTCATATTAGAGCATATTTTTCCAATGGGACTCTGGGCTGTTTCTGGATGTTAAGTTTCACATTATCCTTCTTGTATTTTGAGATGCAGACATTATATACTAATGCTTTTATGCAATGCTGAGCAGAGATTCTTTTTTCTTTTTTTGAGTTATCAGAGTGACTTTCTGAATTATTCATGCTAGGAAAGTCTAAATGACAATACACTCTCTAAAAGCATGTATGAATGTATTAGCTTTCCACCGAAGCAAGAATAGACAAGGACAATCATGTTTTTTGGAGCCATTGGGTGGCCTGAGTCATGTGTGTGACAGCCACAATGATACAGGAATGCGTTTTGTTGTCATTTTGTTTGCGGTCGCAATCATGCATTTGATTTATGTTGGAATTGTGAAGGTTTTCACCATGAGGTGTGAGAATTGGATTGCAACAGGAACGCGCTGATTACAAGTTGTTGAAATAGATAAGGCTTCAAAACACTGCACGAGGGGTTAAACTTTTAGGGAGATTTAAAACTAGAGTATTGTTGGTGTCAAATAGTCTTTATATTTATCTGAAAACAAAATAAGGTTCATTTGTTGCTTTTAGTTTCTTGTTCTTTTTCTGGCTTTATGTAATAGTGAATCTAAGGCCCTTTTCAGACATGGAATATTGTATGGTGTTTAATGAGACTTGTGATGTGAAAAAATAAAAGTGTGTTCAGTGCCTGAACCAAAATATATTTTAAGTACAATTGGTTATGTGAAGTGTTATGATTTAATTGTTTGTATGGGTTAAACATTCATAATTTATGTTGAAATATTTTTGTCGGACTCTGACTGACACTCCAGTCAATCGTGTTATGGAAATCATTTTGATAAGCACATACATACATACACAGTCTACCTAGCTGAATGCATCTCTAAATGTTTAGAACAGATTATTCAGATGCATCACATCATTTCATCAATAGTTTTAACCTTTATCAATAAACCAATCAAAATTACCATAGCACATTTTGAACCGGTTATTGCAATTTAAAGCGCTTTACAGAAAAGCTTTAAGATGTCATACCAGTACAACTAAAATAACACAAGACTAATACATAGAAAAACAGGAGACTAAAAGAGGATTGTTCATCCTTTATACCAATTATGCTGAAACTCCAAATCTTTAAATTGTGGGTCAGACAATGCAAAACAATACAGCTCATTCTGCTCGTCACATGCACATTTCTTTACATCTGTCTTCGGAGGAGGCACCTGGCCCTGGGCATGTGCTTGTCATGCTCTAATAAACAAAGGGGTTCAATGAAATTATTATTGCTGTACCTTGAGAAAGTCAAAACGTGCAGCTAATTTATTCACATCTTTTTCCATGGCCTGGCACCAGAAAACAGAGAAGGACGAAAAGCTGAACGGCCTTTCATTAAATATGACTGGTCGTCTGATTTTGTGATAACAAAACTGGGATTGGGATCGTCACCGACATAGAGACGGGCAGAGTGAGGCGTTTACAGGTCCAAGTTAAATATCTTCTCCTCTTCCCTTCTTTCTATTTTAGGCAATTGAAAAAGAGCATATGCGCTTGGCAATCCCTGGCTGGTTAAAGGTTTGAAAAATGTACTGTAGTTGCTTAGTGACGACTCTGGCAGAGACGTTAGAGAGAAGACTAAAGCAGTTTGCTTTATGCCTCTTCTAATGGCAAATATGTCCCACAGCCAAGGCAACTTAACGCTATTCGTAATAAAATCTTCAAACATTATTTTTTTTCTGTATTGTCAGAGACGAGTCAGTAGCTCAGAAAGTGAGAGTTGTTACGACATAATGTTTTGATTAATTCATCCTTATTCCAGGCAGACAAAAGCATTTACACTCCTCCCAAACAGAGTGTTATGTCTTGTGCAGGTTATCTTTTAAGAGAAAATCATTTAAAAAAATAATCACACACTAAAACCTCACTAACATTCACAAAACAAAACTGGAAGGTAGCAAAGAAAAACTTGACTGAGAGAAAGATTTAGTAAGTGTCTTTTTCAGGTGTTTTATACATACCTAGCATTCAACCAGTTTGACTTTTCCACACCAATCGCTGTGACATTATTAGTTCTTATCAGCCTATGAAAATGCTTTGGTAGGTATAATATGAGGTGTCATGTAGTGACCATGAGTATGATAGAAATAACAGGGAATTATGAGAACGTCCACGGCCATCTTAAGGCAGAATTACACTTCTCCGTGGGTACATGTTAACGTCGACTCAGACCTGCGCTGAGCTCAGCATCTGTAAAGGTAGCTGCAGATTTCAACGTTAAACCCAAAGAACCTCTTCCAGACCTCTGCTGAGAAGCCTCTGGAGTTCCCTTGTCTTCTGCATTCATTGCTCAGTTGAGGATGTGTTGTATTCAATAAAGATAAAGAACTTCAATGTTCTTCTTTGTTGTCATTAAAAAAAAACTGTTAATATTTTCAGCAGCAACAGGAGTCGGCAGTTCAAATACACTAAAGACTGAATAAAGCAGTAGTACAACAACAAAACATATTAAACAACATCTATAAATATATAAAATCAATGTAAACGTTTTGTTCTACTTCTCTGTGCTTTTTTTCAGTTTCGATCACGACACGATTATCCAATCAGCTTTGTCGACGCAGATCTCAGCACAACACGTTTTTGAGATTTGGGAAGTGTTCCCTCTGGTTACTCTGTGAACCTCTGTGACCTACGGTTTCCCCTAATTCCCTAGCCTGCATAGGTCTGCGTCCACATTGACATGTATCGACGGGAAAGTATAAATCCACCTTTAGACGTTTAGGCTACTTAAACTGCAGCCTTGCTGAGCCATACGGATTATTTTTTCTTGTTCTTTTATTTTTGGAAGTTTAAGTTCGTCTTTCTACATATATTCCATTGGCTTTTATTTTTGCAATCATCGTGTCACTAAAAAAATGTAGCTTTAGTTTCTATTGAAAATCCAGTACACTATGCTTTTGTCTTGATTTTTGCCTGAGACGCCATCAAGCTGAACCCAGCACCTGGTAAACAAAAAAGCGGTGCACAGAAACAGAAAAAAACAGTTGCTAAAAAGAGCTAAAAGAGACAAAAAGGATACAGCAAAACATAAAAAAAAAAACTAATTGCAAATGACAACAACAACGAATCAGCTCATCGAGCAACATCCTCAGGAGTTACCAGTAGCAAAGCCTCCTCTAGACTAGCACAGCCTCACCGGTTGAAACAGAGCCAGGTAGCATTTGCAAAACCTGCACTGCAGGAAAACAGGAGATCGCACCAGATGGTGAAGAGGAGCTGACATTCAGCACCACTACTGGCGGCAACACTGAGGGGCCTGCAGAGGACAGCGGGAGGCAGAAGAGCAGGAAAAGAAGTCACAGATTGGTGAGTCACTGCCATCATTAATGCTTCACTGTAAGTCGTTTTCAGAACGTACACTACTGTGTTAATGATATGTAAGAGTTTGTTGGGTTTGCTGCTTGTGTGTACAATGAGGGGCCAGGTTTGTGCGCTCTGGTCCAACTTGTAGAATATAAATTTAATGTGGTTCCTTTAGTTTTTCTTAGTAGTAGTACAGGTCCCATTGGCTTGGTCTAACTTTAGGGTTTGTAGTCTAACACTAGTAAAGACGTTTCTTCACTTTGTTTCAATGCCATTTTTGCAATGTGTCTTTTCTGGGTGATCTTTGGTTTCAAGCTCATTATTGGTGAGTCTCCTTATTTGGCTAAATTGTTGTGTTTGATTTTTATAGTATTTGTATCTGTATCTGGATGTAACACTGCAGATAGTTTTCCCAAAAATATAATTGAAATGTCTTGATGATGTCTTTGAGAATTCAGCACACATTAAGAAACATTAGAGTGTCATATTACTACAGTGCTAAATACATAAAGTCTTTGTTTTTGTGTATTGTTAATCAGTAGCTGTGAAGTCCTGTGAGTTTAATGCCATTTGCTTGTTGTAAAGCCACAAATAGGGGCCTCAAAGGCAAACAGCCTAGGGCCACAAGATTCCCTAACACAGCCCTGGTGATGTCTGCATAGGGAGGTGGACAAGGTTGAGGGGTGGATGTCGAAGCAGTGGGCAAAGTAGGAGACAGCAGTGTGGACCGTAAATCTTTGCATTTCAATATTTCTATCTAAATTATTTAGATAAGTGTAAACTCAGATTGGTGAATGAACCTTGACAAATTTCAGGGCCATGTTCATTCCACTCATGGCGCATAGCACAGACAAGAACCTGCTACATCAATTAGGAGGCAGGTGGTTGCCTTCCAAACAAAAATTATAGGATGATAAAAGCGAATAATGGACTTTGAATGCCACGATTCTTTCTTGATTAGGAGGACTACTCATCAGCAATTCATCATTAACTTCTATGCAGATGACACATTTTCATATGTTCCTGTTCCCACTTGAATCCCTTAGATTTTCTCTAATCATATTTAAGCATTCTAGGTTATAAGTCTTAACTATAGACTTCATTTACATGCAGATGACACCAAGTACATACATGATATTATCTACACATCTACCGTCAGAAGGGACCAGCGATAAATGGGTAGGAGTGGGTGGTAGACAGCATTTGTGCCAACCCATGTTTCAACCCTATCTCATTGAAATTCCTTTTATATACATCTAATTTAAATGTGTTTTGCAGTAGATGTTATATTAACATAACGGGGCTGTCGTGTTAATTTACGTAACAAGTCGAAAATGCGTTCATACTATGTGAATTTTTAAAAAATGCAAGTTAGGCAAAGATTGAGGTCTGCTACAGTACTTAAAAAATAAAATGTTCATTGAAAAAAATACATGTTAGTCCTAAATATTAGCTTTATTTGAATAGGTCTACATTAATATAGGAAGGACATGGCATGCTGCTATATCATATTTATGCCAATGAATAATTCATGTTTGAAGATTTAATGATCTGTGCATCATGGATGGATGGAGGACTCCTGGTCAGTCAAGGTCTCAAGCTCTGCACCAGGACTGCAGCAGAATGCCTAACAAGGCAGGTGGGTTGAGTAGGTATACCAGTTTTGATAAAAGAGAGAGTGTGTGTGTGTGTGTGAGTGTGTGTGGCTGGTGCTAGGGAGTGGTCCTTAGATCACAAGGCAAACGCTGCAAGAAAAATGCATCACTAATTCCGATCTTTACCTTCTCTCAATTTTAAAAGTGAAAAAGTTTGTATCATGTAGAAAATCACAGCAATAATTACACACAATATTAGATCATGCACTAAGGACATAGTTCTCTGTAAATCCTAAAGGTCAAACTAGTGTTTGTCCCTGACAAGCTAGGTTAAGATGCTCAAAGGGTATATCATCCAGAGAAATATTTGAGATTATTTCCTTCATCAGTTTATTTTAAGCTTCCAAACCACTGCAACACACACACACACACACACACACACAAAGCAAACAGCAGTGTATGCTTCCACTGCTTGTTCACTGTTTACACACACAGCTGCTTAAGGAGTGTAGGGGCTGAAACCAATGCGCCCATAAGTGAATTTGCACTTTGCATGAGCCTTTTCCACACTACATTAGGCAGAAAGTAGAGACAGATCTAATAACTGGAGCCCTTTCCTTTACTACAGTGATTAGCTAATTTCAACCATTACCCTTGAGAAATCTTCTTTATTACCTTTAGGGAGAGTTTGCTGAGCAGGCACGCTCTTTTTCTCTAACATGCCACAGGATTTATACAGTTTGACCAGTGAGAGAACTCACTGCTTTCTGGTAATTTCAAATTATGACTTTTTTGTGTCTCTCTCTATTTTTTTAACTCTTTTAGAGTCGTTGCCAAAACTGAGTTGCCTTTCTATACTTGAGAAAGGAACCTTCCTTGTTAGATCAATCCAGCAGTCCATCAGTTTAACACATTTGGGATTCACACAGATATTTGCCCTACATAAGAAGGGCAAGGACTGGTCGTGGTGTGTTTGTTGTTTCATGTACCACAGAAATTATTTAAAAAATAACCCAAGACGGATTTCGCAAACAGACAGAAATTCACTACTATACAAAATTGTCCAGGTGGCACCAATTTCATTTTGGTCATGACATGCAACAGATTACAATGGTCATTACTGGATCACAGTTTTTGGATCATGGATTGGATGTGGGGATATAACTTGTACATGGTAAGGATGAATAAAGTACAGAAAAGTTGCTTATGGAATTCCACAGAGTTCTGTTCCAGGACCAGTGCTTTTCACGTCATTCACTGTATGTGTCTCCTTTAGGTATCTTCATTAGGAAACATATAAATATCGATTGCTATGCAGCTGACACACAGCTGTATTTATGTATGAAACCAGACGAGACAAATTGATTTGTCATTAAGGCCTGAATGTCCTATAATTTCAGACTTCTAATTTCAGACAAAAGAGAAGTTGTTGTTGTTGCTGGGCCTCCAGTATTACTGTAAGGAGCCATGGAGTTATTTTTTTTCTCTGCTTGTCCTCTGTCCTCTGGTCATACTCGTACACAGCCTCTGTTTGCCTCTCTGCCATGCTCGCCACTGCCAGTCACTTTGATTGTTCTGCTTCTAGCCACACACCTGATTTCTGTTGTAATTAGTCTCAGCATCCACTCCATCTTGTCTCTGTCAGATCCTTGTCAACACGCTCACCAGCCATGATCTTCTCAGTTCTGCCAAGCTCCAGGTTCTCCTTGTTACTATGGAGTTTGTTGTATTGTGGTGGCAAGTGTGTTTTGGATTGACATTAGTTTATGTCCAGACTTTCTCCGGGTTTACTCATTCTCAGGTTTAGCCAGAGTTTGTTTACCCCTGGCTAGTTTTCCTAGCTTTCTTGGTCATGCACTTGTGTCGCCATTCAAGTTTCCCTCATTTTCTTCATGCCCCAGTTTTTATACTTTCCTCTGTTAAGGTTTAGCTTTAATCAGCCCACGTTTAGTCTCCATACCTCCTTTCCCAGGTCATTCCTTGTCCTGTTTATGTGTAGTTTATCATTATTATATTGTTATTATTATTATGTTATACCCTTTCATTGCCACATTCCTCTTGCTGTTGCACTCGGGTCCACTTTATACAGCCTGTGACAGATTCAGCCTTTAGTTCACCCATTAAACAAAACTCTAGAGAAGCCTCTTCCACCAGTGGAGTATTGCCAATAAAAGGATCATTCTGTGTCAAAGTGATGCGGAACTCCAGCCTCCAGTTAATTAAAAAACATCAGAAATACTGACTGGAATCTTAATTCTTAATATTTCTCTTTTATTCGTTTCTTTCCATTGGGTTCCTGTAAAATTCTGAATATCCTTTAAAACCCTCCTTACCTACAGTCAAGCGCCATCATATCTTAAATACCTTATGGTAATGTATTATCCCATTAAAACACTTCACTTTCTGAGTGTAGGTCTACTCCGTCTTCACAACTAGGTTCTAAGTGAAGGTGGAGCCTTTAGCTGTCAAGCTCCTCATTTTTGCAAGCTCTCAGTTCCGGCTCAGCTTTTGGTTATCCTGCTAAGGGTTTAGACTGCTGGCAGACCCCCCTCCCTGTGATGCACTGAGCTTCTATCCCCGTGCATTTGTCCCCACTGCATTAAATTAACTTTGGGTTTTCTTTCTTCCACAGTCGTGCTGCTCCCTCTCTGTTTCCCCCTCCCTCTCTGTACATTTCTGCAGGTATCCCTGGCTTTGGCAGTCTGTGTTTCCCATGTGCAGTTACTGTTCCTATCAAACTGCCCAGTGTTCTGTTCTCTTCTTGTTGCTCTTTTCTCGCCTTTTCTTATCTCTCTACTCACCCAAACCAATCAAGGCAGATGGCTGCCAGATGGCTTTGACATTGTTATGACAGTGCCTTAAAATGACTTTGTTGTGAATTATTGCTGTATGAATAAAACTGAACTTAGTATATTTAAAATTTATAGAATTTTCAAAATACAAAATACACCAGCCTTTGGTTAGAACTCTATCCATCCATTCATTATCTTTAAGAGCTTTTCCTGTTCATGGTTGCTGGTTGGACTCTATCCCAGATGTCTCAGGGCCATCAGAGAGAGACCTACACAGACAGACAAACATTCACATGCACATTTACACCGACAGAAAGTCACCATTAAACCTAACATGCATGTCTGTGGACTACGGGAGTCAAAGGTGATCCTGTAAAATAAAGGCCCGAGTCAAGCTCAGCATGATAATAGAGAAGTGAGTGTCGCATCAGTGTCGCATCAGGCTTTGGGTGGTCAGGAAGAGCTTCCAGATGACTACAGCAGAGGTAATCAGGGAAACAGGTAGGAAGGTGCTTGGTGTGTCACCTGGAAAGAGGAAAGAAATAAAGACACATGGTGGTGGAATGAGGAAGCACAGGACTGTATCCAGAGGAAGAGGTTAGCTAAAAGGAAGTGGGATGTAGAAAGGACTGAGGAAAGTAGACAGGAGTACAAGGAAGTGCAGCGCAGAGTGAAGAGGGAGGTGGCAAAGGCCAAACAAAAAGCTTATGATGAGCTGTATGACAGGTTAGACACGAAGGAAGGACTTGTACAGGCTAGCCAGACAGAGAGATAGGGATGGAAAAGATGTGCAACAGATAAGGGTGATTAAAGACAGAGATGGAAAGGTGCTAACAAGCCAGGAGAGTGTGCAGAGAAGATGGAAGGAGTATTTTGAGGAGCTGATGAATGAGGAAAATGACAGGGAAAGAAGGGAGGAAGATGTGGATGTTGCGGACCAGGAAATAGCAGAGATTAGAAAGGATGAGGTGACGAAGGTCTTGAAAAGGATGAAGAGCGGAAAGGCTGGTGGTCCTGATGATGTACCTGTGGAGGTGTGGAAGTGTCTAGGAGAGACAGCTTTGGTACTGTATGTGGTTGTCGGGAGTGGCAGAGAAGTACGTCAGACTAGTCCAGGACATGTATGAGAGGAGCATGGCAGTGGTGAGAGGTGCCGGAGGTCAGACAGAGGAGTTCAAGGTGGAGGTGGGTGGGCTGACAGATGAGGTCAGACAGAAATCTCCCTGGACAATGATGTTTGCAGATGACATTGTGATTTGCAGTGAGAGTAGAGAGCAGGTAGAGGAACAGCTGGAGAGGTGGAGGTTTGCTCTGGAAAGAAGAGGCATGAAAGTCAGTCATAGCAGGATGGAATACATGTGTTTCTACGAGAGGGAGCCAGGTAGAAGAGTGAGGTTACAGGGGGCTGAGATGAAGAAGGTGCAGGAATTTAAGTACTTGGGGTCAACAGTTCAGTGTGATGGGGAGTGTGGAAAAGAGGTGAAGATGCGAGTGCAGGCGGGTTGGAGTGGGTGGAGGAAAGTGTCAGGAGTGTTGTGTGACAGAAGAGTGTCAGCAAGACTCAAAGGAAAGGTGAACAGGACAGTGGTGAGACCAGCTCTGCTCTATGGGTTAGAGACAGTAGCAGTGAGAAAGAGACAAGAGGCAGAGATGGAAGCAGCAGAGATGAAGATGTTGAGGTTCTCCTTAGGAGTGACAAGGTTGGACAGAATTAGGAACGAGCTCATCAGAGGGACAGCACACGTTGCCTGTGTTAGCAACAAAGTCAGAGAGGCCAGACTGAGATGGTTTGGACATGTGCAGAGGAGGGATAGTGAATATATTGGTAGAAGGATGTTGGAGATGGAGCTGCCAGGCAAGAGGGCGAGAGGACGACCAAGGAGCAGATATATGGATGTTCTAACAGAGGACATGAGGTTAGCTGGTGTCAGAGAGGAAGATGCCCAGGATAGACTGAGGTGGAAAAGGATGATTTGCTGTGGTGACCCCTGAAAGCCAATAGAGTAGTAGTAGTAGTTTAGTTAAGAATTTCCAATAAATAGCTTGATGCATGGAATTTGAATCTGGTGCAGAGGCTGCTAATAAAGCTAATGGCTAAAAAAAGTTTAAATTCAGCCTTTGAACTTAACTGGTTCCCAAAACTTGAAATATTACTGACAGCGAGTGTATATACACACTCCAGGCCAAATGAACAGAAAACAACAGAGGACTAAAAAGTGTATTACTATTAATCTCATGAAAGTAATCATCTGGCAGCAGCTGACTGACAGATGTTTGGACTGTGTGGACCTACAGGTGCTGGGTTTGTACACTTGTACTAAACTGTGGTCAGTTGTTTTTACTTTAGACGTAATTTATGTTCTCTGTGGTCACAGCCATTCTGTCATTACCAGAAAGAAAAGCCAACGTGGAAATAGAGCTGATGGGAATCAAACAAATATTACTGCTCGATTAATCTACTGAGTTCTTTAAACAGACTTCAGATCTGAAATGTAATGGAAACTAATGAGATCCAGAGATGTGCTTGTTTTTATTCACAGAGTGCAACATTAAGTTAATGTTTAATAATTGCATCATTACATGCCATCTGCTACTACTAATGTTAATGAAGAGGGTTGAAATTGCTCACCACTCCCCAGAAGCCTACAGCTCTGTTCAGACCAGATTAGTTTAGCAGGTAGACGTGCTCTGATGTAATCATTACTGGAGAACACCCCGTCTGAAACTCTCATAGCAGTCATTTTCATGGGCTGCTCATGTTCACAGCAGTGAAATTTCTGCCCCCGTTTTACCGTCTTCATAACATCCACTGAAAATAAACAGAGAAAATATGAGTCCAGTACAAACTGACACCTCCTATACCGTTGCCAAATATGGGGTCATTTCTTCGGGGAAAACTCTCCTTCTGTATGACAGTGGGCCGTCTGCTCAAATTAAAATCGGCAGCAGGATTCGCCTCAAAGAAAGCACTGACCTAAAGCCTTAACTCTTACAACTGCGACTTTTCACCATTATTCATCTGCTGCAAATTGGACATTCGACGTTTTGTTTTGTGGGGTGACTGTGGCGCAGGTGTGTCATTGTGAGCATGAACGGGTGAATGAGAAGCAGTGTAAAGAGCGTTTACCACATTAGCAGCTACTCCACAACAAACTCTGGACAGTAGCTGCATTTCCATAAAAATCAGATTATATCATTCTGATTACAGATCCAAAATTAATTGGATCCATGGATGTCATCTGATTGAAGCAATTAATTAAAATATAAAACTCGTTCCACCTGCTGCGGAGAATTTAGTCAGCTGCAATATTTTTAAAAGTTTTTTTTCCTCCAGCTTTAACGGGTTCGTTCAGTAGAAGATGACTAAGATGGACCCACATTGTGTCATGGGAACAATTTTCCTCATTAGGCTGCAGTGACAGAAGCAATTATGAAACAGGCGAGGACATGTATAGATTCAGTCTGTTCTAACTGAGCTCTTAATCTGATCATTAGTGGAATATTTGGGTCCATGTAAACACAGCTAATGTTTAACACAGATAGAGGAGATTCATTCACACAAAGCAGGGGCTTTTAAAGAGGTTTGGAGCTACTGAATTTCACTTCGCTTGTTGCACAATGCTCAGTAAACAGATACACTTGTTATTAAAAAATACCTTTGCTTGCCATTTCTTTCACCTTAATTTGAAGTGTCACGAAGAGGCCCAGAGGAGGCCTTAAATTGGCTGTGGACAACTTAATGCCTGTCAAGCTGAGAGCCAAAGATGTAATTATTCCACATATTTTGTAGTGCCATTGAATGAAAGCCATAATAGACAATGATTGCCGGAGAGGCCTTCTCGACACGCATTACGTTCAGATAAATACAGTGAAAGACAGTGTTGAAGAGGGTGGTGGTGTTTATCGGCCTTGCGTCACTCATCCTGTAGGTTTCAGCCAGTATTACATGGCACATATATTGATCTGCTTTATTATAAAACTTATTATGTTGCCACTGTTCAGCATTATTTAAAATATGTCTCCGATTATTTGTGCAGGCCTCATGTGCTTCATCGTGTACTGTATGAACAATGTTTTGTGTTTATAATTTTGTTCAGTGCAATATTCAGTACTACTCTGATAAAATGCCCAAAAGTAAATGTGATGAAACATTTTATTGTTTAACCATAGCTCAGACTCCACTACACTGAATAAGAGCACAACAGCAAAGCATTTCTTTTCTATTATAAGCAAAGCTGAAGCTGTCAGAGCCTCTCGCTGTGGTACAGTATGAGGTGGAAATGGTGGCTGGAAAAGTTCTACTCACTGTGTATCATCTTTTGATAAGACTAAAAGAAAACCAATCCCACAGGGGAACGGGAGGTTGGGCAATATCCTCCTTAGGGCAGGAAGCAATTGTATTCTTGCAGCAGCAGCATTAAAAATACCACTTCCAAGCGATCAGATTACCCATGTACTTATTTTAGTCATGGCAATAAGAACTTTATGCAGCACATTTTAAATGTAACGTTGTATTTGTTTAGAAGGAATGAACGGGAAAACTAATTAATGTTTTACTTGTCCAAAAAGGACAGAATATAATTTGGTGGTGTTGTCGTTATGATTGTCATGTATAATAAGTATGACATGTAATTTCACATGAATTGAGTGTTTTAATAAAGAAACACCAACTGCAGGATCAGAGGTCCAATTCCCAGCTCCACCTGCCCACATGTCTACTTGTTAAAGTGTCCTTGAGCAAGACATTGAACCCCAAGTTGTCATGTGTGTGTCTTTTACTCATTGGTAAATTGCTTTGGATGTGTTTGCCAAATGTAAATGTATTTAACATATTGTAATAAATTGTGAAATATTCATTTTCATCAAAACACACTAGCAACTTACTGTGTTTGTCGTTCTTTTACCATATGGTTGTGGCAAGTATTTATAGTAATGTTTATACACAATACATGGTTAAGGTTTGAAATGGATGGATTATTAAATTCTCTTAATTGCAGCTTAAGCGATCAAACTGCGTCTTAATTGTTGAGACCATGAGCAGTGATTTTCTGTCTATAAAATGGGTATTAGTGCTATATAGGATTAAAACTGTATCACTGTATATAAACACAATCATTTACCAAAGCAGGAAACAATTTTCACTGCTTGTTATCATATTATGGAGTCAAATGGATTCTCACAACCTAAAATCCATCCCATTATACAACCCACGCATGTGTGTCCCTCTGTTCCTCCAATCCTATATTTTCACATCATAAACGTCGCTGCTCCATTCAGTTTAATGATGAACTGATCAGCAACAAAATAAAACTGCAAAGTTATGATAACAATAACAACCTATTTGTGTGCAATCTCTTGTATAATTACATGCACAGCAAGTTACACAGCTTTTTGTTATTTTGGGGACAAATTGCTTAAATGCAGAAAAGATTCAGGTTAGCAAGCAAATGGCTTTCTAATGCGTCCGGGGACACATTGCACATAGTAAGACGTGGACAGGACAGTTGCTTATCGTGCAGGAAAAATATAATCAAATCAGCAGATGAACCAAATTGGAACCCGATCCCCACTGAGCCATACAACTCCCGACTACAGGACTTTAATAGTTATGCTGAGATCCTGGGATGAAAGAAGGTTATTTAACTGTGTTATTCCATCTTGTGTTTTAGGGGTGGTAGATTATTATTAGATCCAGTTATGAACTGACCTTCATGTTATTAAACTTTATCGACTGTTCTCCCTGGTAATATAAAAGCTTATTTATCCACAGCGGTGTGCACACTAGGAGGAGTAGAGGTGTGAGGGTATTAGGGATAAATATTTGACTTTGTGTGCTTTTTTCTGTTTATTGAGGCTTATGAGTTTGGTGTACCAAACACTCCATGTGAAAGGCCTGGTCTTCCTCCAGCCTCCTGATTTGTCTATGTACAATTTTTTTTTTTCCTGCACGTCTTTCAGTCCTCCTCTCAGCGGGCTCTCTTTTTACATAAACACGACTGTGTAAACACACCTCGGTAATCTGAGCTGGCATTTTTCCTCTGTAGGTTTTGGTTCACAGAAGTCTTCCTCTGCAGGGGTGTGTGTGTGTGTGAGAGAGAGAGAGAGAGACTAATGCAGTGATGTGGGAGTGGTTTGGATAAGACTTATTTGCCATTCATAAGCACAAACACTGCAGAAGTATTAATTGGATACATGCAGTCCCAAAGGAGACAGCCTGCAGCAGCTAATTGCATGTTGGAAATATACTTTTTAAGCATGATTTTATGAAGTCATTAGTTATTTTAAAAGTAACGTTCCCCAACACTTGTAGCTACTTTGGTGGTTGAATTTTCTCTACATTTGTAGCCTCAAAAATCACCCGAACGTTTAATTTGACTCTATGATGCTTCAGCTGCTCTAAGCACCTGCACACAGTGTTTCCTCATTGGTCCACTGTGAAGCCTAATACATTACACTTCAGTGCTAGGTACTGACGACCCACAACACTGTAAACAAGATGTCGCCGTGGAGAACACCGTGGAGATGTGAATCAGAGGAGATATTTGGTGGCCATAGTGGCCAAGGCAAGGTGTCATATAAATTGAATTTTGCTTGTATATCGGTAAATAAACATTTTATTTTTACTGCAAGGATTATAAATCGAATAGAACAGAGCTCAGCCAGAAGGAGAAAATTCTCTACTTACCGGTCAGTCCATGTTCCAACCCTCAGCTATGATTTTGAGCTTTGGGCAGCGACTGAAAGAATGACACTGTTGCTGAAACGGTGTTCTGCTCAGCCTCAGAGATGGGACACTGAGTTGGGACATCTGGAGTTGAGGTGTTTCTCCTTGGCATCAGAAGGAGCAGTCGAGGTGGTCCAGGCATCGGTGGCTCCCATTGGAGGACTTCTGTGCATATACAACTGGTAAAAGGCCTCAGCACAGACCTCGAACATGAGGCATTACAGGTCTCATCTGCTCTGGGAACATCCTGAGATTTGTCAGGAAGAACTGGAAAACACTGCTGGCGAGAGTGACATCTGGACTACTTTGCTGAATGTTTAGCCTCTACGATTTGACCCTGGACCAGTTCTGGAAAAAGGAGGGAATGATGGATGAATTACTAATACAATGGGTAATAGATTATTTCTACATCTAAAAAGTACAGTATTTCTACTCCATGCTTATTTGTACCTGTAGATACAATGCAAAGCACAAGCCCAGTAATAATCTGCTGTAATTTACCTTTAGTGGTCAAAGGAGGTCAGGGGTTACATTTGTGCATGAATTATTAATATTAATATAAAAAAATCGCCAATGGAGGGAAAATGCTAAAATATTTTCTCCTAATTACTCAGGCATTGATTATCCCATTTTAATGTTATGGGTGTTTCGTGAACTTGCCCTCGCTGCCCATTAACATCTGACCCTGCTCATGGGTCATTAAACATTGTGTGTTTCCTAAGATTTAACAACCCAACCATCAAGCAGGAAAACCGTTCAAGGGTCACAAAGCAGCATCCAAAGATGTGTCACTAGGAACGATAGATAAACAATGTGGCATGCAATAATTTGGATTTAATAACCCAAAAAAGTGAAATTCAAAGTATCATAAGGTATTCATGGTGAACTTATATCTGAAGCTGTACCACTAAATATCTTCACAAGCTGTTAATTATTGTTTCATTGCATATTATGTGATTCTCTGTTCATATAGCAACCATAGTGGGGATTCTGGGGCAGCGCCGACACTCCAATTCAGGCCAAACCAAGATTCCACAAAGCCAGAGACTGTCTACGTACAGTCAAATTGACTCCACGCAGTCAAGCATAATCAGTAGGCAGGAGACAACATGAAGTCTGAGTTTATTTAGCAGGATAAAGTTGTAGTTTTGAGCGTGGCTACATGGGTAACACATTGCTGAGGGTGTTTAACACATGATTAATGCTTTCTCAGCAACAGCCTAACATTGTGAATACCCCCTGTTGTAGAACTATCTTTGGCATCTAAACCAACAAAGTTAGTTAGGCTAAGTTGCCTAAAATCTGAAACAGAAATAAAGCATTGCATCAAAATGAACCCACTTAAATGGAGATCCCCTGGTGACAGTGTATGTGTTTGAGGGGTAGTCGTATTTATACGCCTGTATCTGGAAGTTCCGGTTACTGGTGAATCAGTCTCTCTCTTGGTAGTCATCATGTCTGATGATTACATTCCTCCTCATTTCGGTGTGCTCTTTGAGTGCGATCCTTGATCCAGAGATTTTATTGCATGCTGGGCGTGTAAATCTGGCAGTGATGGGAATTCTGGCTCTTTGTAGTGAGCCAGATCATTGGGCTTGGCTCGGCAATAAGAGCCGGATTTTTGGCTCCCAAACGGCTCTTCATTTAGTACCACTTCTGGCCTTTATATTTCAGCCCAATTTAGCAATGATTTCAACTATGATTTGTATGTGTACATGTATATTCCTTGTATTATTGCTATAATATTTCCATAGACCTCTGTTCTGCAGTCCGTATCCTTTAGCAGTCACAGTGTATGGTGCGATGCCTAAAAAACTTAATTTTGGTCTCATCAGAACTCGCCAATCCTTCAGAGTCTCCTTCCTGCCTTCTGTCAAACTCTAGCTGAGATTTAATTTGACCTTTCTTCCCTTTCCCACTCTCCAGTAAAGCTGTAAATATGTTTCCAAATGCAGTTGTACCCACAGATGGGCAAATATGTGCACAAGATAATATTCGTGAGCCTCTTGACGGGGATGCTGCATCTGAATCCTAATAATGAGAGAATAACTAATACCAAGTGAAGCTCGGATTCATCCATTCTTAATCCGGCGCAAACTGGTTCACAATGACATCATCTCCCAGTAAGCGGTTGTGTGTTTGTGTGTGTGTGTTGTAGACAAAAATACTTCAATCGACACTTTACTGGGTGGATGGTAATTGTTCGTTTTCTTTCATGCTCCTTTTCATTCGCTCTTCATCTAGGGAGATGGTCTCAGTCGCCCCCACGATTGTCTCTCCAGTGACGCAATCAGCCGAGGCCGTCAACACCTGCGTCACCTCCGTCCACATTAACGAAGAGCCAAATTACAACGGTGTTTCAGAATCCCTCGTTATTGCCATCTCAGTAGATGGATCTTCGGCTGCCACTGAATCAAGTAATAAAGATTCAGCTGGCATGTGCTCAGGTGTTTTTACACACAAAACATACAGCAAATGCTGGAGACGCAGATGCTAATCATTTATGATATGATCAAACCACAGATGCTCCCACTTGGTTTGGGTGATGATTATGATGAAGCTCCAGTCACCACTAATAGCCTATTAAACCTCTAAGCAGGTACAAGGGTTCACTTACTGCACTGTCCTCTGATCAAATGCTCCCACACCTCTACACATCTGATAAGAGGAGCTGCAGGTCTCCCAAAGAGAGGCTACAAAGAGAGACTGTTTTTCTCTGCAGGATGCAGTCATTAAAACAAGGACCATTTTTCATTGGCTGTGGGTATTGACTTGTGTAGGCCTGTCTTCACATATGATCAATAGCAATGTATAATGTCTGCTCTCCACCGCACTTAATAATGAGCCTCAAACACAGCCAGATACTCATTTTGTTTGGCTTTGAAAGAATAACAGGGTTGTTAGTTACAAAGGTTACATTGATTAATACCCTTTCTCACCCATCAATGCATGAGTAATTCTTGGTAATGGAACATGCGTTTCTCAAGGAATCGATCGGGGTTCACGGAGGAGATGAAAAACTGATAGCAGAGAAATGAATCAGAGGACCGTCCCAGGGGAGCAATGAGCTCCTTTTGCCGACATCTTAGCTTGATTGAGTAGAAACCGAGATCACAGGACAGATACAATAAACAAAAATATACAAAAGTCATTTTCCGCCCAAACTGCAGTAAATCTCTGCAGCCAAACCCTCCACAGTGCTAGATGTGCAAATTCCTACTGCATGTGGGCAGTTTTGCTTCCAGTCCACATCCTGCTTGTGGACAGATTTGTAATGACTCATTTGATTTGTAGCCAAAAGTGATTATACATATGGCAAAAAACACAAACTGTAAATTCTGAAAAACCCTCTAGCACACATTAAATAAACATATTTCACTGCGTTCAAGCAGGAAATTACACCTTTTAATTGAGAAGAAAACTAACGGGAGTCTTTTGGCGTCCCTCTTGAGGTGGAACAGGAGACGCCATTTTCATCTAATTCGCACCTCCTCCCCTTCCGAACGCCACTCCCGCTGAGCTCTGAGACCGGGGCAGACCTGGTGAAGGGGCCAGATGGTGCGTGTTACACTTGTTTTGCTGTCACGCGACTGTTATTCATACACCGCAGAGGCAACAGCGGCCGAGCCCGCAGACGTGAGCTTTTGTTTCAGCACTCGGAGAGGAAAGAGGGAGTGAGGAGCAAACAGAAGTTCCTATTAGATTATCACCTCCGCACCCGGATGGAGCAAAGCTCTCTCCCCATAGTTTGCATGTGTAGGATGAGCTGGCGTTGGCGAGGGCCCCCCCACTGCCAGAAAAGAGCAGTTTGATATTTCAATATCACCGGTATTAGCCCGGGAAAGAGGTCATGGATCATTTTAATGCCGAGTCGTGTTCAGGAAGCCTCCGGTAGTGGATCGATGATACACGTCCCTCGGCCACCCATGACACCCAACATCCTCGCACATCCCTCCACCGCGGCCTTCCTTTCCTTTCCTTCTCGCTCGCCCCTCCCCTGCCCGCTCAATAAACTGTGGGAAAAAGCAATAACTCTCTAGAAGGCAGCGGAATATGATTAAAGCTTTTGCACTGCTGCTATCATCCCGTGAGGCGTTAACTGCGAGCAAAATGAAGCAAAGTGAATTACCTCCAGCTGTCAGCGTGTAGCCTGCAGACCCCGAGTCAAGGGTCTGTAATGTTCAAAGCATTGTTGACACTTATAATGACTAAAGCACATTAGGCTTCTGTGAAAGAAACCCTGTGACTGCGGTGGAAAGTTTCTGCCACCGTTTTCATTGTTTTCTCGGAGAACGAGCAGAGAAAATACCTATTATTGTTCCTGTAAAGACCAGTGTTGAAACACTCAAAGTGGTTTTACAAATAATACATGGTGCTTTCATTTGCTAATTGTTTCTAGTTTTCTTTTGTCACTATTTATTGCTGTTGATAACCGTTAGTACAGTAAATCTCAACACTTCTTGGTGCAGCCTCAGGGCCTGGACAGCTTACCACCATCTAAGGCCCGATGAAACGTCACGTTTATCAAAGTGCCTGCACGTAAAGCTCAGTAGAAGCTGGGTGATTCAGAAGGACAACAGAGAAAATCATCCTTTTCCAATGTCCCAAATCAACATCAAAAAATCGACATCTTGAGAACATGTCTGAGGTGCAGTGTTTCTGAGAATTTGGAAGAATTTTCTGAAATTCCTTTTGAATGTTGTGTAGATCTGCTAATTGAAAGTCATTGAACACGTCATGGATCAAATACGTATGTTGTAACCCCGGACAGGTTTTTCAGCTAGAGCAGCTCTTCAAACCCGCTTGTTCAGCACGTTTCCGGTGGCTATGGACCAGTGATGAAAGAGAGAGACAGTGATTCTCACCCCAGCAGAACTCGAGTTTTTGCTGGGAGGCTGTGAAAATGTTAAAGATTTTAAAGATCTTAATCCTCACTGTGGCCTCGATTGCTTATGCATATGAGGGTGAATCACCTCGACAGTATGATCTCAACAGTGTGACTTGTGTTACCCCATGATTCACACACACACACACACCCAGAGGCTGGATTGATTTTTCTGCCTGTCACAGAGAAACGTGTTACCGAGCTGCTCAGACCTATGAACTGTGTGTTGCTGTTTTGCTTAATACTCTCTGTTGTAACATTTTATTATCTCCACAGTTTTAGTGGATCACTCACCTAAAAACAGCACATCCCCATTTGAATGGACTTCCTGCTCCACCACCAATCGTGAACTTGATTCGAACATAATTACAATAATTATAATGATATTTTACCAGTCCTGTATTTAAAATAAACTTGTGTTCATATTTATGCTGGGTGGCTGTTTAAATGACACCTTTAAAGAGAGGGTTACACTGAGATTTTTAGAATAAACTTTAGCTTTGTTGTGTGGCTTATTAATTACATAATTGTTATCCAGTCTCTGTTTCAGAATTAAAATGAAAGAAAAAAATGACAATTTTCATTCATTCTGATAATGAAAGAACATTTATATTTGTTGGATATTTAAGTATGTAGGGTTCGGTTCCCTTTACATACCATTTCTGTATAAAGACAAAAGAGCAACAACTACCACGTAATTATATGAAACATTTCAAAACTGTTTCACACATAATGATCTACGTGTAAATTATCAGGTAATTACATCAAGCTGTAATACTTCTTGTCCATCAATTAGTTGCAATTTCATTGTTTGCTTAACCTAACTAGGTTACCTGTTATCATAAAGAGAGCTCAGCTTTCACTGTGCTAATCAATATACATATAGAATGACATGAAAGTTCTACCTTTGTTTTTACCTTATTAAAGTATTTTAAAAACACTGCATTAATATTTCACATTAGTAACAAAGCTAACATAAATTATTATCATATTATTTTATTTCTGAAAAAGTATTTCTTGTATATCTCAATCTGACATCCATGCAGTTCAGTCAGATAAATAAGTTATTAAGTCAGTATTTTACTTTTTCTGTACATTTTTACATTACATGAAAGATTACGTGATAATTCTTAGTGCTACACTTATGTAATTTATTGTATTTTTTGCTTCTACGTGAATTTAAACATGGATCATACATAATGCTCTCTTTAAATGAAATAGCCTTCTTTTGGGGCAGTTATTTGGAAAATAAGAGATAAGTTACAAAATTCTTTTTGATTTCATCTGAGGGTTTGTAGCACTGTTGTAAAGTTGAGCCGAATTTTATTTGTGGCATTGAAAAAAATATTTTACAAATGTCAGTATCTGTGTTTCATGCTACAAATATTGTCCAAATACTGTCCTGGAGCTTTGTCACAACTGCTACTATTGATGGATTACTGAACAGACACAGGGACCCAAGAGGTGCAGGGGGACAATGGACCAGAGCATCTAAGAGTCCTGAGACACCATCCAATGCAGAAGAACTAGCGGTGACGGATATTAACTAGAGGTACAAAACTTCCAAAAATATAGAATAGGCTCTAAGAGACAAAAAGGGTGTCTGTGTCTAGGGGCTGGTTCAATCAGTATTTGTCCATGATTGCTACACGGTTTAAAGCCCATGGAATATTTCCAACTGCAAATGAATAAACTGAATGGATTTTATTATTTATTTTCACTCCCTTTGTTTGACTGATCATCATCATGCTGGGCGAAGAAAAAGAATCCACACACCGCAAAGTGTAAATGAATATCGCACGCTGTTGCCTCCTGTTGTGTTGACTGGTAAGAAAAAAGAGAACAATTCAGAGTAAGAGGACACATTTTGTCATTTCCAACATACCATTTACTCTGTTAATCCCACTCTTATCAGTCATCTTTCTATTTCCAGAATGTTACGGGGGGAGAGACGAGTTATAAACACTATCATTAGAAATGTTGTCTGTCCTCTTGAAAAGCCAAGGATTTTGAAACGCTTCAAAGACAACATTAGGCCTCAGCATCTAATGAAACGCCATCAGCTCTGGCTGCTACATTAATCGGTAGCAGCAAGGAGATGAGACTCAGACAAGAAGAAGGAAAATGAGATAGACGGAACGAGAGGAGTCGAATGTGAGTAGGAGGCTGATTGCAACCGGCTGTCTGATCTCTGTCTGTGTCCCTCTTTGATTGTCGCCTTGTCAACACGCGTTAGGCCTGCTTCCGTGAAGAGGACGGACAGTGTAATGCTTTACTCTGATCACTATTAAAATGCAGGGAAAGCAGCAGGTTGAGACGGGTTTTCAAACCTCAGGAAGCATTAGCATTTAAAGCGGTGCGTCTGCAGCAGCCAATACAACAGCTGTTGCAGCAGCGAGTGCTCATGTGAACGCTGAGGCCCCGTGTTGATGAATTAAGTCAAATAATTTAGGACAGGGACAGGCCAGACTGAGAATTAAAGGTGCCTTGGGATTCGCCGGTGATAACATCCATTTCCTGCTCTGACACAGCGAGTGCTGTGTGACATGACTGCAGTTCAACTAATGTTTTCACTGGGCTATTTAAAGGGAATCGTTCAGCATTTTTTGTTCAACACTTTGTCGTCCTTGTTACTAAAAGTAAGTTTGATGCATTTTATCCCACTTTTCTTTCGTTCCATATGAAGCTGCACGTTAGATAAGCTTCTGGTGAAGACTGAAAACTGCTCGTCTGGCTCTCTTTGAAGGCAGGAAAATCAACTTCAAACACCATTTATAGCTGTTTAATTAACACATTACCTCAATTTTTATGAGACGTAACGGCAGGAGATGACAAGTGTAATGCTGCGATTTTCAGGGGTTACATGAGGGACTATTTTTATCAGCATCACTTTCTGTCCTGCTGGCTGAAGACTCGCAGTACACATTTAACTCTCAGTATAGAAAGCAAACACCGAACCAGTCTGTCAACTGTAAAGCTGAATCTTTTGACTTCCTGTTTTTAACTCAAAAATTGCAGCAGCACTTGAGGATTCAGTGCTGGTGTGCTGGATTGAAAGGTTTTCTAACCTTCTGCCACTGAAAATAAAGCTTAACTAAAGCAGGACTTGTTCAATTAACCTTTCATTACTCATTGTAGTCTCAGCAAGCCACGGCTTTTACTATTACATCACACAAATCATAGAAGCAATCCACTATCAGATCAAATATAAAGACCACAACAAGAAGTTTCCATCTGCTAAACTTGATAAAAAGAACAATGATGAAAACCCCACTCGAACCTCTTGGAATCATTTATTTATATATTGCACCCAGTGTCTCTGCTGTTATTGCAGCCCGTCACGTGACCCACAGTTTTTATTTCAGCATTTTTGACTGTTTTGGACACCAGCTGCTATTTTAAAGACAAGAGAGTTTCAATAGCGGCATGAAATATGCTCTTTCAACAAATAACCGTATAGTTGTATTATAAGAATAGATACTGGATCAAAATACAGCACCATTCCTCCACATAAACCAAAAAAAACTCCTTGTTTCAGCCTTTAAAATGATGCTCAAACCTCCTCCACTCACGTCTCTCAGCTCTCAGGTGATTAAATAAAATATTCCTTCAGCTTTACCAGATATTCAATATTCGGCCAAATGCATCATATTCTGATAAGAACAGTGTCATTTGGCAGGGTTTCTAATGCTCACACAAACCGTTTTAGGCCAGTGTGGATCCCATGATTAACGCAGACTTTGCTTTGCCACCACAAACCACTCCACAGAAATAGTTTTACTGCCCAGCTTTGAACTTTGGGGCTTGGCAGGAACAAATAACCTCTGTTTTCATGATTGTTGTCTGACTTGTTGGCCTTTCGTCAGCACCCAAACTCACATTTGTATTACTTTCAATCATAGATGAACTATACTGTATGTCAATCTCTATAGACAAGGAGGGGACTCATATCACATTATGACATCAAGAAAAAAAACAAATCATGCAAGACGTTGGCCGGAAGAAGAGAAAGACAAATCTTCAACTGCAGTTAAGCAAGACGGTATTAAATTGCCTAAACAATGAAACCAAAAACAGGCACACTCTGCACAGCCCTTCAGGTCAGTGCTACTGTATACAATGTGCATTTAATCTTTTAATTAATCTTGCTTAATTTGATGTCAGTAGTATCTGTCAGTCATTGCACAAAAGATCAACATTTCTGGTGTCAAAACCAATCAAAAGAATCTAGTGAGCGTCTCAGTGTTGGTTTAGTCGTGCACTTGCATATTGCTCGCCAAATGTTTTTGCAACAAGGCCATATTACTGTCCAACATACGACTGCGCAGGAGCCATCACCAGCTGCGCATACATGAAATATAATCCTGCCATCACCACTGCTTAGGCAAGTATTAGTTATTATCAAATTAAAATAAATAAGAAGTTGCACATTTACTAATAAAGCAGAAATGATTAAAATTCTCATGTGTAGGCATCACACAAAAACTTTCAGATCTCAGTCTTTCTGAACTGGTGGCAGTGGTGTTTAATGAGTCTGACATGATGTGGAGCACATTTTTGAGTGAAAGCTGAAGAATTACATAACAAAATGAGTGTGATTCTTTAACAAAAATGTTCCTGACAGCTGAAAGATGAGTAAAAGTATTACCTTTAACCAGAGAGTTACAGAGGGTAAAGAAAACCACGACTGGCTGTTGGCAGTCTGGGAAACAGTGATCTCTCAGTGCCCAAAATTGGATGCTTTGTACAAAAAATCCACTCTGATTTGAGGTTTTGCAGTTTTAGACACAGACCTGGATGCTTCTCCTGCCTTTGCAACTCATAAACATTCATTATTCACAAGATTAAAATCAATATGTTTGACAAAAACATTCTTAACTCAAGGCCCAACTATTGTGTTTCTCACAGAGCTTTCTCACTGTGTTGCACTGTAAGAGGGTTTAATCTGGAGTTTGACAGACAACAATCATGTGTGTCTTCAGCCTCTCGTTCCCACAGCTATTCCCACTGCTGCATGAGAAAATTAGAAAGCAGACCTTCAGTTGAGAGGTTTCTGTCAAACTTCTGTTTCAAAGGTCAAGAATGCAGCTCTAAGCTCGATGAATATTATGTGTTAAATCAAACGAGGTTGGTGTCCGTGCTTCCATTTGTTATGAAGAGGAGAATGCGGGTTTTAGCAGCTCTTCACGATGATCAATATGCAATTTTAGGCTTGTGTAAAGTCGAAATGATGCAATTAGAACAGTGGAAATGAAACAGAGCTTTACATAAATTGGAAAATCAAAGCCGTTGCAACTTTGTGCTGATGAAACCCAGCGGATTTAATATTTTTACACTGCAAACTGCAGAGGTGTTGCCAGTCATCTTCACAATGATCCTAGTTTACAATAATTAGACCCTCAAAAGGACTAATAATACACTGTGGGCTTTATATTGAAATGTTGTCTCCTAATCCACTGGATGACATGTGACCCGGCCCCCAAAGCACGGCCAGACGTACAGTAAGGTAGGTGTTTATTCAGCAGGAAATGAGGTGATGCCTAAAAATGCTGGGGGGTGCTGGGCGGGGTTAAATGGTTGGCCCTCCATTCAAAGAGCCACAGAATGAACAGCGCCGCCTCATTAGCAGCCTGATATGGAAGCAGGTCCATCTGGAGTAACTGGCTGAGTGAACTGGAGAGACTGGAACAGCAGAGAGAGACAGAGAGGAGGGAAGTGGCAGCGAAATGAACAGAATGACAGCGGGACGGACACACACACAGAAGGAGGGAAAGAGGCAAGCGGACAAAGGGAGTGAGACGAGAAACGCACACCGAGAATCACTGACACAAAAGTTTAACAAATGCGTACAGTAAAAAACACACACACACACACACACACACACACACAAGCTCATGCAGGGACTGACTCACACGTACACTCTCACACACTCACACGTTCACATACTGCACACAGACATCAGAACTGTCCAGAGCTGTTGTAGGATGTGAAGTTATTGATCCAAATTCATGTAAGCTGTGCAAACTACAGCAGATTATCAAAAGCCAACAAATGTGTGTCATGTCCATCCAAGAAAAAAAAGCGCCTGAGTAGTTTTCCATAATTCATAGTTGTTTTTTTTTTACTTGATGTAAATATGTTGTATAACTGTCCTCTTACAGTAAAAAAAATGTGTTTTTGTTCGACTCAGTGTCAGTCTCTATCCAGTCAGATTTAATTTATATCAATCTATAGATTGTCCCCATAGGGCTTTGCACTAAATAGGAATACCATGAATGGTATTTAGTATCTGTCCATCCCTGAATGGGCATGTTTGCCACGGGATGTTAATCCTGTATCCGGTGTCGGGAGAGGTATGAGAGGCTGAAACTGAGGCTAAATCGTCTTTCGGCCTTAACATTACAACCCCTGTTGACTGAAATACACTCACCGAGACAAGCTACATTTGCATTACATTTGCAGATACACAGATGTGCATGCAAAACACAAGCACACACACGTTAATAGACGTTGTAATGTAAGTCATGCTGAAGCACATTTATACAAAGACAAACTGGTCCGATTCTTTCCCGCCGCCTGGTTAACACAAAGAGGAGTGGAGAGTGGTGACATGTTGCAGCAGATGGCTCATCTCCTCCTCCTCGTCCTCCTCCTTGCTTCCTCTCATTCGTCTGCCACCTGTGGAGGAGGACACGCACTCTGAAACCGTCCACCCTCTCCCAAACTTAGGATGGAGGTAATTTATCATGAAAGGAGCAGGTCACCTCAAATTACAGTTCGAGTTCTCGTGCAAGTTCTGCACATCATGTCATGGTTGTCAGCGTGTTACAGGGAGGCTGATGGGAGTTTGTATTTTTAAGGGAATTATCACTAAGATGAATTTTAAACATCTCAACTGATCAGAGACAATAACATGGCTCATGTTCTGCATTAAGTTGAATGCAAACTCCAGTTTTTATTATATAGTTTCATTCAGTGTGTGTGCTATGTGTGTGAGATTAGTTTTTTTCATTTCTCCTAAATAAGACTGTGAACAAAAGCAGATCTGTGCTGACTATAAGTAGTTTGTGACAGTGTCATGATGAGATCTTTTCCAAAAAATCCTTTCAATTTTTATTTAATGCAGACGTCTGGCGGTTTTCTCGCTCTCTTTTCTTTTGTTTCAGAGCCGGCCACAGCCATGCGTCGGCTTCACTCCTCGCCGGCTGAGTTGACGTGGTGACAGGCAAGGATACACAGTGTCCTTATTCTGTCACCTTCTCCCATTGGCTTTGACTGGCCCCAACACATGCATTCAAGCCCCTACAGCACAGCCAATAAATCACTGTCTTCGGATACAATACGAGAGAAAGTTTGCTCAAGGAGCCTGGCTCAGCCATTATCAGTGTTTGGTCTCGATCTATTTTTGGTCCTCTCCTTTTCAGTCGCTGCATGTCTGACATGAAAGGATAGACACGCCAGCGGCTCAAACTGTGATGAAAACTGCGATGTTCGTCGCTGCCTTAATGGTTTGGATTTTAATCAAACTGTGTTTGTCTGTCTGTTCCTTTTTGGCATTTCATTCATAACAGCGTGCTCTCACCTCTGCAGAATGTGTTCATGCAATTATTCATGTTACACACTCACTTATTGTTCACCGTGACCTTTTGTCACATAACTTTGAGAGGCTAGTGACACTTCATAATCTATCCTCAGACTATCTCGGGGGAAGCTTTATGGCTGATGCATGTCCCTCTGGGTATATGTGTCCTCTTCAAAGTGCCACCCATTAATCTTTGAGCACTTCCTATCAATGCAAACCATTCCCATATCATCAGCTCTCTCAATCAACCTCATTACATCTGCGGTCACTAATTGACAGAGCTGCAGAACGACCTCATGTCATTTCATACTGACACATTCCCATCGACAAAGCATGTGACAGTAGGACCTTAGACAAAAACAGCAAGATGGTGAAAAAAACCTGCAAAATAGCTTTATGGTCATTTTATGTCATTTTGTTTTCATGTTGTATCTCTCTGTGGTGGTTTTGCCAGAGCTGGCCCCGTCTCTGTTAGCACCTCAGGCAAGTTTTGTACAGTAACAGTATCATGGTCGTTTCCCATGACAAATGAATGTAATTAGAGGGCGAGTTTGGGAAATTAACGAGTTGGCTACTGCAGTGGTTTTACATCCAGGTCCTCAAGGACTGAACACACCTGATCCAGGTAATCAGAAGTGGCTAGTGCAGGGTTAGTTGGAAAAAAAGCCGAACACAAGTCCAGGATTGAAAACCACTGGTTTTACAATAGATATTGACCACACATTGGGTTTTTGCGTTGTTTTTTGTTTTTTTTTGGCTTCTCTTTCTGGTTGTTTTGTGCCTCTGTGGTCATTTGCTGATGTTTTTGTCCTTCTTTTGCTTCTCTTTAGGATTTCTAAAAGAAGCAAAACAACAATGGTTTCTTGAAAACTGTTTCACAAAGAAACAAATGACACCAATGCAGTCATTTTGTGTTTCTTTGCAGTTTTTTTGCATTCATTTTTTCCTTCCTTGTAGACATTTGGTGGACCCTCCAACAAGAGGTGTAAGCAGTGTAAAAAGAGCTTGTTTCTGAGCGTGTGCCCAATGACCCATTCAGTAATGTGTCCATGAATGTTTCCCGGTGCACGTTTGTTTTAAAGGTCAGGAGTGAGACTAGGAAGCTTCGAGACACAGAATGAGTGAGGCCTGGCTGGCATATACTATCAAATTGTCAATTTAAAGCTCCTGCGCCATGATGGATCTTGCTAACATAAAAGAATAGGTGTCAGACAGCAGTGATTGAAGGCTTTTTGCAAAAAAGAAAAAAAAAATGGGGATTGGAAAAGATTGCATAGGTAGAAGTGAAAACTGATTGGATAGCAAAATACATTTTTTGTCAGCAAATCAAGCACTTTTATGCAAATTACTGCAAGCAATTTTTCATATATTCACACATCTGTCATCACAGTCAGACCTCAGACATCAAGCATGCAAAAAAAGAGAGTGTTTGCCAGGCTGTGAGGAGCCAAAGGCGATGATTTGCATTGGAAATGGCCACG
The DNA here is from genome assembly GCA_033026295.1 of Channa striata. Lineage (NCBI taxonomy): Eukaryota > Metazoa > Chordata > Actinopteri > Anabantiformes > Channidae > Channa > Channa striata. The sequence continues at coordinate 3,232,736 of CM065184.1, forward strand.
TGATTGGCTGAAAGGGACGCATAAACAAATGACTGATGCTTTAGAGCTGGACATCAGCACAACTAGTTTCTCTGGGTTATTATAGAATTTGCAAATATTAGTCCTTAACTAGTTAGTCTTTGTGTATTACAAGGACTGGTACCATAGGCATTCTTGTAAAACTCTGTGCTACTTACATGCTTCTATACACGTATTCTAATAAAAGTCAGTGGGTTGTTTAGAAGAGAATACAGTTTTCCCATGAATACAGACACAAGCTTAATAGTTGTGAACCATCCTCAAAAAAGAAGATCTTTACACCTTGAAACAGAGCCTCAGGAACAAGTCCTGTTCAAATCAGTTAGTGTTTCTGCATTTGACGTTCTATTTGTATTTCACGTTTTAAAGCCTGTGGGTTTTTTGGATTATTGAAGTAAGGTCTGGGGTTAGCACAAGGTCAAGGGATTTTCATATTTTGTTTATGACAAACATTTGTCATAAAATCTCCCACTCAGGCTTTTTTTAGGTCAGGATATTATAAAAAGAAAGGTTTTAGTAAAAGAGGTTATAGGGCGTAAAGTGAAGTAAAATTACAAATTGGAAGTTTGATTGTGGTAACGTTGTGTAACAGTGCCGAACAATAACTATTTACTTATGGCAATTATAGTTAGGTTTCAAAAACCATAAAAAAGGTTTTCATCTGTAAATATTATCTTGCCCCAACAAGTAACTTTTGTTTGTCACAAAGCTTATTTTCTATTCCATAACATCTTGCTACATCACTCTACAAACTGTAGGTCATTTGTCCTCAGTTTTTCATCCAACCAATAGGACAGACATCCGGAGATGGGGGTCTCCCGGTATTTCCCAGGACACAAAATGGTATCAAATGTTGTGTAACAACTATTTTCTCCTAAACAGTCAAAAATGCTGTATTATAACTGTGCAAATGCAGAAATTTAATTGAGTTTGGACACAGAAAGATCAGTTTGAGTTTTGGGCAATTAATAAACATTGTTAGGGTTAGAAAAACCTTGGTTTGGCTTAAAAATCACTGCTTCCTGGACATCATGTGATGTGTACCATGTGACTGGTTCTAATGAAAGCAACACTTTTACTCTGGACTCCAGTCCCATGCAATAATAATGATCCGTGATGCCAAGTAAATGGATATGTCTATAGGGAATCTAATTAGAGCGGACAGAGTTTCAGTATCGCAATGCACTTGTTTATTTGATTTTAGGCCTTACAAACAGTTTAAGTCTCTCTAAGCCATAGCAACAATGTGTGAATTCCAAAATTGAGCGCTACAGCCTTTTTAATCCCGGTGCACTGGTGAATATTTATGTGAAAATAGGATTAGATCCCATTCACACTTGGAAAACAATTAAGAAAAAGAGGGCAGGACAAATGTAAATGTATTGAGGTCAGCTCTCTTTATTTGACTCTAGAGAGAGTCCCTGTTTTTCTGATAAGCTTCATTCCTGTTTTTCAAAGGGAAAAGATTAGATAACCCAGGAGTCCTGGGTGCTAGAGCCGGTTAATGCCCCAGCACAGAAACTTTAAAGTTTGTTTGTGTCAGCGAGGTTGAGAGAGCAGCACAGAAAGAAGGAAGGATGGAGGGAGGAGACCCAGGTCGGGTCCTCAAAGTGCCAGACTGTTCTACTTAAAGATCTTTAAATAGGGTGATTCACTAGAATGCTTTGCTCTCATCTGTCTTTGCTGTTGTTGAGACACCGCGGGATAAAGGAGGGGCTGAGCATCATGGGAAAGTGGGTTGGGATGTGGCTGACAGGGCAGGTCGACTCATCACTGGAGAAAGAAAACAGACTTACGGAAATTACCTACAAGGGTTCGATAAAGTTTCTTCATTAGCGGGTCATTGTCCTACGGAGCCATTTTAAAAATAGGGACACGCATTTTGATAAACAACCATCGCACATCAAGCATAAAACCAAAGTCAAAGCAATAGCATAATAAAAGGTTTATGCACCGGAGCCAGAGTCACTTTGAATACCAAGAGCCATCCATGTGGTTAGTAGGCTCATTTACCTTCCATCTGAATTCTTCATGATTTCCCGGTGCAGCTGATTGCCTCTAATTTCAGCCGAGCATCTGGGGATAAGGATTCATTGTGGAACAAGAGCAGAGACTATGGGTCTTTGGATAACAGAATGCCAGCTAAATGATCTCCAGTGGACCTAGGCTTAAATGGAAGCTAAATGGCGACACAGAACGCTCTTCTATCTGAGCTCATTACCCACCTCTCAATTCCCCGGAGACCTGGCTCAGCTTCACGTCGAGCACTTTCCTGCCAGGAGGAGGGTGATTACAACATTTTGCTCGACAAAAGCTCCCTTCCCCCTCGCTTTTCTCATTGCTTCCTGTCTTCCTCCTACCCCTCCTGTTCGCTCTGTGGCCACCGCCGTCCCCCTTTTGCCTCCCTCTGTGTTCCGTTTTTTCAGAAGCCCTCCTTCCTTGCAGCCACTGCGGGCGATTCATACTCTGACTGATTTGTTTTTGTGTCCTGCCTGTGATTACCACACTTAGAGACAGGCAGGCCCTGAATGGTAAAGGGCCATGTTTACTCGCTCATAGACAATAGTGAATAAGCAGAATTATAAATTACACACAAGCATATAATCCAGACAATAATAACTGCAGCGACGACACAAAAGTTTATGGAAATCAAAAGCTGTTTCAATGAGAATCTCAGGAGAGATGGAGGACGGCAAGCAGATGGGATGAACGGTGATGCACGCACAGGATATCATCCAGCCAGGGAAGGAGCGGAGGCCTACGCATTCCTCTGCCAAGGCTCGATGTACTCGAGACCCAGATGGGCAAAGATGTCCTTTTCAGTCGTTGCTGCCAGAAACTCTTTCTAGAGAGAGGACAAACAAACAGAAAGCCCGTGACTTGTAGAAATGCGCAGGACACCACAGCAGATCCACAGATTCTCAACTCTAAGCCTCACTACTCCTGAAATTGTCGATGCCTTGTACTCGCAGTCTTAAGTGCGCTTGCTTTCGGACTCCAGTGCAAGCTGTCGATATCTCTTAGGAATCCATTCACACGGTTTGTGCCAAGGCCCAAACATGCCGCGACTGAGCAGATTTACATTTGACTGCCCAGCTCCCCTCCAACCCATAAACACTCTAACCTTGCTCTAAGTGATTGCAAACTGCAGCCGATGAGTATTTTCCCTGACAAATCACGACAGGGCTATTAACTGCTGGCCGCCCACCAACGCCATGTGATGGGTTATGTCTCTATGGGAGCGGTGACGAGGCCTGACTCACCTTGGGAGCCAGACAGCCTGGGGAGAACGAGAGCTGTGATTCTGACACATCCTACCTTCAAGTGCTAAACTGGACCTGACACGTTGTGAAGAGATGGCAGAAAAACCAAGAGCATGTCGGATCCCACTGCCAGCCAACGGAAGAGATAACTGAGAGCAACTAGTAGACGGCCAGGAGAGGGGAAAGCACTGCAAGGCATGTCTCCTTCCATACATGTTATTTGTAATGCAAATGACAGGTGAGCCATGCAGCGAGGAGGTTTGTGTGTGCGCTACATGAATCTCTGTCCATATCACACCTCTTTGAACCATTTTTAGCTTAATTTATGTAATAGTTCATTAAACAGCTAAGTTTTAGTTGTCATTTCTGTCGGGTGAAACAATCACCATGATAAGTTTACACAAAATATTTAGTTAATTATAGAGACTTAATTAGGTATTTGAGTTAAATTTAATTGAATGCTGAATAGGTGGAAAGTAAGTAGTAAGTTTTAAGTTCAAGAAACTAAAAAATACAAAGGTTTAATTGATATTTTATTTTACTAATAACGGCAGTATGCAATATATTTATCCAATATTTATTTGAAATACATATAGAACAGCAATAAAACCCCTACATTATGGTTAATATATATACACAAAACACTGAACCCACAAATCCTTCCTAAAAACGTCTTTTGTACATGGTTCTAAGCCGACCAGTCCTTCAGTGAAGTGGATTTGGAGATTTGGATTTTGGGTGGCAGCTCACCTCCACACACGATCAGTATCACCTGATAAGAGCAGAAATCTTTCGATGCAGTTTGGGCACCACAGGTGTGGATGGGGCGTACATTGCTCTATGTATGTCAATGACAATATTACTAATTGATGCTCTTGATGGCTTTTGGTGAGGAGATGCCAGGTTTTGGACCCCATCCGTGAAGCTGCTCTCATCCTTAACATTATAACAAAGCGTGAGAGAGATGACAGATCGTCAGTTCACATTTTCAAGCAGTGAATTTATTATACCACTGCGTTCAATCAAAGATATGTTTGCATCATGTCACTGGTACCACTCAACATTAATAGCTCAAAGTAGTAATTAATATAAAGTAGTTCACCATTCTTTTTTGAGCTCATCTTTATGGCAGAGAATATTGAGTACATAACACATTAAATATAAAGCAAAAAGCCCAAAGCTACAGCAAGATAAATGTAACCACCTTTGCTTTTCGCAGTAGAAAGGAAAACACATGACCAGTGCATTTGTACTCCTTGTAAGTAGTTCATCAGGCTCGGGAAGAAAGTACATCCAGTTTTTTTTTACAAAAAATATTATAAATGGGCCAAGTTTGAAAAATCACAGTTCAAAATGCTGTGTATTTATTCAACTGAAAATTCAAACTTGATCATAAGTTGTACAGTAATAAGGGTGAAACAGTCGGCAGTCAAACTGCAGTCAAACTGACAAAATGGCAGTTTTTTATTTGTGTGCAAGCCTCATGGATATGGAGATATGGAGATATCGCTGTGTTGTTTTAACCTCTGTTTGAAAGTAAGGGAAAGAGACTGAGGTCCACACAAACCGTGGGTGTACGCGGAGGTTACACAAAGTCAGTGTGGGGGCTGTAACAGACGTTTACAGCGGATTGTTGGGGATTTTCCCACCGACTTAAATTGGCTTCCAAATAAGCCGGGATAACCTCTTTTGTTTAGCTCTTCGCAGCCCTCGGTTTTCACTCAGTTCATGCATGCTGCACATGGTAACGGCTCCAGGGATGTAAATGCACTGCACTCATATACAGCTTTTCTACACTGACAGGCAAAGCACTTTACAAGATGCTTCTTGAGCACCCAGTCACACACCAGTGGTGGCAGAACTGCCGTGCAAGGCGCTGGCCCGACCCACCAAGAGCAATTAAAAGACAACCCGCTTTACCTCCTGTGGCTGAGGGTTGAATGGAAACGTTCACAATAAAATTTGATATTACAAAGTACAGTGTGAAGACAATAACTTACGCCAGTTTTAGCAAATTTTCATAATGAAACATCCTGCTGCATTAGCTGCTTGAAGTGTCATTACAAAGCAAAAACAGTTTAATATTCGGTTGAAACCGTCCTTAGGCCCATTAAGGCGGTCCACCGCTGCCTTTATTTTTCACCGTTCTCATAAACCCATTTATTGCTCTAACCACTCAAAACACGTGAAATGCAGACACATATCACTGCAGTTTATGGCGCAGCAGGCTCTGCTATATTAAATGTACAGGTGATAAAAACTGGAAGCGGGGGTAGAGGAGAAATGAAAAAACTAAAGAAAAAGGAGCGCCGGACAAAACCTATAGGATTTGTAGTAAATCCACATTTCTAACAAAACATGGCAGGCATTTTTGTTCAGAGGAAACACAGGACAACTCGGGAGATCCAACTAAATGAGAAAACAGAGGGCACAGATGAGATTATCAACATCACCAATTTAGCCGTTGTCCTGGATCAGAGCTAAAGCCCTCTCTCTGCTGCGCTGTCCACTTTCCTCAATTCCTACAATCCTCACATGCCCTCGGGGAGATGCTGCTTTATTTACTTAGCACAACGCAGTGTGGGCTCTCGGAGAGATAACCTCATGTACCTCTGACTTTCCCCTTTAGGCATACACAGAGCAACTAGGCTTGATATGGCAAAAGAAGAAGCTTTTATTCCGGGGCTTTCTAGTATATCAAAAGCGGTTTCGAGTTTAAGAAGAGAGCAGCAGTTAATTGGAAAGAGAGGTTATCTGTCCGAGACACTCAGGTTCTCAATGACTGGCAAGCCATCAGCACAACAAGCCAGGATGGAAGCGGGGTGTGTTACTGCGAGCCAGTGTCCTTGACTTAATAAGCCACTAATCAGCGACATGTTTCTCTGTCCGCCACATAATGACATCCCTCGCGGACGCGAACACATATCAGTTCCTGCAAAACATCTGCCTCTTCTCTGCTGCCCGTCAACCCCTCTCGTCCACCCGGCCCACCGCTTGATGGATGGAGCTGATGGACATGGCCGCATGCCCGACCACGTCCCGACTCAACTGACACATCAAAGAGAGAGAGAGGGAGCCAGAGAGGCAAAGAGACAGAAGGGGAAGCTGGATTGCTGTTCAACCATGCCGCGCAAGCAAGTATTTGAAGGACGAAAACGTGGAGGGAGCTCAGTATCTGCCCAAATGAGCATCGAATTCTCACTACGGAGAAAGAAAGAAGCTATTGGTGGAATGATGCAGACTTCAAATCTACTGTCACTGTGTGAAGCCCAGTGAGTTGAGAGCTGAAACATAATGTGAAGAAAAGTCGCATGAAGGAAACTTCACTAATTTTTTTTACTGGGTTGGTCAGACTGGGTCGCGCACACACAAAGTAGGAGGAACATTTGGAAAACGAGTAAAACGGGGATAACATTCCGAATAAAAAAAACACAGCTTTTAGAAGATAATAAAATCAGTCATTATAAATTATACAATGTTCATGGTAAGAGATGCCAAATATGCAACTTTATATACTTGGATGGGCAATAGCACCAGTAAATAGAAACAGTGTATTGTAAGGTAGAAGTAAAGATCAACGTGGGTTACTAAGGGTACTAAAGGTTTCCTCCCTCTCTGTGTTTACGCTAAGACAGTCTGACAGCCTGGACCCCGGTGGACCCCGGTGGACCCCGGTGGACCCCGGTGGACCCCGGTGGACCCCGGTGGACCCCGGTGGACCCCGGTGGACCCCGGTGGACCCCGGTGGACCCCGGTGGACCCTGCCTCATGCCCTACGACAGCTGGGATAGGTTCCAGCCCCCCATGACCCTACACAGGATAATGGATGGATGGATGAAGAAAACCTCAAGGTTTGATGTTACAACAGAAATTCTGTCACAACAGAAATAGCAGCAACCACCACCAGCTCCTCCAGACAGACGTCTAAATACTACGGGATGGTTTCATGTTAACACCAGCGGCTAAATGTTGCCAAACAATAATACATGTCTGTTTTCTGTGATCTTTTTGTGGCAGATACAAACAACCTAGTGTATTGGTTTTCACAGGACACCCCTCGACCCCCATGCAATACGTTCTTTCTGTTGGCAAACTCTAGTTGATGTTTAAAGTCATCAAAAAAAATCCTTTTTGGGTTTTTCCAAGACATGTTTTGGAAAAGCTTTGTTCCTTGTATATGCTGAAATGCCGATCTCTAAACATGCAGCTAAGTTATGGTAAAAAAATGGTTTGAAAAAAACATCATGTTTCAGGTTTAAACAAAGTACCTCATCAAGCTGACCTATAATCTGAATAAAATTAAATAAATAAAATATGGCTACGGCTTGAAATGAGCCGATTGAGCCAGATCTTTCCATTATAAAGCAGTTTTTAGAAGAGATTTGCTAAGAGTTTTACATAATTAAAATCCAGAATATACACTTTGTAAGGTTACTGTAACTGTGTGTGTGCAAGTACTAGATGAAATGGAAAAAAACATGATGAAACATTTTATAAAGACACTGAAATGTTAACAATGACTGTAGACAGAGGGGGATATCTTTAGAAACACAGCGAGACAGAAAGTCTGCACAGAGAACCGAGCTAAAGGTCACGCACGGAACAATACAAACACAACCTGAAATCTATGCAAATTCCCTTATATAAACTCGCTGGCTGGAAAATGTACGTGAACAAAAAGCTCGGTGAGAGTGCTGTCATCTCACTTTCACTTGTGACTGTCTGCTCAGCCACAGCAGCAATAAGCGTGTATCAAGAGCTCAAGTGGCTGGGTCAGACTGAATGGCAGACGCACATAAAGCTTTCAAAAGAAACGCTTTCAACATGTCGCACTTTTACGCGTCTAATAGGGTTAGAGGAACATATTCAGAGTATTTTATGTTGGAGGCCATCCGTCTTTGTGCAGCACTAAGGGCTCAAGGTCCCCTTCCATCACACGAGGCACACTCACAGGCACAAGGGGAGGTTTTTTTTTTCCCACATATATTTCAAGTTATCAAATTAACTAATGTTGCCAGTCTCCTTTTATTTGGACTTCCCTCTTATCTCTGACAGTTAGAATAATATTAGTTTATTGCCAAGAGATAAAGAAAAAAAAATCTTTTGATTGCCTCTAAGTGAATTTGTCTTTATTGCAGTGCACAGGAAAGGGCTGACAGGGGCAGAAAAAGAGGGAAGTGGATTATGCCCCTGCGTCTTCCTCCTACCCACACTTCCCCTGTGCTCTGGTCTGCAGGAGCTCAGTTCACAGGACAGCCTGAGCAACCAGAGAGGGCACAGACACCTCACTAATCACGCCAGCAATTAGTGCAAGCATCATAAAGCACCACTGCCTATAAAACAGCTATTGAGTTTAGTGTTATCATCATTACCTATCCTTCTTTGGCTTGCTAATCAGCTCATGCACTGGGTGGAAGAGGCAGACGGAGAGCAAATAATGAATTCCTAATCAGAAACAATGGAATATTCACTCGACTGCCCTGGTGTTATGGCTCTTTGCTCCCGTGGAGGAGTAAACATTTGCAAATCAAAGTTATTGAGTTGATTAGGCTGCCCAGAGGTAATGAACAGGTACAGCAAAGAGTCTGAGAGAAGATTCATAAAACCTCTCTTTCTTGGTTTGTTTGTTGAAGACGTAGAAGTAGGACATTTCAAAAGCTGTTCCTAAATCACAGTCAGCGAATAAAACGACAGGAATAAAGCAAATGTATGACAGTTTTATGGTACTATTTTATAATGTTTCTTATTTGAAATGCTGAAAGTATCTGGTGAAGCTCCACATGCACAACACAGATCCATGGACTATCGCTTAAGTAGCCATTAAGAGCTTCATTGCTTTTAATAATTAGTCCTTTATTTTGACTGTTACCTTCTGTCTGCGCTCTCCAAATTATCGGGGGACGGCAAAGGCCTTGGAGTAAAGCCGCCGCAACCGTTTGTTGTCGCAGTGCAACGTAATCAGTGCTGTGCGACCTCAGTGAATGCACGAGTCTGAATGGACGCGATTACAGCTGAGGTACTTAACTCAGATGACACTGGCTTCGTTAATCAGACCAGTGCAACGTGCCAAACATAATCGACACTGTGTTTGGCAGGCAGTGTCAAAAAACCAAAAATCATAGTTCCCATTTCAGAGGAAAGTGTGGTGACATTGTATTTCAGCTCCAGTTAAAGCTGCACTTTGCCACTTGTGGCAAACTGGTTTTGTTAAATGTCAACTTCGAAAAACCCACAGTCCTCAAATTCCGTGCACTCACTATAGTTTTACTTGACATGACCAGTAACTTGCAAAAGTTAGTCCATGTGTACAATTAAAAATTAAAATCCAAAACTAACTAAAATGATTTAATTATTTACTACAGATATTTTCAGCTGTGGTTTCTTTACGTGGATGATTTTTTTTCACCCCTTGCTGCACTTCAACACACTCCAGGGTGTGTCTGCACACCATGACACTTTCATGTGTGGTTAAAAAGTTGTGGTTAAAAAAAAAGGACTTTCGACATTAGTTTTTCCATCCTTTTAATTAGCATTTATTGAAAACTGAAGCTGGTCACTTGAATTTGGAGGCACAGTCATATATGAACTTCTCTCTAATCTGCGGCACCTGTAATTGTAGCTTGACTTTTCCTCACATGGACCCAAACAGAACACTCTTCTAATGATAACAATAAATTAACTTTCTCCGCTCCACTGAAGCCCATAAATAATTAATTGGTTTGCTGAAGAGGGGCTGGTTTTGCATGACCAATTTGCTTCCTGCTCCAGACAGTGGGATCGGATGCTGCTGCTGTCTCAGCAACCGCTTTCATTCTGCTCAATTAAAATGGCCCATTGGCAAAATGTGAGCTTTGTTCTGGATTTTTTTTATGTCAAGTCTTCTTGCTGATGAGGGCCAGGATCTTCTGAGCCATTTAACTGGTCCCACCATTGGAGGGACATGCTAAACATGAAGGGATGGAAATGCAGGCCGTGATGATGACAAAAAAAAGTAGACCAGTCAAACACAAGCTTGACATTATAATAACTGAACCAACCCGACCCAGGTTGTATTTGGAAATAAAATAAAATTCCAGCGGGGGCATTTCCCTTCGCTTTAATCATTTCTGGTTGATTGTCTTGCTAAAGTCTCACTCAGCAGTCTCTCGTTACTGTCCTGCTGCCAGAATCCACATTAGAGAAGAGAGAAGGTAATAAAAGCAAGACCAACAAAGTCGCCTCAGAAGCGTGAAAATGCTTAGCAGACTTTTTTCGCCCTGAATTTTGTCATTCAGACTACGCTCAGGCTGCTCAGACTTATTAGAAGAAGTTGTAACGGCCGTACACAGCCTGACGGGGGAAAAACACGTCTTTCTACTTTGTGTGTGTGGCAAATGTATTTTTAGTCACAGCGATTCACCTGAAAGACATTTACATGAAATATTAAGCAAGATAACACAGTAAAGCACAGAGGAGCAGAGTTCAAATGCAAATGCACCGTCTATCATCTTTATGAAATTAAATACGATTAATAAAGGATTAGTGCATATTCATAGAAAAGTGAGTAACACATTTTATGAGCTAAACTGACTAAAGCGGTAGATTTCGTTTTTTCACCCAGGCACCAGAGGAGAGAGTGTAGATGAAAGCAACCTCACATGACTGCAACTACAGCGATGCCCCTGCACAATGATACTGGTTACAAAGCAAAAGTTTATTGATTGCAAGTTGGCAGGTAATTCTGTCTAATTTAATCTGCAAATTCCGTCTGTCATAGGCCACTGCTGGCAGTCCTTAATATCTCTGCTGTCACTGTCACCGAATGCAGGTTGATGCACGACACATAAATCAGCCAGCAGAGTCCTCTTTTTATGGGGCAACACTTTGACACTTGCAGCATTATTTTCTCGACTGCACTTATTTTTGTATTTTAGTAACTAAATGGTAACTAGGAGTTAAAGCATTTTTAAAACAGACCAAGGTAATTTTGATGTCAGGGCCTAGAAATGTGTGTTGACAAAGAAATAATAAATAAGAAATACGTCTCTATAACATATTCATGATGTTACCAGTCACTGCACATAAACTAAGATTTATATATATATTTATATATATATATATATATATTCTTCTATTACATCACTGAGGAGTTTCCTATGCTGGAAAATTTAGGATCTGGGAGCATGCAGCCAAATGTGCTGCAGTATCTCCTCTGTCATCAATTTAATTTAATGTAACATGTATTTAATTCATGGCCTCATTGGGAAAAGCTTCTGTGTGTGAGAAAAATTCAGATTTTTGCTCTAACTTGCTGCCTCCATCACAAAACTCCCAGGTTGCTCAGAGCAGGCTGCCTTTAAGTGATTTGATTTGTCATGACTCATGTCAGAGCCTCACTGGCTGATTAATGTATTCCTGCTAATCGCACCCTGGCTTCAACAGTGTCGCTGTGGCCACAAGGTGACAAAAAACAAAATCTGTTGCCACATCCTGCCTGACATCATTCCAAAAATAGACCTGCAGATGAACCGCTGTTTCTCTTATAATTTAGCAGAAAACGTCGTTGCAGGATGGAGGATGGAGGATCTGATCACCACACAGTGTTTATTTGTTCAACCTTTCATGAGCTGGGCACATGAGGAGTCACTGCTGCATGACATCAAGTGTCACCAGGGGGTCTGAAAATACATGTTTTTGTTTTATGAAATACTTTTTAACTTCTCCACTAAATGCTGGCCCCATCGATCATGTGATCTCCTGGTTGTTGATAAGACCACATTAATCAGCACTAGAAACCACGATCAGCACATTTCCCAATGACACACACCGAGAGACAGGGCAGAGAAAGAGAGCAAGACTGAAAACTGAAGAACTTCAAGATGCAAAGAGTGAATCCTCACTGGCACGGATTGTGTGTTTACACAATCTTCCTATGGGATCAGTATTGGTCTTTGAGTCTTGAATCTCGATTCTTGAATCAATGAAGGTGAATTATTTGCATAATCTGTGCATCATATTCAGAGCGTAAAAAATAAGACGTTCTCTCGCTAACACAGACACACTACAAAAGTGTGAGTGTGTGTACAGACATACATAAAAACATACATACATAGGGCTATAATGATTTATTATTATTAATGGCTTTGTGGACAATGTCATCACACTGCTGCTGGTGTCTGATTTGGCATTTTTTTAAAATGTATTTAGACTCATATACATAGAGAAGCAACTTTACTACTACGATTTACTACTATAAACTTTAAAAACACACATCTCTATGTATCACTGCAATAACTTGCACATGAGTAGCTGGATCAACTTCTGAGCAGTGATCTTGACTAAGCCTGGGAAGAAATCTGCTCATTCGTAGGTTTGATGTTACATATGTGTAACTGGGACGACAAGCTCATCATGATTTTGGAAGAACCAGCAGATCTTGGATCATGTTAAATCGTTGAAAAAATTATCCGGCTAATCCGTTAATCCAGGTATGAAGAATGAGGCCCAGACAAGGCAATAAAAAATGGAAACTAAGAAGAAAACTCACGAAAGAAACATTCAGTGACATGGACACAAAAGTTTTATGTCGTTTGTCTAAACACAAAGTGACATTTTGAAGTCACTGGCCACTTTATTAGGTACACTTGTACAATCTACTGCAATCCAGTAGAGCAGCTAAATTCTACTTTTACAAAGTGATCTGTCAGAAAGGTGATAATTCTACGCTCTATTTATTATTGAGACAAATTATGAATTTATTAATGTTTAGTTTGGACGACGTGTTGGGTCGGTTTTGCTTAGCTTCGACCCAGGAAGTCATCGCGTTTTAGCAACAGTGCTCCCCTCCATCAGGTCAGAGCCACACCACTACTAAACCCCACGGACAACATGACTTGTTTCCATGAATTTTTTCTGGGATTCTACAGTGAAACCACCCCAACAGCACCGAGACCACAAGATAGGCCTGAATCCCCCCAACGAGTGTTCGCTGCAGTGTCCCCGTGAATAAATCATGGGGCAAAGTGAAACAGGAGCCCCAGACGGACGGGTGCCTGTGCCACCACGAGGCCTGTGTCAATTAACGGTACACGACAAGCGGACACAAACCAAACCCAAGTCTTCCTGAGCCCCTCTGCCATTCACTTTCATCAATAATGGAGCAAGATCTGTCTGGACAACCCCAGTCCCCCACCTCCAGCCTCTCTTTCTCTCTCATTATATTTCCTTTCTTTGTCCTCGTCTTCCGTCCCCCAAGTTCACAGAGTCAACTCATTACTTCTCTTCACACTGTAATTCCAGAAAACCAGATTGCAGGTTGCAGGACTCAGAAGGGATAATAGCCTGCTATTGAATTCCACTTTTTAGTCATGCAAAACACAAGCTCAACGGAATCTATAAATATTTCCTCGTCTTTTTTTGTTCACCCATTAAGCGCCGGTAACAGGCACTGTGTGGGTGGATGAGAGGCTGGGGAAGTGCAGGCAGAGGTACAGTGGGTAAGGTGGAAATGGGGAAGCGGGTGACAGGAGGAACGAGGGCTTGGTAGCATTCAAGTACAGTTAGTGAATGGATAATATGCATGCAATTATCCTAAAATGTTCTCCTTTCATACATTTCCCCTCACCTAAATGTGTCCATCACTCTTCTCTCCCCTTAATTCACCTTAATTTCAGTCTATTTTTCAACAGGTCCACATTCCCTCCTCTATCATTACCCCTGCTCCTGCCAGGCACTAGCTGTCAATCTGATTTATCATTGAGTCAAAACTGATGTAGTTGTCCCACTGTGATGGCTGATTAGATTAGATGACCATCCTGCTGATCCTTGTCTGTGGAAATGGTGACAACACCGTCGCGTCCCTTTTTCCTCTCTTTATGTCTCACTCTATCTATTTCCCTTTATTCGTTGTCATAAGTGCCTTCGATTGCCACATTCCCGCATAAAAAGTTGCACCGCGGCTCTTAAAGCTGCACTATGGGAAGAAAGTGTAACACACTTCGGCTGTCAACCTGGAAATTGTGCTCGATTTGATGGCATAGATTTGTCCTACTTTACCCCCCCCCCAAAAAAAATGCGTGGCATCAGGTTTGGACAGAAAGTGATGGATTAAAACACGACAGCAAAGTGCAAACTGTTTGCCAGGCACTGGTGAGAAGCGCTGGAAGTCACCGCTGTGGGATCGCGTGGCAGGAAGCGTCGCATGCCTGCAGTGAACAACTACACGCTACTACATGCTGTTTCCAGTATCTGTATTTGAATACTGGAGTATTATAGTACTTTGAAAGTCAATTATTTGACAGTTTTACTCACTAGTTACTTCTCAGCAGAGGTGGCGTGTAATTACATATATTTATGCAGGGAAATATTGCATATTTTACTAAATTGCAGCTTTGCCAGTTTAAGTTACTTGACAAGTTATTAATAACTTTTTAACTTATTATTACGAAATAACCACATGTCACAGGCTTACATTGAGTACTTAAAATTAGTACTCAAAGTTTCCTGTGCGGTGACGTGTGTTCGGAGCTGTACACTGTGGAGAATAAACAGCATCTGCACAAGCGGATCGCCCGGCACAGGGGGGATTCACACTTCGGGACCAGAATCAGATGCGTACCCTAATCTGAAGGACAAAGGATATTTGCTAGAGGACGGTGATGTAGACATTTTGGACAGCGAAGATAAACGGTTTGAGAGAGCTGTGAAGCTGAGGTGGAGGTCTCAGGTACAGGCTGCCCCCAGCTTTTTCTGCTGCCCTTTCATCCATCCCCAAGAGGATTAAGACCACTTCACATGTCCGGCAGGGAAGCCACACACTTAACAACTGCCCTTACTCTCAAACTCGTCATTGTTCACCTAACTAGCTGATTCAGGCGAGCGGAGGAACAAAACTCCTGAAAAGCTTTGCTCTGACTGAATAAAATGGTGTCAGCTAGCAAAAAGTCCAGTTTCCTTACAACAATAATTACATGAATCATGTGATAATATATCACTGATTCTTCTAGTGTGCATAAGCAGTTTCATTTTGTATGTATGTCATGTCCATTCAAGACACAACTGCTGCTTCACACGTGAGTGTATCTCATATTTTGTGTAAAATGATCATGAACAGCTTGATGGAAAATTACATTTTGTCTTTCTGTATTAATCATGTTACCAAAGGTTGGAAAAAATGAACCAAGATTATCATCACAC
Organism: Channa striata; assembly: GCA_033026295.1. Lineage (NCBI taxonomy): Eukaryota > Metazoa > Chordata > Actinopteri > Anabantiformes > Channidae > Channa > Channa striata. The sequence goes on from CM065184.1 coordinate 3,248,191, forward strand.
CAGTGAAGCGCGATGAAACCAAAGGCCGGCAGATTATTTATTGATTGGCTCTGTGATGCCGGGCTTACTCCAGCACCGAGCACCATTACTCCTGCAGTCCTCCCACTTCACACACTCCCCGTCATCCCCATTAAAGTCCCGTAATTGTTTCTCTGACCTCTGTGCGGAACAACACAATCACATGCCAACTGTATCCAGAAATGAACGTGCATATTTGCATTGTTCACCTGGCAAAGGGGGTGTTATTACGTGGGTGGTTGGAGCGAGTAGGTGTTTTGCTCAAGGAGAAGGAGCAGGTTCTTCACTCGTGCAAAATATCTTCATTTCTCAACTATGGCATCATAAGGAAGGCGTGTGTTTTCCAGGTCTTCTGTGGCCCAAGCGTTTTTCGTTTACTTGGGATTTGATAAAAGAAAAAAAGTTGCACGGAGTTTAGAGTGGCATTTTCTCAAAACAATAGAGCACAAATCATTACTAGTGGTTGTTCAAAGAAATCCCAGGAGTGGAATTAGACATCACTGCAGCAAACACTTTTACATTACACTCGGTGGATGCTGTCACTGTATAATCCATCATGCAGCCATGGTGATTTACCTGTCTGCAATCATTCCACTCGGCTTCCATCTTACAGTCAGAACCTTTCAAGACCAACTCAGGGACATTGCAGAAAAACGTTCAAATTGGTGTGATCAAAGCAAATCCCTGAAATGAAAAATTCCTTGAGCCATTTTTGACTGGCAGAGAAAAAAAAAGACAGAAATATGTGCAGGCTTTTTATGGTGAACCAGCAAACTGTTTTTGTAATGCTGAGTGGCAGCTCCCTCAGAGGGGAACACGGTTTTTAATCAGAATAAACGCAAGAAGACACTCAGACCTGTTGCGCTGCCGCGTTATTAACACGGGCAGAGGATTGACAGAGACATTGCGGCCGATTATTGCGCCTACACTCAGGCTGAAAGCAAAGGACCAGCAATCACATGTCATCTGGGAGAAAGCGACGTCAGAAGTGATCAAGTGAGCGGGGCTCTGGCATTTTTAAAAAGTGTGTGGGCACGAATAAAAGAGGCACAGGTTGGCACTTCTCTTTCAGCACCTACTGCACTACAGTAAAAGCAGAAGGTGGTCTTAATTTTGTGGTGAACAGAGGTCGGCCTTGATTGACACGTAGCGCATCACAGCCCTGCAGCCACAGACCGGTCAGGGTGAGCGAACTGACCCCTGTCCGCCACAACAGGGGCCGGCTGACTGGTGCACATCGCTCCGATGGAACTTGCCTCTTGCCAAATCCAAGGACTTCACTTACTCGTGGTAAAACAATCTGGATGGTCAATTAACATTCCGATGGCATTTGCTGTTTGCATTGTGCCTCTATCGATTCAATTCTATCTTGGATGAATGCTTTGCAGTGCAGGTGAAAAGGTGAGAACAAGAAAAGGACAGACTAGGGTTGTTTAAGACCCAAAGTCCACCTTTAGCATATTTGTTCATTGTTGTGTGTTAAGCACAATGGCAGTTTTTGCTGACTGTTTCAGGATTCGTTCTTGAAAGAAAATGATTCAGATTAATTTCACATTTTGTCATATTCAGCAAAAAATCCTCTTTCTGTTTTCTGTGTGTCCATTCAGTGTTTGTCATCAGAAAGCCTCACGTGGTTGTGTACAGCCGTCGCTCTGCACAGTAAATGGGGGACATGAATGCAGCCTGGCTGAGGACAAAGCTATGTGTCTCCTCAAATTTTTTCTGTTTGCTGCTGACATTCAGTCAGCTGGCTAATTCGTAAATGTCCAGTAAGCTGTTGCTGCTGGTTTGGTTGGGATTTGCTCTGTAGCAGCTGACTGCATTTACATGCACTTAAGTAACCGCATTAATGTGAATCCATGCATTCATGCTGCAAAAGTGTAATCTGATTTCTCCTCCACCTCTGACTTCCTTTGGATGCCTGGCGCACTGATTTCGACTCTGTAGCAACAGAAAGAACTGCTTTCTGACGTATGTGTGGGTGCGTGAGTTTGTGTGACTGTTCGTGTCGTAGCAGAGTGACAGCGCAGGCGGAGAGAAATGAAAATGGTCCACAACTAAAAAAGTGACTTTTACGAAGTCAGACATTAGGTGCGTAGACATTTAAAAATTAGGTGGCGTCGCCTCGTTAATGATCTGTCCTGTCATTCACCTTTTTACTCTGCTGCATGTTCCTATCTGCAGCCTTTTGTTCTGCACGTGCACATTTAAGAATCCAGCTTCCCCATGAAAATAGGGAGCGTAACCCGGTTACTTAACTCCATGTAAACACAATCAGAGACAAAACTATCCTTCCTGTTTACTGCCTTTCATTTTTTGATTATGTTGTTGGCAATGAGCTTTTATGTGACAATGTAGTAGGATCAGTTTCCTCCCTGTCGCTGGTGTCGTTGCAGTTTCAACCCATGATTTCTGGAAGAGATGTTACACAACTGTCACTGAGGGGAGTTAGGGACTCATTTAAGCGTTGATAATGTCATTAAACGTACCAGAATAATAGACTTTAAATATGATTTGCTTCAACAAGCTGATTCGTGAGCAACAAAAAAGAAAATACACTTCTGACCCGAACGTGCCATCACAACGTCATTGTGTCCCAGCGTTTAAACCAATAATGCAGACGTCAGTTTATGAGCAGTTGCTTCCCACAGACACTTCATTCAGGTTCGTCCCAAGATGTGTGATCCGGGGACTGACATCAGAAGATTAAGGTGGCCAGGTCAAGGTTGTTACTGTGATATCCTGAGGCATCAGACATCTATCATGTTCTTTTTTCCGAGGGTGGCCAGAGACATGATCACGATTTTGCGAGAGACCCCATTAAAAAAGGCCCAGCAGGTCCACAACGTAGACACATACAAGTATGTTCTAGAATGTGCTGAAGGAACCCAGGAGCAGTGTGCTCAGTATAAAAATCTAAACAGACGCAGTCTAATGCGGTTACTGTCTCTAAGTCCCTCCTCTTTATCTGTCGGTTACCAGCTTCCTTTTTCCTCCACCGTGTGTAAATACTTACATTTAAAGGCAGATGAACAACACTTCATTTCGAGCACATACCAGCCTCCAGAATAGTAAAGTGTCCTGAAGTAGCAGAGAAAGAACAAGACTAAAAAGAAATGTCATGGCAACAAAAGTGAGCACCGGCACTAAATAAAAAGCGGATTGTTTCCACAGCAAATGCTGAGAATGTTTCCGGCTCCTGCTGCAAAAAGCTCCTGGTGTCTACACCTGCCAAAGCCTTCTGTCATTCCACTTCTTAATTCACTTTCCTTCCACAAATTACGACTGCGGGAGGATTTTCGTGCTGGCACAGCTCCAGGCTTGCTCTGCGTCGTGAGAATGCACGTTTGCAACATTCGAGTCGCTCCCGTTTTCCAAATCCTATTCACAAATCCCGAATGAATCTTCTAATCTGTAATTTCCTGTCCTTATCTCGCTGCTGGTAGGTGGGAGCTTCTCTCGGAACGTAAGACAAGGTTTTACGAGCAAAACCGAGAGCGGACGGCCTGTAAATATGAGATATGTTGACATTCTTTTAAATCCTGCAGTCTGATCCCAGCTTAAGACGTTACTCCTCATCCTGCTCGGCTCTGCTTCCACGATGTCTTCATGCGGTGCGCTGGTCTATTTTTGTAATTGCTTGATATTTCCTGGAATTTTCGGTCACGCTGTATGCTGATGTTTTAGTGAACTTCATGTTGGCCCTGGAGGCGATAATGGGAGGCATGTTACCTGAGATGACGTTCCTACCTGCAGTGATGACATTGATACCCACAGTGATGACATTTCGATCTGCAGTGATAATGTCTGCACCTACAGTGATGACTAATCTGCCCCCAGCGTGGGTATTTCCACCCCCGAAGATGGCATTTCTGCATTGCATTCACATGGGAATGAAAACTCTTAGAAAAAACGGAGACAATCCTGTAAATAGGGATGATAGCAGTAATGTTTCTCTCCTCAGGAAGCTCGGAGACTGGAAGCTGACACAGTGGATTGTTCTTTGTTTTTTCTTCGTACAACTGAATCAAATCACAAAATTGCCAGACTGGTTTGCCAAGAAATATAACACAGACATTTATTGTACTAAGTGGCTGAATCCTATATCCTAATAATCCTATGAATTATTTGGTGATCACCTGACTCTTCATCCACCAACAGAAGATTTGTTTTATCTTGCAAATGCCTCAACCTCTATGCTCTGCCATATAACTCTGTGAGGGCATTCACGTGAATAAAAATGTATTCAGCACCGTGATTTTTGTTTTCCTTTGCTCATAAATAATGATTGACAGCACACTAACACTCTGAACTTAGATGGCGAACTTGACACCTGATTATCATCAACATGTAAAAATGTAAAACGTAAAAATGTTTCAATGTTTCTGCTGACATAAGCATTTAGCTCTAGCTGAATGCTGAGAAACTAAACCTGTATCTTTCTGATCATGAAATACACAGCGTTATGATTATTGTAGTTATGATGACGTTGAGTAAAAAAATGCTTGGTTGGGTTCAGGCACACAAATTAGTCACAAACCCTTCGTGGTCAGGGTTACAAAGACGCGTTAAAATAACGTCCTTAACGTTACAGGACCATCGCCGTTATGTTTACAGTGAAACACATGTAGTTTCATTGCAGTGCGGTAACGGTTGAAATGTGTTTGTAATAACTCGGCTCAGGACGGTTTTCTGTTGCTGTCGTTGTTTTCGTCTCACTTCTGTGCACGTGAACATACCACCTCATCATCATCAGTCAGTGTTGGCACTGACAAAAACAAATCTAGAGGGCAACAAAAGCAGCATGGGGCCATGATCGAGGGGTGTCAGAACACAGCGCACGTTGCTGTGTACTGGGCTAAGTAGCTACAGACCATTCACATTGCCTGTGTTGATTTATATGACGCACAATGTTTAAAAAAAGTCAAAAGCTCACAGGTCATTTTAGCTTTGAGTTAGGAAGTTAATTGTGCATCATTTTAAACCAGCACAGCAAGAGAAGGCAAACAATAAAAATGTAGTTCCATAAAAATACACAATACAATCATCTGTACGTGCTTTACCATCAACATTATGAGGTTAAATGTTCATGTCAAGTTTTGAAATTGTACCATTTTAAAAGCCAAAACTGGAGGCATGACACTCCAGGCTTGAAGGTGACCTTCAGACCCGAGCAGGTTCCAGTCACGGCGCATTCTGTGAGCCTTCACAGCCAAACACACTTTTTCTTATCAAGGGGTAAATTATATTGGGACTGAAGCTTTACCTCCCACATGCATTTGCTCTTTATGTCTGACCCTCCACACTGCACTTTTAAAGTTCATGGCCAATTTTTGTGGACAAACAAGGGCTAAAAGCAAAAAGAAGCACAATCCAATAGTCAGTGCAAAATCAACCACTAACAAGCCGCATGCAGCCTATGATAAAGTAGACCGTCCATCAACTAAGAGGAACCCTGGAGGAAGGATGATGTGGGGGGATGGGGGGGGGGGTGTAAATCAATTTTTGTTCCTAAAAATAGAAAACCCCATGTACCAATTACCAGTGTAGTGTTGCTGGAATATTCCACAACAATAGTAAGCAGATTCAACTTCTAATCTATTCACTGTGCTTAATGACATGCGGCATATTGTTTGTGCCCATGCAATATATTTGTCCCCCTTAGTTAAATTTTATATGAACAGTATTTTATATTAAGTATGTCAAAGAAATTGAAATTTTAACAAAAATGAGAATACAAATGCAGGAAATTTCTTGATGCTTCTAATCGTGTTTGTTCTTTCATAATCACGAGTGGAGAAGGTCGGGCTGCTTTCTTTAGTGTGAGTGTGATTGTCATGCATTCTGCAAAGTGGTGTCTTTACAGTGTGTTCTCCTATACAGCCTCTCTGTTTTACTATGAAACTCATCTTCCTATCATCACCATAAAAATGATGCTCTCACTGTTACATCAGATATAAATCCATTAAAGTTGGGCTGAAATCTAATAGCTGCGCGCAGGGCACAGGGTGAACTGGATCACCTTCTGACCTTCGGGGGGAAAAACATCACAATGTTTCTCTTCACTTTCACATGCAGCGACACTGGATCTATTCATCTGCCTGTGTTAATTAAAATTCATAAGAACAGACGTGCAAGCGAGGTCACGAAGAAACGTTTGCAAATGCGAACAGAAAGGGAACGGCCCCCGCCCCCACCTGCTCAACTCATCACTCCGTTTATAAAGGGCAAAATTCCCAGCTCTCCCAGACCTGCCAGCAGGATGTTTGGAGGACAGAGCCTTTCTCGACTCACTCCTCTGTCACAGCGTACGCACAGGTACGTTACAGTGAGTGACGCCCTGAGGGTCTCTGTGCCACCATCTGCTAAATTAAACTTCGCCGCCCCCTTTCTGTGCTTGCTGAGAGGCCGCTCCCATCTTCTGTGCAAACACTGGCCGGTTGAGGGAGCGTTCGAAACCGCCACTCCCCAAAGCCCAGTGCAATTGCTCTGTTATTGTCCACTCATCCACTGCTCAGAGGGCGTGTGTGTGTGTGTGTGTGTGTGTGTGTGTGTGTGTGTGTGTGTGTGTGTGTGTGTGTGTGTGTGTGGTGAGTGGAGGTGGGGTTGTCGAAAGAGCTGTGAGCGCTCTACATTCAAGATATTGTAATTTGACTGTGAGCGTCGTATGAAATTCTGCTATTACCCTAGTGCACAGACAGAAAGAGGAAGTTGTGGTTCAGCTCGCTATTAAATAAACATCTTTCGCTGGTCAGGGAAAATTCTAATAACATGCAGAAGGATGCTTATTTATTTATTTTTCCATTGAAGATGGAATACCATGTGAACTTTCATGCTAGTTATTGTGCCAACATTTGTGCATAGAAGCTCTGAGAGATTTCATTTTAAACAGTGCTGAGAAATATCAGTGAAACTAAAAATAGGTCAAGGTCTTCCCTTAAAGTATTTTTACGAATAAAAGCTTTTCTTTTGGTCACAATCAATGTTTTATTTGCAACTCCATCACTGCTATAATGAATGGCTTCCTGTAAAACCAGGTTTGGAATGATGTATTAATGTGAACACAAAAATTCTATTAAAGCTGCTTGGTCAGTTTATTTTTTTCTAAAAGTAAAAATGTGTATTCTGTGTACTTGTCTCCTGTTCACAAACTTTATAATGTAACTTTAATTTCTTGCTTTATTGGCCAAAGCACATATCAGCGTGGAGAAGTGTGGTTCAAGGCTTCTGTGACAGCAAAGCTTTGCGTTGGCTCTAAAACTGGCACCTAAACCTCGCACAATCAGCCAAATAGCATATATGTTCTGTGTCTGCTTGACAGGAAACAACTTTCCATAGCCACGCACACGCTAATATTTGATTGGACTGCCTTTACCCTTGTTGGCACGCATTTGACGTGCCATAAACATAGATTATGCAAAATCACAGCATTTTTTTTTATCTTGCATTGATGATCATCCGAGAGATTCTCAGTGATGTTACTGTGGCCCTATCAATGTGTGAAAATGATCCGTGCTCTCTGAACCGCTCCTTCACAGTTTGAGCCCAGTGAATCCGGGTGATGTCATCTTAAAATATGTCTGTGCCATCAGGGGAATAAAAAACTTGGTCCTTCATTATATTCAGGTATATTCAGCGGCTCATTGCATCAGTCAGGGGTGAACAACTTGTTGCCGGCTGAGAGGTATTAATCACTGCAGTAATTATCCAGTAGAAGCCTCTATCCTATTTGCTTAGTTGGATCCAGGTGGTGACTTTTTATTATTATTAACGAGACTCTATTATTAAAGACTCTTTGGCTGTAATTAAGTATTTATACTATTTGCAAAACAGAAAATTTCCAGCTAGATGCTAATTTAGCATTGTTCCCGCTTCACCTGCAAGTTTTGGGTTACTTCTGATTTTAAATATAGTTTTTTCCCATGAGTAATACTTGAAAAGCTGGACAGAAGTGGACTGTTTTAAAATCTCAAGATTCCATGGCAACCTATGGAATTTTGAGATTTTAAATTATAGACTGCAGTGTAAAAATAGACAAGAACAAGCCGTGCATACAAAACATCAACGGTCATGATGAATATCTTGTATATATTAGAAAATAGACCCATTTTGGACTGTCATTAGTTTTCTTGCAACACCAATTTTTGCCCCAGTAGCACTAAATTCTCCTTAATTCTTTGACGAAATGTTTTCTCTAATGGACGTATGTCAGTGATGAGTGTGGATAATGACACTTTTAATGAAATATGCACATATGCTGTTGCAGAATAGAAAACATCAGAGAGTAAAATGTGAAGACTGTCGGCAGGATGAGTGATGGGCCAGGTGTAGGGTAAATCCCTGTCCCTGATTAGCTGCTCCCGCTGAGAGCACACATGTGACTAATCAGGTGATCATTTGCTGCTCTTGATGGGCGTCAAGTAGGAGTAACTCCCTCTGATAAATTTGTCTTATTGCTCACATTTAGGGCACTTACTCTTTTACTTAAAAGTTGCATTTGTAGAAAGTTTGGTAATTATGGCTCCTATATTACAGTCTATATATAATAGTCATATATACAGTAAGTGCAATAAAAGAATGAGCAGAGAAGCAAATGAAGGACTTTTTTCCAGTGGATTTAACAATTCTAAGATCTCATAATACCTACAGTAGATGAGTTTTTTTATTATTATTAATAACTGCAGAGCTGTATTTTGGTTAATATTGGAACCCACAGTGAAGTGTGGTGTAGAGCTAGAGAGTTGTCAGGCGCAGAGAGAATATGAATGGCCCTCTCATATCAGTAACTGTGCTTCAGGACCAAAGCCAGGACATCTATGCTCGCAGCCTTTTGACCACAACCTCATTAATCACACTCCTACACATGACATAGAGTAATTACCCTCTGAGAAAGACACATACTGATACTGATACATACACACATGCCCGCTCACACAATCTCAAAGACTTTGTGCACAGCGTATATGTGGAAATATGCATAAACAGGCATAACAAAGGACAATGAATTGCATTTGCATGAACACATTTTTAACGGCTGGAATTTGGTTAACAGCCTGGGAACAGCTGAGTTGCACGCGCTGACTATCCACACACACACACACACACACAGACTGAGCGGGTTTCAAGGATAGCTCCTGCTTCATGTAGAGCGGTGGGCTTTTTATCAGGTGTTGGGCAGGTCATGGATCCCTCCTGCTCAGGGAGGGAGTCAGTCTGTCTAGGCATGATGAAATCCTCCACCTGTCCTCATTCATCAAGCCCACTACACATATTAATTATCACAAACCTTCAGACTTACAGCAGAGGACACACACACACAAACACACAGACTTTCCCACCCCTGTTTCCCTGCTGGCCACCCCCCCCCCCAGCCAACACTGCTCCCTCGGAGCTGCACTTTGGTTAAAATTCAACTGTGCAGGCCAGATACTGATGTTGCTTGTAAGTGCCTGTGGCACTACAAGTTAGCACAGTATTTTCAGAGGACGCCTGGATGTCAGTTATTGCTGGCAGGGCAACAGAACCCAAATTTGACAGTGGAGGTGCAGCTACATTGATCAAACCAGGGTGCAAAAGATTCCCCAGGTTGCACTTTTGTGTTGTGTCAATTTCACGCTAACAACTTTTCCCTAGTAGGAACTAGAGAGGAAGGTTCTAAATTTGGTAGCTGGTAACTGTACACTGCATTCTCCAACGTGGTCCAACGAGGTGCACGAGAAGACGGAGAATAATAGACGTCGATGCCCGAGGTAGCCAGAAACAGAAGTGTAGTGACACACACTGCACCAAAACAGCTGGGGTGTGAAAAATAAGTATTAACTGTTGGCCAAAAGAGTCATAATATGTCAATATGTCTGTGTCATGTTTTCTGCAAAAATTGCCAAATACAGTCTGCTCTTGTGAGTTTCTTATTTGTGAGTTTTATGTCATTATTTTTAATGAATTCATTACTGTGTTGTGAAGACTTTGCTTTGCCTGAACAACAATTCCAAAAAATAACTCTACTGGCAATTTTACTATTAATGTTTTTTTTTAATTTGTTAACAAAGTTTTTATCAACCGATTGTTTCACTGGTGAGTTTCAAGTGTTCAAAGTCTACACGAATAACCACAGAACACACATATTGTAGCATTCTGGGTTTTTTTTTTTAGCAGGAAACTACAAAATCCTCTTTGGCTCTGTTCTGTGACAAACTGGCTCATGTTAATGGTTCTGTATGAACTGCACCTTCCTGATTTAGATCCTCTTTCTGTCCAAGGGAGACGTTTTTGGTAACAGGATCTGGCAGCAGGAGCAAAGTAAAGGGGGAATTGGTCGATGCACGTTGTGTTTTCTTTCAAATAGCCGCCAAATGTGACCTTCAGCCTCTATCCTCGACATACTGTAGGTTATAGTCTGTTCATTTTGTGGGCACAAGGAAGTCCAGATGCCATCACTCGTCTGATGACACCCATAAAGCCTCGTATTGTGGGGTCATTCCTGATAAATGATTCATATTACATACTCCCATCATGGACCGGGCCCTGCTTTTTGGTATCACCTGCCTTCACCACACAAACAAACACAAACCTTTAGTCAGTGTTTGTCTGTGTGACAGTTGTAAAGCCCCCTCCCGCAGCGATTTGATGATTCCCCCTGAGTCCGTCCCTAATTGGGAGGAGATCATTAGCTTGAGTGTAGCACTCTAATCTTTTTTTTAGCATTTTGTAATAAGACAGAGACCAGCTTGGATCCATCGAGAGGCTCTCTGAAACCCACAAGAATAAAGTCCTCCAAATGACCGCCTTTGGTCCTCAGCTGAGACGCCTCCCCTTTAATCAGACACGAGTCCCCTCACTCCCTTGATTCTCTGACACCAGCAGGGCCGAATCTCTCCAAAAGTGCCAGCCAATTAGAACGGACTCAAAAAAAATTAAAAGCATCATTATTGTGCCGTCCTCAGCCATACGTCGGTCCACTTAATCTGAGCGAACCAAAGGGAAGAGATGCTCCTCCTCTGCCGCCCAAACCAGAGCGAATGGAGGAACCGGTGTTGTGTGAAGGCGGTGACAGCGGCGACACCGGGACAGTTAATTGATCTTCATTACATTAATTACAGCTGTGATACGGAGCAGAGAATGAAAAACGGCTCGCGCTGTTGTGCGATCCTGTGTGAACGTACCCTGTTAATCTTTCTGCTGACCTTGAAACTAGCCTGGGAAGTGGTGATGCTACTTGAGCTGTGAGCATGTGCATGAGTCGTTTAAGCCTGTTTCACTGCACTTTCAAATCTCACAACAAGCCGACTGTCGCTGTGAACCTCCCTCCTATTGTCATCCTTCCTCCCATCTCTCACTTTTCTCCATTAACTCACTAAGAGCATTAAAGAATGTTCGCACGATTCCCCCCCCCCGTCCACCCCAGTGCAACGATGGCTGCACGGTCAGCAAGCCTGACTCTGCCCTTAAATTTGAATAAACACCATCTGAGTCGGCCGCTTACGTATAATATCTGTCAGGAAGCTGCCACCCAGTGATCCCGAGCATTCTGACCTCTGTCCCCCGGGGAGCCTCTGACGGGGACATCTCAGTGACGGGATGTCTCCACTGTCGATCTGCTCCCTGATACGCTTTACACCCTTGTCCTGCTCAACTCGCAAGTCAAACATCTTGTTGCTCTGCCCTATGCATTGAAAATGAGATGGGGCTGCCTTACAGACTGCAATGAATAGTCGCGAGGATAGGATGAATACGAGCTTCGGATATACCTGTCACAAAGATTGATGGTTCCCTGGAATTTCTGTTGTCGTCTTGTCAGTACCATAAACTTTTCCCTGCTGAATAATTGAGTCCTTTAGCTGAAGAGTTGTGTCAATCTTTTTAAGTTCACACTCTGCACTTTGGGGCTGTGTGATAGCTGTGAATCAGAGACTTCTCTGGGTAAAAGAAAGCCGAGGTTGGGCAGTTTACCTGACGTACAGCATACAAATGATTTGGACTTAAAGTGGGTTCACTGATACGAACATTTTAGATAAACTTGCTTGTGTTGGTCTTCTATATGCTAATCACATTCTATGATATTCAATCTCTCCTTGTTGTTGCCTTGAAAATGTACAAATCCCTGCAACATCCCCCCTCCAAGCTTATCGCACCTGTTATCAAATCAGAATGTCACGTGTAGAATATGGATTAATAATTTACTATACATAGAGCATAGACGCGTGAAGTGATGACTTTAAAATGCTGACATACTCTATAACCCAGATAATTAAAATAATTAGTATTATTACACAGACTGAAAATGCAATGTTTTACACTTGAAGCTTCATTCTGTGAACACTTGGTGTCGAATTTATGGGTACGTTTATTTACTGCCATATGAAAAACAAGTAAAATACTCATTCTGGTTAAATAGTAGCCCCATAGAGGAAAGCAAGCATCCGTTGCTTGAAAGTCCTTTGCTCTATGGACCCATCCCTCCACCCCAACCTCCTCCTAAAACTGTGGTTTATTTGCTACAGTCCCTGCTTGTACAAATGTGCTGCCAAGTTATCATTTCTATTCATTGATCAGTTATCAAACATTATCAATATCCAAGTAAAGGAGAAACTATTTGCCCAAAAATTACTCCACTACATGTAGAAGTTCTGCTTCATGTTCTTTCCTCAAGTCGAAGTACAAATGTACATGCTCTTGAATGACAAGTACTTCACTAAGAAACACGTATTAAAAACAGTCCTGAATGTGATGCCCTCGATGACATAAATGTTAATGTCTCGTTGAGATGAGAAGAAAAAACAAAGGCTTAAGTTACAGTGCCACAGAACTTGGTGTGGAGCAAAAACGGCACAACTGTTCATGTTCGAGCATATCTTAACCAATTTATATATTGAAAGCTTGTTAATCCATAGTTATACATCGGGATTTTTTAGTAAATTTGACTATATAAAATAAAGGTAGTAGAGTAGAAGTACAATACTTATCCCTGAATTGTAATAACTTAAAAGAAAGGTTCACAAAATTAGAAATACTCCAATTCAAGTACCACAAACTGTACAAAGGTTAATGTATTTAGCTACTCGTCACCTCTGGTTTGGGTTCAGTTGGCCAAGAGTTATCTCCCAGTATGTTTATAATCATGTATTATTGTGTATTAATCTGTCAATGTCAAGTGATAAGGTTGCCTTTTTTGTTTTCCATTTTAAGGCTACAGTCAACGTTGTAACTTTAGTCAGTATTGTCATCGCATTCACATCAATAGCCTGGACATACAGTACGCTCCCATCAACCTTGACCTTTAATCATCAAAACCTAATGCATGAAAAGATTTAAGGCGCTCAAGGCAACCCTGAAATATTGTTCACACGAGTGTAACGGACGAGTGTCACCAGCGCAAAGTCCTAGAAACGGCGGCAAATATGTTAACTGACTAATTGGCTCGGCACTGGTTGGGAAATTTTCTGCAATGACAAACTAACGCAGACATCGGTTTCAACAAATTGGAAAACAAGAAACGTTTCAGCTCATCTCTGAGGCTTGTCTAAATGTTCACGTGTGAAAAATGACTTCACGGCACGTCTAAAAAGATTTGTCACAGGTTACTAATTATGACAGCCCATCTTAACATAGCATTATTACCACCTCCGCATGAGACTTTCAACCACTAGATGAAAAACTCACCTACCCACTGTTTTACCCCTCCTGAAGCCAATTAAGTATATGATTCCAACAAAGGCGAGGTGTTCCAAAACAAAACTTAATTAGCTCCAGCATTGTAGGCAAACAAGAAGTTCATTGGTTATTAAGTTGCATGAGTTATACTGTAAATAGATTTTCTAACCTTTGCTGTGTGCCTTCATACCACTGTGTAAAGCAAGAGGGGATTTATTTAATCTGGAAACGTGCAAATGAACCGTGCAATTACCTTTTCATTAACAAGCTCGCGCTTTCATACATCGAAACATAAAGACGTGTTTTGTTCACTCGGCTTGCTCTGATGTAGTCGTGTATACGGCGCATTAATTGTGCATGTGCGTGAGATGGAGCACTGCACTGCATCCAGTTCGCCAAGCCCTGAAACCTCCCACTGAGCGCTCTGCTATAATTAAAAATGTTCTCGCTCCAGTCTCAAGTTTGTGCTCGCTCCGAGTGCAAACCCATACTGCACAGAATAATTTCAGATAATTTGTCTAAGTTTTCTCATGCTGTGGCATTTGAACATGCAGGCCCTAATCCTTCCAATAACCTTGGAGGGGCAGAGCTTTGGCAGTAATTCACTCCCTCTGCATACACTCCGGAAAACCCAGTTCTGATTAGATCTCAGCGTTGGTGGATTTTGACTCACACTCTTTCCCACTGTGAGTCTGTATGCGTGCACACACAGGGCAGTATGGATAGTAGTTCCTGTCGAACGTGTTATAAAAAGCAGCTACTTCAGACTGGTCTGATTCAAGACCACTCAATCATGAGCGGTTCACTTTCTTCCGTGATTCGAATGCCTGGTGTTGTGAGCTTGGTTGGCAGTACTGACAGCGGGGATGTAAAGGACACTCTTAAGAGACTCGCATGGCGGCTGTCGGGCAGAGCTGAACTACAGGAGCGTCACTGTTTGCATGTGTTAATGGGAGAAAGCTGAGACTCTGTGAGCATGTTTGCTGCCAGCTGCAAAGCGGATCCTGGAGGGACGTTCTTGCAGTGCCAGGATTGTAAAAGAAGGATGCCGGGTAATAAGTGTGTGCTGGTTTGCATTTGCCTGTATCGAATCCATTATCATCCCAGATCATATAATATCCGTAACCTTTTCACATGCTTGCGTCCTTAAAAAAACTGTGGAGGTACCTTGGTTTTGTCGTACAGGGCGTGGTTGTCCAAAAGCATCCGCCTCTCCAGCCGAGCGAACCTCCTCAAGTCTCTCTCAAACTGCTGTGGAAAAACAACAGCAACATCTTTTACTTATCTGTTTTTGCAGCATTAAAAGGAGATTATTATTTATTTTGGAGGACCTTTAAGTACTTTAAAGACATAAGCGATCTTTTTTCCAAACACAACCCAAATTTAAGTTAGTTTATGACTTTTTATTAATTAAAAAAAAATGTAAAGGGCAGTAAATTATGTAAATGTACAGTATAACTACTGTACCCAGAAAATGTTAAGCAGTGTGTGTAAACTATAAAAAAGGTTTCAAATTCTCTAAAACCTATTTTTAGTGTAAATATTGCAAAGTGATATCAACAGTTGACCCTTAGAAATGTGGTTGGTTTTTCCAAAATATCTGCTCATTTTGAATTTGATGCCAGCCACAAAAAAGACAGCAAACGTTGTGTAATACAAAAAAAAAAGACTTGTTTTTTGGCAACAGGACAATATCAGTACTGCCTTAAATAGAACATCCTGCTACAGTCTTTCTGGAGTTGGGATGTACTCAGTTTCATCACTCTGTGTCCAATGCCTGAACATTACGAGAAGCGTTCGTATGACAAGGCCAAAAACTTGACTGACTGTGATCAGTGTGATCTTTAGTCCCTCAGACAGCACTGCATTAAACACAGACATTCACTGCATGACTCAGAACCTGGAGAACAATATACAGTTGGTCTCTGCAGAGACAAATGCAAGTTAAACCTCTGCCAAGCAACGAAGCAACCACTAACACACACGATCCAGAAACACCACGTCCTCTGAGCTGAGGCTTAAAGACTGAGGTGAAGTGGAAATCTGTCCTGTGGTCTTGGAAATCACAAACACTGTGTTGTCCATTCTAAAGAGGAGAGGGACCAACATCTGACTCGTGCAAAAGCCAGGATCTGCGATGGTGTGGGGATGTATTAATACAGCATGAGTTACTTGCACACCTGTGAAGGCTCAATCAATGCTGAAACACCAAATGACATTACAAGAACATGGCTCCACAGTAAAAGAGTGTCGGTTCCAAATGCAAAATGAGCATTGCTTTCTTTGTTTGTTTGTTTGTTTCAAAACTAGATTTAAAATGTTTTGCAAGTCATTGATTTCTGTATTTACATTTAGCTTAGCATCCCCCCTTTTTTGGAAAAGGAGCTTGTATGGCTCCTCAGCAACAGACTCCAAAATCATGTTTTGGGAACAAACAAAGTTGACCTAGAATATTTATGTTGTCATAGTGCCTTAGCAACATTAGCTACCTCACTGTTATTCATAATATAAAATGTATCTACAATTTAATCTTTATTAACCTACATACCCTAGAGCCAGTCCAGCCCAGCAGAGCAAAGGCATAACGATCCATAGGCGGAGACACCAAGTCCACACGCACCGCCCTCCAGCCCCTGCTGTCGCCCTCAGCGGTGTTGAGACCTCCCTCCACCTGACTTTCCTCCAGCCGCAGGATCAGGAAACACTTTGCAAAGTGGTCCATGGCTTCAAACCTGTGACTGGGAAGCTTGGTTATATCGAAGGTGGAGGTTTGGTAGTCGGAGTAGAGCAGAATGCCCTAGGAAAAAGAGAATAAAACCTTTTTTTTACAGATAACTGTTAAATGTGATTTACAGATGCACCGTAGTTTTTTTTTCTTAATACAAATGCTTGTTTTCGAACACACAGCACAAAACTGACCCCTAACGTTAAAAAAATTAGTCAATACATAAAGTAATTAATAAGATTAGGCAAACCTTAAATGGCAGTAACATAGTGTCTACCTGTTTCTGGATTCATCATTTAATTTCTCAGTGATATTATGGTTGTGCCTTCAGAAAGCTGACTGCAGTTCTGACTAAATGTTATTGCTCTCCACGAGAACTGCTGCTTTCTTTACAACTAGATCCCTCACAATCTTGGAGATAAAAGGGAGCTTAGATACAAGCCTGGAGGTATTGAAAAATGGTTGAGTCAAAGTTATGTTTCTTTAAACAAGGCTCGACATTTGGTATCTTAAAATAGTGAGTGGAAGAAAGTGGGGAGTATGTAGTGAAGTGGCTGATGGTATATTTATGATCCATGTGTGATTCTTTTGTCTGCTGCCAAAGCCTATCAGTGATCAACCTGCGCCCTCTTATTAATAATGTCAAGTTAGACTCTCAAGCCTCCACGCAGCGCATGCAGTAGGATGTGCAAGAGCCCTTTCCATTGTAAGCATTCATATTTTTGCACTGGGGTGCAAAGCTTAGAATACTGTGCAGTTAGATTTGATGCAGATTTGACATGATAGCATAAATTAAGCTTTCCAGTACTTTATGTCCAAACTGAATTACCTCAGCAGTAACTGGAAGGACGGCCATTACATTTATTACAGACATTCACAGTCCTCGTAGAATTATTCCTAATAGCTCGGAGGCCTCCCTTTCCCCTTAAGGCCAACAGCGAGTCAAACTTTTTGCACACACACAAGATTTCTACCAATTTCAGTATGGATCCTGTGTCTATAGCTCCCAGATGATTACGCTTGATGTCTCTGGTAAATGTTTGATTTCTTCTTTTACACCAAGAAGTTTGTATTTTTAGCGTTTTAACTGAAATGCTACATGATGGATTGCAGTGGAAATGAGTTCAGACATTCATCTCTTCCCCGAGACGGCTTATAACAACTTAAAACCAGGTCAAATTTGAATTTGTCGCTTTACTTTGGAAACTAAAAAAGTAACTTTCCATGACCCTAAACCATACATTGTGTTAAGTGCTAAAATAAGCTAGAGCCAAACATCAACTAGTTTCAAGCTCTGCTGTGCCAAATTTACAGAGATCGGAGCAAATGAAGAAAGAAAGAAAGGAACCTCACCTGGAGAAATTAACTGGCAATAAGCAAGCAGCTACTGAGTGTAGTGTAGCAATGCAATTTAATTGTTGTAGTGCAGCTCAAAGCTTTTAAATTCTTTGTTCTATGTTTTACATGAATGAAATCTTGTCGGCAGCTAATTTAACACCAAAGTAAACCTGTTTGGATAAATTAAGCTTAAAAACTGTAACTTCTCTTGATTGAAAATGCAGCCATGGGTCAATGAATTAGAAAAGGGGACCTGACATCTGTGTGGTGTTGTGCAGTCTGAGAGGTAAGAAAAGGAGATGGTTGATTCAAAGATCCAAGCTTCCAGTCAGCCTGAAGTCCATTCCCTGGCCAATAGCTCCACTCCTTAGATAATGGAGATCTTTGCCAAATAAGATGTCAACGTATTGAGGTGAGAGGAGGAGAGAGGGCCTCTGATGAGAAACAAAGCTCTGAGTGTAGAGAAGAATGAAATGGAGTGTGCTGGAGAGAGCCGGAGAATAAAGCATTCAACCCGTAAGAGGGAGTAAGAAACAGGTGAAGGAGTAGATAGCGGAAAAGCAAAGTAAAAGGAGTGTGTGAATTTAAATTGATTTTCTCCAGGGCCTCGCCCTGCCTGATTACGCCTCTATCTGGATGCAGGAGTGTTAAGCCGATTAAAATTACAAATCGTCAATTTAATTCCAGCGCCCGGCGTAATTGTCGGGATACCGCTCTCCATTCACCGACCATAAATCTGAAGGCTTCTCCTTAAAGAGCAATAATTGGGGGAGTGAGTGCAGTGAGCAGCTTCCGTCTGTCTGTCTTGACTTGGGCTAATCTAAAAATGTTCAACACCTTGTCGCCGCAGTCTGACTGGCTGCTGCCAAACAGTCCAGCCTGAGCGTCGAAATTCACAAGTCTTCAGAGGAGGACAGCACATTCCCACGGGGCAACGAGGAAAAGCAGTGAGAATTCAAACGTGGTGACACACTAAGGCAGATCTCAAAGGCCACTCCTCACTTTTCCTCCTCTAATTATCATCGGGGTTGGTGGTGCAATTGCGGGCAAACCTTCTCGACATCACCCTGTGCTGCACCCCTGGACTGCTCTCCATCTGCAATTACAGATGACTATTCACCTTCCAATAATAGGATGGGAGAGGGATTCTTAAAGCTTCCTTTACGTTCAGTAGCAGTAGCTAAAGGCGACGACAGCTCCCACTTAGATAATGAGGCCAGTATGACAGCATAAAAGCAGTTAAACACTGACTAATCTGAAATTAAAACCCCTTCCAGTCACACTCAAGACAACTTGCACGAGAAGGTCTGCAACCCATCTCATGCGTAAGACTACAAATGTAGGTCACTTCTCTTTCAAATGGATATTCCGGTCCCTGCTGGCACTGCATATCTTTCCGCCTTGAATCATATTGATGCCTTCAGAGAGAAGTATTAATGAGTTATGGTGACAGTTGCGCACACCATTAAGTACCTGAATATGGATGCCCTTCGTTCGATGAGGTCTGAGGCCCTCCCGCCTGCGCACATGCAGTGCAGCCTCGCTCTTTCTGTGTGACGCACTCGCACTCGCAAATCCACCATGAAAAACAGGATGTCATGAAGTTCCCCGTCTCAGCGTAGCTGGGGGCTGTTTAGCCCAGTGGCGCTCTGTAATCATCTCCCACGCAGCAGGTAATGTCAGCAAGCATCTGAGAGTAAGCTTATTCCACCAGAACTGTTTACAGAGGGAATTACAGAGGAGGACAGCGGGAAGATAATCTTTCCCCCAAAGCTTTGCCTCTGAGCGCCAAAAAAAAAAAAAAAAGTCAAGTCAAGTGAACATGACTCAAAGCTGCTTTTTTGTCTATTTGATTATTCAGTCTGGGTCTTTTCTTAAAGTGCGATAAGTGGCCACAGTGGCCGGTGCGGCCAGCTGCATCCAGGAGATGAGCATCGGGGACGGGGGACGCAAGGTGCTCTGATCTTAAAGACAGAGACTTCAAAACCCGCCTTGAAAAAAGTCTCACATTAGAGCATGTTGGCCAGAACCGTTTGAACTACGCTTTGACTTTGATTCGCAGTTTTGCCGGAATGAAAGAGACTGATTGCTGAAATTAAAGTGCAGCAGTTTGTGCCTGAGTGAGAGAGAGAGTGTGTATTGTCTCAATGTCAGTCAAAGTGGCCATTAATGGTCAGATTTTATATATGTCTCAAAGAGACTAACTATATGTGACTGCAAAATAACCTCAGCAGCACGGGCAGCTCCAACTGCATCACTTATTCAGCCAAAGGGAAAACTCTGCGATCCCTAACCACATTGACTCAGACCAAATGCAGAACAATAAAACCTGAGCTGAATGACATTATGAAGGCGGCAAAGCATACAGAGCCCAGCCTTCAGATAGCAGCACTTATACAGTATTTAGAGACAGAGATGATAGATGGACGGAGGATGAAACGCGGCCGTCTCCAGCACTCCGTCGCTATTACCAGGGCCAAGCTGAATCTCATCTGTCTGCCACAGGAGCTGGTGGCTGACCTTGCCTCTGCCCCCAAGTTATGCTTTGAGAATATCAGCAATAGGAGGGGGAGAGGGGAAGAAAAAAAATGATGAACCCGATTTTACAAGGACGTTAGTAGATAGATGTATTTTTAACTCCCTGCAGGCTGAAGAGGGTGACTGAATGGACGGGGGGGGGGTTGCAGAAGCAGCTCGTGATATTCGGCCTGAGTGAAGACACGTGTGTCCCCAGGGGCTCGATTGCAGATGACAAGGTTACACGACTTAGAGCGAACCTCTGCTACCTCCACTTAATCACTGTCTCTTGTGTCCTCGTCCCTGCAGGCCGGTCCGCTCTCCATTGCTACTCCGTCCAGCCTGCCGAGAAGAAAGCTACCGGTCGTATCACACTGTCGCTTCGAAAGCCTTTTTAACACCTGCTCTGCCCGCTTAATGCACTGTCTCACATCCATTCTGCCTCCTTATCCTCGCATGTTCACACATGCTTTCACACCTTCACCTCGCTCTCCACCTATAGTGAGCGTAAGTGCTTGCGAGCGGCGGGAGCAGCCCCGCGATAACATGCAGTAAGTAGCAGGCAATTATCGTCGGGATGGACCTCTGAAGGAGCGGAGGCATGTGGAGGTGTGGTTGGATGAGGACAAAGGGATTTATTTTTAAACCTGGTGATGACAAAAAGAAGCCGCAGATAGACCAGAGAGTGCAGTGCTGCTCTTCATCAAACTCCTGACCCCCTCCAACCACACATTCGTCAGAGCGAGAAAACTGCGCAGACAAAGGAAGGTGCCTTCCCACCTCTCCAGTGTTTTATCACAGCATGTCGTGCACTGCATGCAATATTATGCACAATGTATGAAAAGTAGTTACAGGCCACATTAGCTAATAATTACTGGAAATAAGTTGTTTCAAATTGTGAATTTTCAACAAAGGTTTAATAAAGATTTGATTGGTACTTATCAGTGACTTGGTACCATTAGGAGGCCGGGTTGTAACTGCCAGAGCTAGTAACTGAGAGTATGCAAAGAACAATGAAAAAACTGACATAGTTTTTGGAAATTAACCAGTAAATCATAAATCACATCAGGAGCCATAGGTCAAATAAAAGAAATGTGAGAACAGCAAAACGAATGTAATTCTCCCTCTCCCTGCTCTAATACAACTTTGGTTTGCTCTGCTACGCTCTGCCCACCTTATCAAGCAGAATTTGCTGCTCCTCTCTGATTGGTCAGTAGGGTGAGCCTCACTCAGTCACTCAGACAAGTGAATGTCAATGCACCACACCTCTCCACTTTAAAAGTACATTTTAGAGCATATTTCTATTTGTAATAAATATGGAAAATGTCGCCCACTGTAACAGTACGTTTGCTGATAGTTTTTTTCTATATCGAGGTGGACCAGGGAGGCTAGTTACTCTTTGTTTTGCTGTGGTCCAATCTCTGGGACCCCAAGATTTTCCTGTTCACTGTGAGATATCACTGACTTCGTAGAATACATCACCTGTGTTTTAACGTAGGTTTTGTATTATCAGAATTTCAAGACATGGATAAATAGAAACTATATTTAAATTAACAAAAAATGTCTAATTATATTATATATTATTAGAATTATAAACATCTTGTCATGGCAATTCAAATATCTGCTATGAAAAAACAACTTACAAAAAATGAAAAAGGAAAAGCTGATTATCCCCACAGAGAAAACACATTAATATAATCCAAAGTATAAATACATATATTGGTAATCTATACTGTAGCAGCAGTGGTCAGTCAACTGTGAAACCTGTAGCGCTTCATGCTGCATTTTTTAACGTTTACAAATTAAATGTGAGGACATAAAGTTCATGGTCCTGTTGATAAATAATTTTCTCCAAACTGGACAAGTTCATAATGTTTCAAGTTCACAGTGATCAGCCATAACATGAATACTGTTTTGTGACACCTTTCATCTGACCTTTCTTTGCATCTGATTCATGTTTGTCAATCATCTAGCACATCTGCATTTAAATATCTCAATTTCAACAATGTGCAATTTCTTCCTCTCTGAGGTTAAATCACTGGCTCAAAACAAATATTTTACATTAACTCTAATTTGTTCTTTTTGTTCAAAAGCAAAATGTGCTGTTATTGAAATGTTTATGTTCATAAAACAATAAGGGGATGAGGTAGAAACTGTACATTGTGTATAAACACTTTTATGTTTGCACATTTGGGATTAAAACCTAATTAAGCTGAAAATAAATTGTGTTGAAATGTTTTTGAGTCTTTATTTGACTCCTCTGTAGGTCACTGATATTTGTCACCTTATTTTGATATTACTGGTTAATAATAGCTGTCACTGAACTACAAATGAGTCCGTATGTAAACATAACCTGTCACGAACACTGTCTGTTTGTGTCCACATGTTTTCTCACTCCTCTCACTTTGTCCTTAATCATCTGTCTCGTCTCTCTTCCACATTCATCCTCTTTCTACTGTACTTCTCTCCTCTCACTCGTCTCTCTGCTTTGCCCACTTTCCATTTAAACAATTCATTTTCCATTAAGGGGCCTCCAGTGATGCCAATAGTCTTTCAAAGTTCAGATAAAAGTTTTAAAGTAACCTGCAAAACTGTACTATTCTTCTTTTGCCCAAGACACTCCCCTTTTTCCAGTCTAAGGTGGGTAAATCGGTACAACTTGGACGACCTTTCTCTCTAAGCTCCTGTAAAAAATCTCCTGTAAGTTTTCAAGGACACAGCTCTGAGTGATAAAACAGTGACCAACTCCATTTAATGGCTGTTATCGAAAGATACCAAATGCACTGTGGCCCGAGATACAGTATGTCCTTAGGGCATAGACATATGAAATAATTTAGTTCCAGAAAATATCTAGAGGATCTAGAGTCTTGTGACAGTAACTGCAATACTGACTTCTGTATTTAGAGTTTGATGATCTTCCTAAATCCTTTAAATGTGGGGATTTTGAATTAAAATGAACATCACACTCAAATCATATAAATTGTATGGACAATTTCATGTGTCAATTACAAAAGATGGACTATTGTAACGTCTTCATTACAGCTGCATAAAAACAATGTGCTTACTTGTTTTTTTAGTCGATCCATAATGTGTGAGAGCAGACTCTTCTCCCTGCCCAGCTCTGGTGTGGTCACGATGAAGTCGACGTCATGACCAAACTCCTTCCCCCTGGAGATAAAGACATAGAGCTGTTGCTCGCTGACTGTGTCCAGGAAAGAGTGAAACAAATGATCTTTTAGTCCCAGCGCTTAACTGATGAAGAGGGAAGGTGGCAGACGGCGCTATTAAAAGCACAGGCCAAGCTAATGGCACTGACTTTTTCCATTAATCAAACAAGTCATTAGTCCTAAGCTGTTAAGTATAAGAGCTCACTTTTTGTTGCCTCATCTGTCAATGCTTCAACATTTATGAGAATCATCATTTTCTACTTAGATCAGTGCCATAAAGCAAATGCATATGGAGCCTGACTGGGCTTACACAATGCGTTTCCCCTGTCGGCACAACCGCAGGGAAGAGGTGTTTCCGTACTGTCGGTGATAATCAGGTGATTATCAGGAGATATGACAAAGGCGATAAAGAGTTTCTCTCAATCTGTAACAACCCACTGTTCTGAAGATGCAGTTTGAGATGATCGGTGTCTGAGGATTTATTTCAATAACCCATTCATACATAGTGGATTACCTGAGTAGATGAGATTTAATTAATGATCAAATTTCACGAAAACACGTCAGACTCTTTTTGGGGGGTTAAGAGTTTGGTAAATCCGACTTGGAACAAGCCCCACAAAGAAAAAAGAGAAAATGAAGACATCAGTATGAAAATTTGTGTGAGGCTCACTGTCTTCTTGGAGGTCACGCTGTCAGAGCGTGTGTTCAACCAGAAGAAAATGTTACTAAAGTCCACGTGGTGTTAAAAACCATATTCTGACTTTCAATTGTTTGGCGAGTGTCAGTGAGTTTGTAGGAAGCTGCCTCGCTGTGTCAGTTTGTGCATCCCCACAATGTGCCGTAAATATACATGTGTAAGCAAATCTGTGCCTGTTTTGCACAATTCGTTTTATTTTTAGCCTCCTGAGGTGTAGAAAAAAACCCTTAACTCCACCGATGAACCGGTGTAGCTTTTGAGATTAACCACTGCCGCCTGAATAATGTGTCGTTGTCTACGTGTCAGCTATGGTATTTCTCTGCTTTAAGTATCAGAATAATGTGTGCATAAACTTTATTACACACAAACAGGAATGAATTAACACAGTTCAACAGAAACAGACCCTTTCACGCTAAAAAATTGTTGCTGCCTCGGCGAACGGATGCTGCTTGAAGGAAAAACTATATTTAAATCTACTAATCCATGTTACGTGGCAAAAACACTCATATTAGGTTGATAAGCACATATAATGATGGGGATTTTAATGTTTCTGTGAATATTGTGTGCTTAAATGCCATCAACACAATTACCTGTTCTTGGAAGTAAATTTGTGCATCTGATCTTTGCAAACCATGAGAGGAACTGATGTAATTGGCTATTACTAAGGCCCACTTGCTGATAATGTATTCCTCCTACTAGCACTATACAGTATTTATCATGTTCTCGCCAGTTCCCGAGATTGCTCCATGCTGTGCCAGGGTTGCACATGCACCTCCAGTCAACACCATTACAAAAGCAGCTGGCCACAGCGATTGTCTACACTGAGAACTGGCATCTGCTTATGTGCTTAGGAAATAAAAGCCGAAAAGCTGTTTTCAGACATGCACTGAATTAATCTTATTCCTTTTAGTGCTTCTTCAGTGGAATGACAACGGGAAGGATCCGGGTTCAAACTCCATGAGGGTGGATGTGGCTCAGGAGTGAGGCTCGTACCCGTAGAAAAATGAAGCTCTACTCATGCTCTTTTCCAGATCGTATGAGATATGCCTTAATAGATTAAAGCTTATTAATTAATTTATTATTCTACTGTAAGCTTCACAAAAAAACTGATCAAAGAAACACGCCAAAATTTTTATCTACACAAGCATTGACTGTCTTTATTAGTAGTTTGCTGTGCTTGTTGGCATTCGAGGAAGACGACAAGAAAACGTTAAAGATTGCACCGAGCGCGTGTACCCCCTTTGAATTAAAAACTGCTCCAACACATAAACATGACAGCGAATGTGCCTGTGTGACGGGCCTGTCCAGGATGTTTTCCTGTCTTTCACTCACTGCTTGCTGAGACAGACTCCAGGTTGAGTCAACCAGCAGTCAGACGGAATGATGAAAAGCAAAGGTAGGTAGGTTCCTGTGATTACAGTAACCCGCTAAAAAACAGCCTCAGAGGGCCGATTTTTCCATCAGTCACGAAAGCGAGAGCAGCGCTGACACAAACACACGGCAGACACTAACCACCAGCGCCGAAGTTGCTCCCGAAATGACAGAAGCTTCCCCCTGCCAGGCCGGTGTATGCCAGCGCTACCTGCCAAAAGACCAGGCATCATTTCAAACTGATCATTACCCAACACACACACACACAGAGTTTTGACAACAGGCAAAATCACAGGAATATACCATCTAACAACAAAGCAAAATGACACCGAATGTTGGGGCGACGTGGCTCCAAAGGCGCCTTGGCAGCTTCGAGACTCTGCGTTTGATCTCTTTTGTGACAGAACGGAGCATTAAACAAACGGGGAGAGAGGCGTGAGCGGCTTGTGGGGAAACTTCAAAGGTCACTGTGGCTAATTCAGGGAGCAAACAGCTCCCAGAAAAGCAGCCGTCAGAGCTCCACGAGGAAAAATAACGCTAATGGTTAACGTTAGTGACAGAGAACGCGGAGCCCGTGGCATTAACCGAGTGTGTGTTTGCCTTACGGCCTCACTCGCAGTCACTGGCTGTGTATCATTTATTCTCCCTCTGAAATAACAGAAGATGTGGGAGTATGTGTTTATACTCAGTGGTATTTATGTAAGCCTTTATGTATCAATTTGACATTTCTTTAATGAGGTGAGTGGTAGGATGCATCTATTTGAGAATGCATCACAGATTTCCATCTGCTGAATGAGCATCTTTACTCCAAACCCTCCAGCACTCCTAATTGGCTGAAGCTGAGATTCCAACTATACATTTCCAGCTTGTACAGTGAGCTCAAGTTGTTAAGTCACCGCTACCCTCTGCTGCGCTGGCAAAACGTACGAGTGTGTGCCGTGAATAGCATAAAAAAAAAAAAAAACTGACAACGATAGATCATCAGCATAAATTTAGTTTACCTCCAATCAGCATGGTTGTATGTGAGGGGGTAACAGGGGAGACAATGTGGCATTACACCTCTCAGCTTCTTCCTCATTGCACCAGAGCATCGTTATGTGTCACATCTGTGCAGCTACCTCCTCTAATTCAACCCCAGTCAGCAGAAAAGTAGACAACAGAACATCAGGCACATCCTCTGCTGCAAAGAGTTTCCGTTCTTGCTTTCTCTCTGCCTCTTACGGTGCACCTTCAGAGCTGTTTTATTGAGCATTAGGAATCCTCTCCTGCTCAGCGGGAGATATGGCTGGGATGATTCGGCTCTGAGTATTAGCTTTGATGGACTGTTAACGGACCGCGCACAGTAAAACCACCATTTTTTAAATCAAGTGCAACACTGAGCCGAGGACTGGATCCGTAAACGCCTGGCGTGAATTTAAGCCAGTCGCCTTTTCTTATTTTATTGCGTGAGGCAAAATGTTAAATTATTAACTGTTTCTGCACAAAGCCTATAAAATATATATTGTTATTTACAACATTGTGTGGATCACAGGGTGACATGTATAAATAATATAGATGTGGAAAGTGTTGGTGCGGCTGGAAAATTTTCACAGGTAGGACAGAGTTTAGCAGCAGCGGGTCAGGAAGAAGAAAGGGCTGCGTTTGTGGTGATGCATCAATTCGCCCTCTGTCGCCCCTGGTTGCAGTAAAAGAAGGTGATAATCACCGAGATAGAACATAAGAAGAAGAAGAGGTGCACGTCGGCTATACCTCATTATCCTCTGCCAGCTGATAATCGAGTTGGTTTAAAAAATCATCACTCCCTGAGCTAAACTGATAAGGATTACTTATCGCAGTTGTTGATCAGGGGAGACAATGCAGCCCCGTTTGAGGATTTGGGAGCAGACACCATTGCCTCCATCCTCATCAGTGTCACTTTGAGTTGTATCCCAGAAAATCTCATGTTAAATACGATCCACAGCGGGGATTCACACCCAAATAAATCCGGGGCTCTGTTGACACCGTGTGAGCCTTTCACACACAGTGGCGGTAGACGCCGTGTTGTCGAGCCTAATCTATTTTTAATCGTCTCCCACAACAGAACCGCTTTAAGACTTGTCACCCGCCTTCCACAGCTGTCCTTTCAATAAGGCTAATGTCAGTGGCATCAACAAATCCTCGCCAGGCTGTTTCCCCTCTGAAGTGGATGACAGCTCGAGTTTACTGGAGCACAGCGCTTGTTCTGTGGAACTTCCGGGAGCCGAGTAGTTTCTTTGTGTACGATGTCCCAGAGATGAAAGATTGGAAGCAGAGCACATCTCTTTAAAATGGTATATAAGTATATGTGCATTTCCATTTTTGACAAGGGCTATCGGCTGGAAAGATGAAGCTAATAAGAGACTCTTCATCACGCTGGAGATTGCAGGTAATTAAATCGAGCGTTGACAGGACTTTAGAAGGGAACATTTTCAAATATGTCACAGTGAAGAGAATTAGCGGGTTATTAGTGCTGCTGGCATCTATGAGAGCATATGAACTATTTTGGGGTAATAGGCCTTATAATGCCTCCCGCTGTGTTTAAACCATGTCTGGAAAATCTGCTTTTCGACAAGATAAAGGTAAATTACTTACTCGCTGGCTGATAATGTACAAGTCATCGTTCTTCAATTATAGCTCTGTGTGATTCCAATTAGGTCTCACGTAGCACTCCCCAAGCCTGCACCAAATATGAGATGAAGTAGATGTGCGCTTCCTCTCCCTGAGTTTGCCATTAAAGCTCTCTCACAGGCGCCTTTACGCTGCGCAGCACATTCCCGGCCCATAAATCCCGCACTGTTCCTCTTCTTCATTCTCCATGTTAACTGGATAAGATGTTCTAATCACTTTGCTCATCTCTTTTACCACATTTCCCCCTCAAGGGCTGGTTATTTACATAATCAGACACAATTTCGGCTGACATTTATCTCTTTCAAGACTAGACATATTGATTTTTTTTCCCTTGTTCTGCATCATCCACCTTTACATAAGAAAAGTTGTGAAAATCTGTTCTCAAACCACAGAGGCTAGTTACTTGTATGCCGTAGTCTGTTAGTAAGACTTTGCTCTTGTTACAGATGTTCATAGTTGTTCAAATGTTGGAGTTTTCATAGATTGATAAGTAAATACTGGGGATGGCACCTTGGATAGATGGTTGATATCGGACTGGTCTGTCCGTTAGTCTTAATAAGTCTATTTATTAGTATTTTTTATGAGTGTTGGGATTACTCTAGATCTTTTTCCAATTTAGATCAGATTTATTTAATATTTTTAGTCATTTCGGTTTGTCGGTTTTATTTTCTTTTACTTGTCTGTCTAGATTATTTTGGGTTTATATTTATAACTGATTTCTCGAGTACCTTTGGCTTATAGGTGGGTAGGTAGATGAATAAACTGTGAGAAACGTCAGATTTTTTTAAAACTACAGTTCCCAGGGGTAGATCTACATTTTACTGCAGTGGCCAAACTGGGGCACATGCTTAAAATAACATCTTACATTTGAGCAAAAAAATGCTTTTAAGTTTAAAAATCTGTTTTAATAATAATCTTAATAGGTTTGTAGTGTGTTATAAGCCTTTGCTCAGTGCCAGAAATATGCAAATACATAACTCATCTGGATTTTTTAACTTCAAATACTTGCAAGTACAAAAAGTACTAAACAGTCAAACAGAGGGTGTGGACATGCCCTTGAGTAACCGGGGAACTCTCTTGGGTAATTGGGGAACAGTGTTTACATGTACTGAAGAAACCTGGTTACGTACAATCCATTGTGTCGCACGGCAGGGGAAGAGAAAGGAAAGACACACGCAGCGGATTCACAGCAGTCTCAGTTTCAAAAAAGTCTCTTATTGAGACGTCAGTTAGACAAAATGAGGATGCATGGTCCAGTTAATGATCTCTCCTTCCCTTCAGCTTTTCACTTAGCTGCATGTTCCCATCTGCAGCATGTTGATGGTGCTTCCGTTTACATGACACAAGAAAGCACCTAAAATGGACATAGTAATGCTACTTTAGAAGCTCGGGGGTTAGTATTAAAATACTATTATATAATTACATTTATATGCAGTGTTGCATAGGGACACACTTATAAAATGTTTGCGATCATATAATAATCGCTACAACTTTTCAAGCACTTTTGACAAAAAGTTGTAGTATATAACAAAAGTTACCATAAAACTTAGTCTACGATCATTGTGAACCAAAGTATTTTTTTGGACAAAAGGGAAAATGTAACAACACAACAAAAATAAAAAGGGGAAACTTTTCAGAGTTTTGTTTTAAATCCCTGGCAACATGTAAAGTTTGTAGCCGAGGCACTATAAAGACCATCACCTAAGCCGTGGCAGCTCTGTTGCCCCCGTTGAGAGGCAAGTGCCCGTCCTTACTGCCAGACTGCTCTTGAATTATTTACCACACACGCCAGTGGTTATAGGAGGGTTTTTACAGCAGCGCAGAGTGGAGTGTGCTTACTCGGGCGCAAAGACACATAAAAAGAGCAGCACAAAGGGGTGGCAACGGATGCAGGCACCAGCTGTGAGCGAAAGTCGCTCTCTCTAGGTAGCTTTACGAGAGCGCTCACCGTGCTCTGAGATTGATTATGTAATGTCTTATTTGAATGCAAAACGTGAATGACCTGCACTCAAGCGTCTGAGACAGACGCTGTTATGCTCTGCAGCGTTCAATGTCAAAATAATTTATTTATCTACTAATTATTAACAGGAGGACAGCTCGAACAAACACACGCTGTCTCTTCTGTGCCAGTGGTTAGAAAGACAATAGGAAATCTGAAAATCTTGTCATCGCCCTCTGTATAACCAGCATGAGTTTAATATGTGATGTTGTACTGTATTTGAACTGCCACATCAACGCTGAATGAAGGAGACAAGTCTTGTACCTGCGAAAGCCACCTGTCAGTGCTAGTATGGCATCCGGCGTGATTGCATGGGCAACTTCGTCAATAACGTTCCCCAGGGCTCGGGCCTCGGCTTTACTGACAGCCCTGGAGATGTCTCCATAATGCAGAAAACCTGCGGGGAAAAGACCACGTGGTTATTAGTCTGGTAGGCAGCCATCAATCACAGCCCTTTGCTCCGGGGAAGTGGAGAGTCAGGGCGAATTAAAAGTAAGGTAAAATGTGAGGCGCCCGCTGCAGACACAAGAGGATTACAGCCACTGCAGAGTCTGAGCTAGATTATGATTGATAGACTGATGGGTGTCTTGTTGATTTCATGCATTTCACTTTCTATTCTCTCATCTGTCATAAAAAAAAAGCATTCTCTTCTCTTTCCCCACCCCCAATTAATTACAAAAACTGTAATATTTCTGTGTGTAGTCCAAATAAATCATGTTCTCGCTCTTTTAAGATTTACAATATACAGCGGAGAGATCGTGGGTTCAAACACATTTTCCATGTCAAAAGCTCACATTATTCCTCTGCATGGAGCACAGAGCGCAGACTTCCCAGTGATGGATTGTGACCGGTGTGATGAAGATGTCTGTCAGCATAATGCATTATCGGATGGTAGTTCAAACTGACTGGGAACCTGCGAGCAGTGTATTGTCATATTTTGCATTACCACCTCGTACGGTGCTGCAGTAGCAGAGCAAGCACAAGAAGCAGACAAATGATGCAGACAAATGAAAAGCTGTGTACCAGTTTGTCCCTTTGAGACACTTAACCAAGTGAGTTAAACGCTCTGCGGGATTTCGATCACTGACAGCGATGGAAGCCGATGTTGTGTGCATGTCTGGCTGCTCCTGCGCTGCTGACGTTTGGTTCACTCAGCTCTTCCGTTCAGATTTGAGCACTGCATCATTTCATAGAATAATCACTGCAAATATGCTGGAGACTATAATTTCTGCCGCACCTGTTTTCAGTTTGTTTTAAAGAAATGTATTTTTTAATGCTTATTTGTTTGTTTAAGTCTGTCTTTGCTGGCCCTGAGATGGGTTGATGACCTGTCCGGGGTCCCGCAGTTACAGATAATGGATGGATGGACTATTTTTCTGTGTGCTTGTTGCTGGGTTCCAGGGATTTCAATGTCAGTCTAATGACTTTACTCCAAAGTGAAATATCTCAGTGATTCGACAATTAAATGGACAATTATACAATAAATTGTTCTGGGGTTTCCAGATAATAAACTCAACTTTGGTGACACTACAAACAGAGTGTAATGTGTTGAATAAATGCAACGAGAAATTGCAGGGCACCATCCTTGACTTGCCTGTACTTATCTATTCTGTACTGCAACCGAAGATTTAGATTTTTCAGGCCGACCTTGCTATCCAGCAGCCATAACCACAAAAAATTAAAACTGTAGCTTATTTCTAAAATATCTCTAATGTAGCATATCCAAGTCTAGGGAAGATGCCTTTCTGTCATTTCTGAAAGTTGAATACAGTGCAGCTGTGTATAACTTCAACCACAGTTACCTCATGGCCCCTTGTAGTATTGAAATCTGTAAAGCTTAAGTCCTAAAGGTTTGATTTTTTTAAGTCAGCACTGAATGCGACTTGGAAGCTAGTAAACTTGGCTGGCTTTTGTGCCAGGAAATCAATTAAATGCATCCGGTGTCTACTTCTCTAATTGATTCCCAGATACTATATGTATAAGAGTATAATGTAAATGTACATTAATGGTTTTTAACTTCCCCCTGACTTCCCTATATTCAAATATTTCTCTTCTTCTAGCTGAGAATCTCCTCCAGATGACATCACCCAGAGGAGTTTTTCATCATTAGGAGTTAAGATGATGTCATCTGTTTGTCAGCCCCTCACCGCCACTTCCTCTCCTGGACTTTTATTTTGTTACCCATTTTCTCCACGTGCTGTTCCTGTTCTACAGTTCATTCTGCAAACTTCACCACCATTCACTTGCATTCATTGTTCACCTGTTCTCCCTGCCTGTTAATACCCGGCCTCCGCCACAGGTCGTCTCTCCTCATGACGGCTCTACAGCAGTACAGGGAGCTTTCCGGCCACTCCTGGATTAGGTTTTAGACCTTGTTACTCTGCTTGCCTGTCCACCCGTCTACTGGAACCTGCCTGCTGAGCTGCTGCTTGTCTGCTAACCTGTCTTCTGCCTGGTTAACCCACCTGCTCGTCTGATTCACCTTCCTGCTCATCTGGTGACCAGGCTGTTCAGACTCATGCAACACAACTGCTCCCTGTCTGTTTATCTGGCTGCTGGCTTATTTTCTTGCTCTAGCGGCTGTGAACTTTTGCCGCTAGACTCTGCCCGGATCCATAGCTGAACCCTGGACTCTCCTGCTAGTTTACTGCCCCCACCTGTAGCCAGCCACTCGTCTATGGCTCACCAGTATCCTGCTGTCCTCTACCCCCCTGGTACTCTCCCGTCTTACCTCTCTCCCGGTTCCCCAATCCATTGGGCTCCCCAACCTCCTGATCACTGTAGTCATTCAGTACCAGTATCAATGAACATTCTCAATCTTCCTCCTGTGTCCTGTATTTCTGGGTCCTTGTATGAGATTCTGACACTGTTTGGAGTTCTGGAGAAGCAGCTTGACCATGATGACAAGTACCAGAGTGTGCGCAACAAGAAAACAATATGAACCAAAGGTTCCTCCAAGTGATGTCATCTGGAGGCATTTTATAGCTAGAAGTAGAGAGTCGCTCCAGTGTAGGGAAGTCAGAGGGAAGTTTAACGGCATTCATCTGCCAAAAAAAGTGACGGCGTCCTTTAACTCTTCGATGTTCACAGCGTGAATGTAGGTTTCTGGACAATACTGGACCTTCGCTTTTGGACCTGTCTGTTCAGCATGGCTGTAGAGATGAAGACCCCAACCCAGCCATTTTTAATCTCTTTCTCGTTGATTTCATTCATTTTGTGTCTATGCCTGACCTTCATTTGTTTGGTTATTGGTCATTGTTTTTGTGGTTATTTTACTGTCTTGTCTTGCAATTATTTATTTGAATGTGCTCATTTTTGTTTTTGACAAGACATTTATACTCTATACAGAGTCTCCCTGACTAGTAATACCAAAAAATGTCGTCCAAACTCAAATATGTAATAAAATTTAATAACTAAATTCCACCCAAACAATTGATAATTCCTCACAGCAATATAACCCAAATAATAAACTTTTACCACGTTAAATTATAAGTCAGTGACTCCTCATTCTTTGCTTAGCAGGCTCTTTGTGCCCAGCTGATTGATGAGAAGTCTTGAAAATTCCACAGCGAGCATTCCCATCCTCAGCCGCTGTTCATTGATTTTGATTAAAAATAACCCCGCAACTTTCTGCTTTGTGTTTTCACTGTTAACGTCTCATATTACTTATAGAAAGCACATTACAGATCTTAGCCTCCTATAGACCCAGAAAGGACAAAACTAACACGCAGGCCCCCCTGGAGAAATTTAAAGATTACATCTTTGAATTAGGTCTTTCTTGCACGAAAGCTTGAGTTGCAATTTTCTATCTATAATTTATGAAGTGGCAAAGTGGAGTCTGTGAGATGTTGATGTACCACTTTGTTGCATCCGGTTCAGATGAATGCTCGGCTCTGCCAGAACGTCGCTGAATGAGCGCAGCCCTTTGCGGTACCACTTCTCAGCCGTCTTGGGTCCAACCCCAAACACACTTGTGAACAGCTGGCAGGAAACGAGGTAAGGACGTAATCAAGAAGACATGCTCTGAAATGACAGTCTCTTCTCACGAGGAGGCAGCATTCAACGTTTAAAAGGGCTCTATGTTCTTAAGAGATAGCAAATGCAAATCATTTCCACGGGAATTTAAGAGTGCCGGCAAACAAGTTTTTCATCTACTGACCTTTAATGTCCGAAACCTTTCATCAGAGAGTATTTTCTCAACTTCAAACGAATGGCCACACTGAAGGATCTCCTGCAAAACATTAAAGTGTGATGATATTATTAAGGAGAACACTGTCGGTGTCGGCGCGGTCATGTTTTCCCCTCGTTTTCTCTTCCATCAGCAATTAACAAATGGACCCAAACTGCAGCTCGTTTGAAAACAGTTTCCACTTAAATCAGGCGTCCCCATTTCCATTTCTTTTCAAGAAATAACGACTTTGTTGTTGTGAAACCTGGGATTAATACAGCTTTTTATGGCATTCATAAAAACCCAGAGGCAATGTTTTCCCCGGCTTCTATTGTTTGCTCTGAAACAACTTTGCTCCCCGTTTAATTGACTGCTGCTCCCAGCAGAGCAACAGCAATTTTGCTGGTCACATTTTAACTGTCGTCATTATGCAAAGGAGTGAAATCAGGCAGCAGTTATCAGGTTAATATCGGTCGTCTTCCATGGGGAGGGCCGAAAACGAGCCCGTGTGCCCGTGTTTTAGAACAAGCGAGCGTGCACGAGCGGATGACACCGAGTATCAGTGAAGCAGTGAACCCAGGATGCAGGCTGTGAGTACAGCACAGTTTAAAGCAGTCTCCACTGCTCAATGATGCATCCACCCATCCAACTCTGCTTTTCAAGCCTTGAGCTAAAGCCAACCTCAAACGCAAGGATAATGCTTCAGCACACTCCTCGCTTTAGGGAAGACACACTTCCTGCACACGCACACAGAAAACACATTCCGACTATTCATCCCCAACTCTGCGTCAGCGCTCCCAGACGTTCACGTCAGTAGCTTTACATCTTTTCCCCACTTCGGGTGTTCAGTCAGCGGTGAGCGGTTCCGCTGACAGAGCGTCACTCCGATGTTCACGAGCACATCAAGCGTTTTGTTTTCACTCTTTGGTTTCACGTTGTTTTTCGTGTGTCATGTCGCTTTCTTGTTTTGAACTTCGATCTGTTCAAAGAGACGAGCTGGAAGGGAAAAAAAAACGACTTCTGGGCGGATGAGTGAATCGTGTACGAACAAGAGGCAGAGGTCATTCACAGGCAGTCTAATTTGGTCTCTCTGGTACGTTTATGCTATTTTGTTTAATAAATCTGCCTCGGTGCTGACAGGTTTGACAGATTTCAAAACTCGCTCCAAGACCTGCCGTATTTATGTTGGGTTTAATGTGTCAGAGAGTTGGACTGCAGAGCTCACCTTGTTCTCCTGCAGGGACTCCGCGCTCTCTCCGAGCATCCAAGCAAACACTTCTCTACGCTTTCTCTGACAACCTGCCGCGATTTCTGCCCTGACAACGACTGTAGGTGAAGGGATGATTGCCGAGTGACCCAATAAGACTCCAAAGACGAGACGTGCCGTCTCAGTGTGTGTGCTGTCTGAATGTCTTTGTGGTGAGTTGGGTTTGCATGTCTGCTTCATTTCAGAACTTTTGTTGATATTGTTTTGAAAGATTGAAATCAATATTGAATTTTATTTTAACATTTCATACCTCGCAGCAAAATAGGTTCTGCAAGGTGAAATTCCTCTTTATTATCTAGAAAACATTCAAGCACATTTTTAGCCCGAAGAAGAAATATCTTTTTTGGCAGCGCACTAATGAAAAAAGACTAACCCTAACCCCAAAAAACTCTTATGTATAAAATACCCAGAGGAGAAACAGTCAAGAAAGGCGAACCAGGCGAATGTCGAGCCCCACTCTCCCCGGTGACCACGAGGGAAGGCCACGGCACTCGCCTGACATCTGCCATTCTGCCTGAGATTTGTTTAGTTCCTGTTTTAGTCATTTTTGCTGAGGATGAAAGTTAAACAAGGAAGACTTGATATTTCAGAACTGAACTTCATTACCATGAACACTCAGCCTTGCAAAGCCTCTCATTACACGGACTTTAAAAGACGAGACAGTGATTGAATATTTGAAGCACGTACTTGAAGACACTCCGTGCGACTGGTTGTCTTACATCACCTCTGTGCATTTAACGAATAACACACTGATCATCTGCACTGCAGTTTCAGCGCAGTAAATTAAAAAAATTTATGCGAGCAGCAACTGGAGTTTTGAATTTTGGATTGAGTGCGGCATTAAACGCTTTAGAAGCTCCACTGTAATCCAGCTGGCATGTGACCTCAGTGATTAGATTGATGAGTGTTGTACTGTTTTTTATTAGTTGGTGATGGAGGCTGTCATGCATCCCTCAGCTGCAAGACGTAGATGTTTCCCTCGCTGCTCTTCCTACCTCTTCATCTATTTCCATCA
The DNA here is from genome assembly GCA_033026295.1 of Channa striata. Classification (NCBI taxonomy): domain Eukaryota; kingdom Metazoa; phylum Chordata; class Actinopteri; order Anabantiformes; family Channidae; genus Channa; species Channa striata. Next base: position 3,284,769 of record CM065184.1, read on the forward strand.
ACAACACGACTTCCCTCCAATGGTGATTTTAAAGATAAACTTTTCATAGCTTTTTTTTTTTTTTTTTTTTGGCTTCCATTTGATGTTTGTACCACAGATGCTGTTAACTGGCTGGAAAGAGAGAGAGACTGTGCAGTTTGACCTACTTTGACTTTATTTTTCTTCTGGTCATTTTATTTCAGCTGACAAAAATGAGAATGATATTTAAACTGTGCGTGACTGTCGTAGTTTATGACGAAATGACTGGGCGGTCATTTAGTTACGCAGCCGACCCATTCAGCTGTCGTCGGGTTATCGGACAGCAGTGCCTCTGTAAGTTGGCTCCTATAGCTGCCGGGGGGGGGGCTACTTGAAACTTGAACTGGTCCCTCTATTGGAAAATTGTCAAGAAATTTTAACTTTGTAAACATGTGGGTGACAAAGCGCAGAACTTTTTCAAATGAAATGCTCCAGTTTATCTTTTCATTTTAAACCAACAGTCCATGTTGCAACTCAGTGTTATTTTCTTGTAACCCAATCAACTGTTCCCCAACACTAACCGTGTAATTTTTATGCTTTACATCATGTCTGTATCAAAAGCTCAAGCCTCAAATAAGGTTCCGCGTCACACAACTCCTATTTTATTCAGTTTAGCTGTTTATTTAGTCCACACGTCAGCTGATGTGCCACTCCAGCCCGTTCCCATCCCCGAGGCTTCAAAAAGTGGAGCTGTTCACATCCATAATAACGCCCATAGTGCTGTGTAGTTAAATAGAATGTTTGATGCCTATAAGTCAATGACATAAAATATAAAGAGATAAAGACTTATAGAGAGGTGGACGGGTTGGTGTATGGTACAAGAAGACTCAGGACATTTCAACAGGGGACCTGAATACGACTGTAGTTTGAGATGTTACGTACTTTATTAGTGATTGTTACACAACCTGACGCAGATGGCTACTCTAGTAAGGAAGTACGTGTGTGCCAGCGTCACTGTGCCACGTGCAGGAGATACACACTCAGCCATTTGTGTGGGCTACTGTCTCAGTGATAGTGTTAGTAAATGCTATTGCAGTAATACAAAATACACAGAAAACTACCACTACAAAATGTTGAGTGGTACGTTTTTTTTTTGTAGTAAAGAAGTTAGAAAAGTTAGTTACACACTTAATTCAGTGGTCTCGGGTTATTGCTCCAATAAACAATCATCCCATTCATTGTGACTGTTTTAGCTCATTAATCACTTCACATACACTATATTTAGACTTACCGCTGACTATTTTCCGTTGGATTTTGCAAAGTGTTTTCCTACCTTCAAGGCAGGCTCCACTGATTTTGAATCATTTCACACAAGTATGAAACTGTGGTTCACAGGCCAGGAAAATTGTGTGGTGAGAGAGGTAATTAATCACAGTAAACATTGCTTCATTTTTTTTCAAACACAATCTGATGTGAAAACCTCCTTCCCAAATTAAGAAGAGTTAATTACATGACACTGTTCTCAGCACATATTACAGATGAAGTGAATGTCACCTGGAATCTGAGTAAATTCTGCATTCAGATCTTTGGCTCTTACTTCCATCACTGCCTTAGTGTGATCCCCCAGGCAGGGCAGATCCTCAGCGGCCCCCATATGTTGCACCTCAAAGGGCAGGCTCTTCAGGACAGATGCCGCTCTCCTAATGGCCACACATGGACCCTCGACCTCATTGAACTCATAGTTCTCAACCAGCACTTCAAACGCATCCTATGGGAAGAGGTACAGCAGGTTAAAGGAGAATATTACAGTTAAAACGACACAAAACCTTTTGTCCATTTGCATAAACATGAATGTAATGTGGACATGTTGGATGAATCACCAATTCTTCAAACAAAGAAATGGAAGTAAGAGCAGGACAAAGACGGAGAGACAAAGCCGAAATGTGACAGGTGTGCATTCACATGTGAGATGCACTGACCCGGACAGGGAACAGAACTCCCTTCACTCCTTTCCTCCATTCTCTATGACATTATGTCCCTGGGTTTATTCCTGTACAGAAAGACCTGCTGCATGTTGCTTTCCTTTTTGGATGACTGGACACAGACATTGGATACTTGTGAACACCAGACAGGAAGCTGTCATTTTTCCGCTTGTCCACAACAGGCTGTCCACAGGGTCAGCCATGGACTTTAACTTCACACAAGCAACATGTAAAAATGCCCAAACAAGCTCCAGCTACAAGCGTGGACTGGTTAAGTCTACTGCAGAGTGTCCAACTGGAACTCCACGCAATCCTCTAATTTTAAATCATTCGGCCGACACTTTAAATATGCTATAATTACTGTTTTTGGATTAAAGCAGAAGAGACCTGCATGTATAAAAGGACATTTTCGGACATGCTGGTGTCCATGAGTTTTTGACTTCCTCTTTGTCACACCATCAGTGGCATTTGTCAGCTGCTGTAGCTTTTTACATGCACATATGTCCCTTTTATGTATTTTGCTGCCTATCAACAACTAGCAGAAAGGTTTAGCAACTTGTGAAAATGATCCAGGATCAAACATTGCTGGATGTTTTGGATATAGTTATGTAGTTTTTTTCTATTTTTCAAATCCAGTTCAGAAGTGGTTTAGAAAAACTAGGCTGTGCGATTTCAGAGCTGTTGACTAGATGGTTGCAGACGAGAAATTTTGCTTGAGGCTGTGAAGGATTTAAAGGTGTAACTTGTCAAAAGTGGCAAAAATGAGGAAACATCAAGGCAAAAAGTATCTGAGAAATGAAATGTGAATCAGTACAGGTGCAGCCAATGCATCTCCTGCTAGTGAAAGCACAACGAGAACCTGAGAACACAGGGAAGTGAAGTAAGAAGGAATATTCTGCATTCCACCATTTCCAGTTAAGTGACACAATTCTTTAGGTGAACTTTATGTTTTTTGTGCACATTGACGATTCATTTATCAAAAAGTCCTCCAACTGGAACAGCTATATCTGCGCTCTCGTGTGACTAGCACTGCTGAAATAGTTCCCCCACATGTAGCCACCTGGGGGAACAGCATCGGATTTAGCAGCAGGCAACAAAATGGCAGATGCCGTAAAATGTGAATTTGGGAATTTACCACACAACGCACGTCACCTGACTTGTTAAAACAAAGCAACAAACAGCTGATTCGCACTGGATTCAGTTTTTTATTTCTACATTTGAATATACATAACACATGTATGTCAGCCATTTTGCTCTGTTTGTACCCCACAGTTTGTGGTGAGCAGTTCCAGGACATGCAGCTGCTGCTGACTAAGGAAGATCTTAAGTTTTTTAAGTCCAGAAATGGTGCACGCGTAGCTGGATGAACTTTCTGTTTTACGCTGTTTAAAGCTCTGGTTCGTGCTCCTCAAATGTCATTATTCACTCATTTTGTTTTGTTTTCTGTTATGGTAAATTGAAGATGTTTTGGTTTCTAGATCACATCACCCTACACACAGTAATTTAATGAAAATGAAAACTACAGACTTAAAAATAAAGAAAGTATTTGTTGAGGTCTCAATTAACTCTATCAAATCAAATTACATATACATAGGTAGGTTTCCATTCAAATCTTAAAAGATAAGAAAAACTGCCAATATAAAGGAAACATTATGCAGCAGGTGGCCACAGTGTGTCACTTTCTTCGCCAACATGTGAGTGAGTTAGCAGGTAGCTCCCAGACTTTAAATGGCCATCATCTACTTTCAGAATTAAAGCTGTGGATTATTGTTGCACCTCAGCAGAATAAAAACACATCAGACACACAGACGAGCATTTGGCACATTGTTCAGCTGGACGGTTCCACAGCTGAACTCATGAGATTCTGTTGTTGAACCAAGTGGAGGAAAACATGTCACCACAGGAGAGTTCTGTCATCCATTCACTGCCAAACAGGTAATGCTTTTTTGTGGAGGGGATATGACAAAAACTAATGACATTCCTGTCTCAACGTCTCTCAGACGGAGCGGGTCGGTGCAGCCGGGGAGAAATTAGGAGCTGCAGGTGGCTTTTGTGCCTGTAATAATGCAAGAACTCCCACCATTTCTGATAGGCAGTCAGTCAGATGGGCATCCTGAAAAACGCAGGTTTTACCGATGATAGAAGGTGGGGTTTTCGGAAATAAGGTCTCAGGTTCGCTCAGGTTAAAACACTCAAATAATAAATACATTTTAATAGGCTGCCTGCAATGTTTACAGAGTCATTCGTTTGTGCCATAGGTGAGACATCCTGTGGTGCCTGGGGCTGTGAATTTCTCTTTGGAGCATTTTATTATCTAATATTTATACAATAACGGTTTTAAGACACTTTTACTGTCTAGAACAATTTTGTTCATTTTCTGTTTTGTGTCTCTGTCAACATCATCTGTCAACTAGTATCTTCATCATCAACCCTTTTCAGACAACAATCCCCAGACCACATGAACAACAAATGCACCCAAAAAATAATTATAGCACATATAAAAGTGACTTGGCTCAATTATCACGTTTCACTCATTTGTAGAAACACAGAACACACAATTCTAATGTGTCACTGCAAGATCCCCAGAGTGTTCTTGTTACCAAACTAAGCGTTTTGCATTTTGTGCTTATTTTTATAAGAGAAATGTGATAATTGTTTTGTCTATTTTGATGTGCAATCAAACAACATGTTTGTTGTACACTGCCTACCACCCACGTTCTTTCGCAGCCCACAAGTTTTATTATTGCCTTCAAAGAACAAAAATCTTTATATTCTTTTCATTTTGAAAAGTTGTGGGTCTCCTATTTCCTTTTTGTGAAAATTTGTGTTTCTATATTTAATTTCAGGACTGTTAGGCCTTTGTCTTTGTAACAAAAACAACAACGTTAGTTTAAAGTTGCCTCGTATTTAACATGTTTTGTGTGTGTACATGCTTTTCTTCTTAACCCAGTGATAGAGGCATGGTACCCGTTATATGTCCAACATATCCAACTAAAGCACATTATTGCCACTTTCAGAGTTCAAATAAATTGTGAAGTTTTAACCAAGTCAGTTACAATGACAGTGGGAGGGCGGGTCGATTGCTGGTTGAAAAGAACACCTCACAAAATGACTCAATTAAGGAAACTGCTTCGAAATTGAAGCCTTTACAACTTTGGCCCCATACAACCCCTACGACTCTGGATAAAATACATTTTATTATTTGCTTTCTCCCACACACAGTGAGAACAGTCATCCATCTGACGTGTATAAATAAAGCACATCCGCTCACACTTCTCACAGAGACTGATGGGCGACTGCATTTGCTGCTGACGTCTCGGGATCGGCACCAGAAGTGATCCTTCCCCATTACAGTGATTTGACTGATTGAACAACACAACGACTGGGCTGGTCTCTAGCCCCCCACAACCCTGAAGAGGATAAGTGGTTTAAGATAATGGATAGATGGAGCATTAATCACGTTTTATATTTACAGTACGTCTGAAATATCACACCATGTTGCTACAATTTTGCCTGAAGTTATTTCTCAGTCTTCCGGTGTGATCAAGCTGTACAGCAGGTCTCTTGCGAGTCCTCAGGGAAATGTTTGGCTCTTAGTTGCTGAATGCTCCACCAGCTGAGTGTTGGTCTGCCTGCCATAGGTCAGCTGGAGCTTTTTTGTGTTGAAACAACTGCCTTCTGCGAACGGCTGAAAGTAAAGTTGATGAGCGTAAGCCTATAACCCGTCAACCAAAACAATCAGCTAAAAGGGTTCAGAACTGCAGAGGTGAGGAGGACAGGAGGGCTGAGTGATATTTCCCTGTATGGTTGTCACTATGAGGGATCATAGACACATTACTCAGGCAACTGACACGAGTATTTTTTTTTCCAAAGCTTTCAATAGGTCAGGATTGAGCTCGAAGATCTACCGTCATTTTTAGCTGAGAGCAAACAATGGATTAGAAACTTGAGAGTCTGGTTGGACAAAGAGTGACCTACTCTTGATTAATCAAACACAGAAGAATGTGCCCTGTGGTAAATATTAGTGATGAACACTGAAGCAGAAGCTCTCGCTGATGAAAAAAACAAACTTAAACCAGCCACTGCACACTGAACACAACCGTGGCCTATCACCTATCTAATTACAAGCTTCCTTCTCCCATGCTGTGAGAGGAACTCAGCCTGTGTGTGTGTTAGTGTGAACGTGCTGGGATGTAAAAAGTCGTTCTCTTTCCATGTGCTGCAGTAAACGGGTCAGTGCGTCTCCTGGGCGAGCTGGACTAAAGTCTGCTGCTCACTGGCCTGAGGCTGCATGTCTGCACAGGACTACGAGTGGTGCAACGACCTCAGATCGTGGCTTGGCTAGAGGAGAAAAAACAAAGGCATAAATATGTCTTTCTGAGCTCTGATCCCACCGGAGTGCATCAAATGCATCGGTCCTAAACTTACTCGGATTTGGAAATCTTCTCCTTTAGCCCTCAGTCTGGAGTTCATTGTTGCCTTTCCAGTGCATTAAGGCAGCTCTCCATAAATTAACTGATGCATCCATTGTATAAGGGGCAGATTAATAGCTTGCACGAGTTAGCGTAATATGCGTTACCTACCCAAGTGTCACGAGTGATTACAGACTGATGTCTCTGCTCTCTCTGAACAATCTCTGAACAAGATACTACATTCGGATTTAGCTGTTTGATAAAAGAGTTGTTAAGCAGTTTTCTTAAAGCACAGTTATGCCAATGGTTAGAGATTAATACAAGCCCCCACTGAGTCAAATGGTAATTATGGCACTTTTAAACTTCAGCAGCAAACAAATGACTTCTCCAAGATAACTGTGTTTTTCTTCAAATCAGGAGTTATCGTACTCACACTAGACGAGTTATTTGATTGAATTATTGGGTTTTGTTGATCCTTGCCACAAGAAAGAAGCTAAAACGATTAAAACTTTGGAACAAATGATACCAGATATTATCTGGCCTGTGGAAAAACATGATTTTAGACCCCTCCCGAACACGCACTCTCCGCAGCCGTTCTGTTAACAGTCGTGTTGTCTTAGCAGCTGCATGGAGCCAGCGCTGCAGGCTTAAAAACCCACCCTGCGTATGAGTTCATCTAATAAATGAGGAGTTAAAGCTGGTAGAAGGACTTGGAGTGCAGGGACATTGATATAGCGCTCCGATTTACCCCCCGCCACCAGATATCACGGACATGCCTGCGAGTCATGTTCGCACAGCAGCCCGCCTCGCTGCATGTGCAAAAAGAAATCATGAAAGGAGGTCAGAGAAGATTTTTAAAATGATCAACAGCTAGGAGACAAGTTTGATCTATCCCATATCAAATGAATAAGTAGTGGACAGGCTTTTTTTTTTTCCACCCGCTTCGTTTAATTTTAAAGTTTACTTCCAACAAAGAAGAGAGTTTATCTGGCTTTCACACAGCGCCTTCAACGGGAAAAATCATTTGAAGCTGCATGGCAAGTCAGCCAAGACACAAGTGTCAATCTTTTTGTCAGTGGCTGTCAGTATGATGGTGGAATTATGACAGCATAAGGCTCAAGGCTAATCAGATTTCAAGAAAAACACACACACACACACAGACACACACAAGCAGCTTCACCAGTCACAGCAAGAGCCAGTCAGCAACAGACAGGAAGAGTGAGAGAGAGCACAGTAAGAATTTGTAGCAGGAGGAGGGTGAGGTTGTGTTAGACATAACAAAGGGGCAGGAAGAACTGATACGGGAGTGCGAGGCGGAGATGGTGAGGGATAAAGACAGAGCGGGGATGAATAAATCAATACTCCGTGGCATGAAGGGCCGCTCACTGCCAGTATGTGACTGACACTTCGCTGGGGTGCTGTTGCTGAGATGATGCTCATCCTCTCTTCCTGATACTGACACCTATCTACACCACCTACTTCCTTCTCCGCCAACACTCGCCCCCCCCCCCACCGCCACCACCACCACCACCACCACCCCTCCGCCACGCTACCCCACCGTCAGCCTCATCTACAAATCATGCCAGGTTTCTTCCTCCCTCTACACACACACAAACGTACATATGAACGCTATTTATTGTCGCCTCTGTTACACCTTAATGCGACTTTGAAAGAAAGTTCAGTTTTATGAATTTATGGTTTGTCTGGGTAAGACTGCTAAACCAAGAAATGTAAATATGTTCATAATTCATACACATGCACTCACAAATCCAAATGTTTAAGTTCCATCAATCACCCGTTGCAGTATTTGACATTATGTTACATAAGTTGATTTCATTTCTTCTTGAGAACTCATGTGGATGCTTAGAAAAACTGATCCTTTTTTCCATCCCAACATACAGATTTCACATCATCTTTGTCATATGGAGCTTTCTTCCACAATTTTTGACTTTTCTCTATCCATATTCCAAGACTTCCAAAAACTTCCACTCCAACACATATAATAAAATACATTAATACATAACCTCTCCAGTTTTCTCGAACATCTTCTAAAATGTCGCCGTTAGCGCTCGTGGACCCCCTGTCAGATCTGAGGTGGCAGCCTGCCACATGCCCTTCGAACCAGCCTCAGGCCATTTCACTTTGGGTTTCCACTGTTCGCTCCTCTCTTTCCTTGCCTGACTGCTCTCTCCTCTCTCCTGGCCCTGTCGTTGGGTTCACCCTTCAGCTTCTCGGGCAGTGGCAGGGATGGTGATGTGCCGTGAACCTTTGTTTCCAGCCTGTCACTGGATTTCAGCCAGTTGGATTGACTATTTAAGAAACACTGACAATGCAGGGTCCCTGGCCGGAATGCTCTTCACCTGCTCCCAAGCATTTTCCGGCTACAAAGAAACAAATGCGTTTTTTTCCCCTCCACTTTTGACACTTGACGCTTTCACTCCAGCGCTTCCCTTGCTCGTTGTCAAGCTGGTGCTGTTTTGCTTATTTGTCGCATAAGTGGCGCATCCTGATGGCTGCTTCCATCACGAATTGCCAGTCCATGTTTGCCAAGAGGGAGTTTGGACTGTCAGCTGTCTTTCTAGACTGTCACTTGGTCTTTCCCTAGCTGTCAGCTACCCGGTTCACTGCATTTACTGACTGATTTAACTATGCTGAGCCCAGCACCACATGTCACATATGCAGAAACACAGGTGAGCATTCCTATGGATCCATAATGGGAAACAACTTGTGTTAAGACCAATTAACAGCTGAAATATATAAGTCCAAATGTTTGATTGGCAAAGGCTTCTTTATGAAAATAACAGAAAGATAGCCGAATAAATAATGAATAAACCTCAGGACCTCACTTGAAGACAAAGTCATATGGTCGTGGTTGCTAGGTGACAGTAGCACTGGATGGCCATGCTGCAAACACTTTTTGCTTGGCCACTTACAGTAGTGGACTTACTGCTCATCTGAGCCGTGAAAGCTTGGAAAGACTGAGAATATAGTGTGGCCACACAGCAGCTGATACAATAAGGGAACATAATTTTGAGTATCAGTGAGGATTTTACTGTGAGTCTTGTTGTAGTCACATGACCCATTTTGAAGTCAACTGTTCCCACCAGTGCCTGTCAGCACTGTCCCAGGATGACCGCTCTGCACTACAGTGCTGTTAAATGACATTTAATCTGCTAATGAGTGAGAATGAACCTTCCAAGCGCAGATTATTGACAGTGTCCATAAAGGAGCAGGAATCCATTTTTGGCCACTTTCCACCTCAGTGACAGACATGCCTTGACAACTAGGCCTCTAACCCACTAATGGCACTGCAATTGGAGTAGAAATGTTGCTCATATCAGTTACACTATGATGTGCCGTATAAATAGCAGAGATCATTATCAACATTTTAATTTGCCATTAACGTATTTTACAAATACATTAGAAAAATACACAGAATCAAATGGATCAATTTTAATTAGATTTGTTTTCATTACTGCCCTGCAATCGACAGCAGGACAGATCAAGGATTGCTTTGTCACTGTGGATCAATAGCTTGCCCCTCATTAGCACCACTGCAATATGCCAGATCATTTGCTGTTGCTTATTTCTGCGCGTGTTTCACAGTCAAAGGGCAAACGCAAACCATCGGTTTTCATTTCTGTCTGACTGGGAGCTTTCATGAAATTGCATCTCCTGTCTTCCTCAGTAGAGTTTCCATACCTGTGGCTTCCTCAAGACCACAGAGTACAACCTCTCTCTCTGTCTGCCTCTGTCTCTCTGTCTCTCTTCAGAAAGTCTTTTCTGACGTAGCTTTATGTGGGGATAATGAGTTAATCATGGGGATTGGGAAATTGAGTGGGTTTGCTAATTATGGAGTTAATGCCGTGGAAAGAAACGGATAAGAAATGGCGACCCTCCCCAGGTGCGGAGAGTGTGGGTGTGCACATCTGGACGTGTCTCTCCTTGTGGACAAATGTGCGTGTCAGTTTCATTTTATGCATGCAAGCACATGTGGGTGAATTTCTTTACACGTGTGGGCATCTATTATGTACATTTACTGTCACTGGGAAGTCATTATGAAACAGATGCCTCGCAGCCCCTCGGTAAGCTCGGCTTAATAGGTCTTACAGAAGCTCATCAGCAGGTCTCCACACTCCCACACAAACACACACAGAGGTTTGCCAGTCACTTCACAGTGATATTCCACATCTTGGACCTCCGCTTTCATATTCTGTGCCAAACGTGGCATCGAGACAGTGCTTCTAAAAAAAGGTCACCAAAAAAGAAGACTGGAAATAAATAACGAGGACGCCAACACGGACGAGTTTTGCGTTTATATACCTGATTTTTTCTTTTAGCAAGATTGTGCATGTTCCATTAGGGCACAGCAGTGCTGTTAAATTTGGGATTATGTATTTTTCTGCGCATAAATTATGAATAATTATTTTCCAGATCAATCATTCAGGCCATCAAATGTAAAAAATATTAAAAACTGTTCATCATAATGTACGAGAGCCTTAGCTGGTTTCTCAGCTGATTTACAATGATTAAAAAAAGGAAAAAACAGTTAAACCTAGAATTTATGATAATGGGGCTTGATGAATGCCCTTAATGAGTAATCATCACAAATGTAGATCAACAAATTTTTTATGCACGACTCACAATCATTTGCACTGTGTTTATTGTTTGTTTGGTGTGTGGATGCCCACCGGGACACAGAAAAAAAGATTTGGTATCTGGAATAATGGCTAAGAACATCAAAATAACAAAATACTGTCTGTTTATTTTAACCTCAGCCTAATATCAGGAAGTTACTAAAAGCCATAACTTCATGCCTCCATCATATTGAAAAAATATTTAATTTTGAATAATTTTGTGATTTTGTGAGCATATCTTTAAGTCGTTATTTTGATATACAAGATCAGTTTTTTAATGACCGCATGCAGACCTGCACCTGCACCTGCGGCGACACGAGCATTAACTGAGTGCGACCTCATTTTCCTTTTCTTTCACTCTTATCAACACCTACAAGCCCATCGGCCGATTAACCATTTTCCAATCTCGCTTAAAAACCTGATCATTCCTTCCACCCACCCCGTGCTGCCCACCAGATGGCAGAGGTACAGATCCATCATTTGCTTGTGAGAAATGTCACGTCCGTCACCCATCTTGGCGTAGCGCGAGGCGCCTCTGGGCGTGTCCGCCTCAGCCTGCGTGCCAAGGATCGTGGGCATGTCAGCTGTTGCACTTCCAACGTGCCGTAGCTACAGATGCTCCTCATTTGCAGGTTAATGTGTTTTTCGGAAAAGTTGTGTCAGAGTGCTAGTGTGTGGAGCAAGCCAGCCATCCAATTAGAGCAGAACAGATTAGAAGGGCTTTTTACATGGCAAAGTCAGACTGGCAGCTTCTGCTGGGTGAACATGTGAACATACAGTTTTGTCCAGAGTGAAGCTCTAACTTTTTTCTTACCGTGAAAATCTTGTTTTTGTTTTCGGTAGTCGTCCGTCTCTGGCAGGCATATTGGGAAACTGTGGCCACAGGAGTGGGTGTAGAAGGTTCTGGCGATGGGGGCAAGGTGTCCTGTGCACAAAAATAACCAGAGACTCATGAACGGACGCATACAGTCGTACATCATCCTCATTTCTGAGCTGTTGCAAACTGTTGACAGGATAAATGCGCAAATGCGTGTATGGATATTCATCACTAACGCAGAGCCAAGAGTTCAAATTGAATTACATTAAAACGTAGCCATAGCCTTGGAGAAGTTATTTTTATGACTGTGTGTCTCCAGGGCAACAGGCTAATGACACTCATCTCACAGTCTGGTAGCATCCAAATCCATTACGCTACCTAACCCGTGGCATTACAAATCTGCTTGCCATCATCCAATTTGCCTCCTGTAAATTGCCTTTTCATTCCATGAAAAAAAACGGCTCTCCCATTTGTAATATATGTGTCAAAAGGATTACCAATGTAATATTAATATTCTTGCAGACAATTAGACATCACAAAAGGGAATCTTGTGTCCATAAAATTATCCGTGGTTTGGGTGGGAGAAGGATAAAGAGGGAGGAGGAAGAGGAGAAAGAGCAAGATGGGGAGAGATTGTGACTGCACTGTACTGACTGGGGCCGATGCTGCAGAAGGAACAGGGGTGTCTCAAAAAGATAATGAAAAGAGCTAGTACTTCTCACACTGCTGAGCTGAATCAATCAGTAAGGGATTCAAAAAATGTTCATCATTTATTCTATGCCAGGAGCCTTTCCCGTCCCCCCCCCCCAAAAAAAGAAGAATAACTTTGAATACATTTCATGGCACAATTTTTCTGCCAATCAAAAGTAAAACTGCCTTGGAAACTTCCTAACTGCGTTTCTTTCTAAATACAACAGGAGCTTTTCCATCATTTTCCACCTCAGCTGCAGTTTGCTTAATCCAGTGTGGAACTGTGGGTCCATGGAGACAAATGTCTGCGCGTCAGCACACAGAGGCTGGTTTCCCCATCTGCGCTCGCTTATCACACAGACCTATTACAGTGTGGAAGTTGAAGCTCTCAGAGGCGACGGAAGCCCTCCTGGCTTTCTCTCCAGTGTGCTCTCCACCTATGGCTTAGATGTAACTAAACGTATGTGAGCAGTCTACACGCTGAGGTTGAGATGAAAAGTTAGAGCAAACGCTGCAGGACTGTGTGCGCTCCTACGCCCCACGTGTGCCACGTCACCGTGACTGTCATGCAGGCGGGCGAGTGACCCAGGCGGGTGAATGGAATCCTCTTTGAGGAGCTGGATAATGATCGGTGAAGGGAATCTTAAGGGCCTCTTGGGATGCGACGTACTGGACCACCTCCAGTGGTGGTACACATCCTGGATGTAACCTCGAATTCTTGTCGAATCCTTGCCATTTTTTGTTTGTTTCAAGCATCACATACGTTTTACCTCTCCTTCACTTTAAAACAGCGTCTTTGCAACCCATGAAGTAATGGAAAACATTGCATTTCAGTGGGTTTAACGCTTCAAATTCTATCCTTATTTGCTGTAGATTATTTATGATAGTACGACTCATTGCATTTTCAGAGCGTCTAGATGGGCTGTGGGCAAATGTGGCAAAATGGTAGACTGTTCGGGGATGTTTTATGTCTCTACGTGCTTGCTCCTTAAATGGATTTATTGCTCATTTTTGAAAAAAGAAAAACAATCTGCTGGAAGAGGCGCACAGATAAATGCCACTGCGCATTAACTCATTGGTTTCAGAGAGGAAATGCATCACACAGCAAGCAGAGAATTGGGTTTGTGATCACTTGGGGAGATGGGTCAATAAATGTCAGAATGGCATCATTAGCTTCGTCACTTAATGATGCAGCAGACTAGAAGCACGCTCATACTCGCATGGCGAGTGTGGAAGCAGCACTAAAGCAAAAAGCATTCTGAGGGCATAAAAAAAAAAAAAAAAAAACAGACCCACAGCGAATGTCACTGTGACCACTGATGCTGTTGCAAGCTGTTCGGAGAAAAAGTAGATGAAGCCTGGCAAATGATAACTTCAGGAGTCAAGTGTTTTTCCCTCTCCACCGTGGGAGGAAAAGGAGGCAACATATTTCTTTATTTTGGATCCATATGCTGCCAAGCGCTCGTCGTGGCATCCACAGGGGAAAATATTTGCGTGTCTGTGTGTGTGTGTTTCAGGTAGCGGGCCGCTCTGAGCCCTGACGTCCAGCGGATGGGCTCATTTGATACTCCCACGCCATACGGGGGATGTTGCTCTCGCTATTGGCAAGGTGAAGTGTGGTAATAAGAGCTGAGACAGAGGGAAGTTAGATGCGTCCTCCCTGATTTGACGTAACCGATTTAAGGGGAGAGGAAGAAGCTCCCTACACACTTGATGTGGACTATACCAATAAACATCTTCATGTCGTGACATTGAACCCTTTAAATGACTGTGTCAAATCACACAGTACTGCTTTTCTCCTTGACATACCTAAAGCTTCCTGTCTGGCACGTGGTGCCATCTAGTGCTGACCCTATATTTATCTAGACATTTGTGTCTGGTTCTTCTGGACTGTGACACACATACAGACCTGAATAAGGTGTCTGGTCTCCACAGCAACGGGTCTCCCGGCTCTCATGCTGTCAGTGAACCAGCTGATGTCCAGTACTTGTATGTTGGACAGGTTCTTCGGGACTGACTCCTTCAGCCACGTCCACAGCGACGATGCCTCGCTGTCCTCTGACACAACATGAGTGACTGTGTCACCGCTGGAGAAATAAAATGTGTCAGAAGATTGACGGTTCGGTTTTTGTTTTCATGCAGGTCTGTCAAAGACACTTTTCACGTGGGTCTTCGTTGATACTTCTACATACATGACTGGCTGAAAGATTATATGTGATTACACTGTGAATATGCTCAGGGGTTTGAATGGATTATTTTACAGCAGGTACGTGCTTTGTGCGACCTGCTCTGTAAAAGAAACTTCCTGTTAAGAAACTTCATGTTGGCAGGTTTGATTATGCAGGGACCATTTCATTGTGTAGCCTCTGACAGAATGTCAGAATACATATGTGGCTATTTTTTGTGCAATATCTGAACATCATTCAAAGGTTCCCTGATACAGCAAGCGCTGATTAGTGAGTGACTGAGGGATTAATGCAAACTCAAGACAATGTATTTAAATGCAATGAGTTATTTAAATGCAATGAGTTACTTTTGAATAGACTTTGTAGTGATTAATAGTAATGTAGCCCTGCTGACATGTTGTGGGAGTATTCAGCCTCCTGCCCAGTGACAGGGGGGTTAGACTCCAGCCCCCCAGGACCCTGAGCAGAAGAAGCAGTTACAGACAGTGAGCAGAAGAAGCAGTTACCGTTAATGTAAATATAATGAGGGATTTTCCACTTGTCTGTATGTGACAAACTCATGATGGTGACCTGTGAATTGTGGGAGCTGAGTGAAACACTGGCAGTTTAGAAAAGGGCCACTCAAAACCAGAAGCTTGAGCCATCTGAGGTCCTCAGTGTGTTGCTAATGAGTCATGTTACTGTATGTTCTCTGTGGCTGAAGTAAACAGCAGGTTGGTCTGCAGCTCATCTTCCCCTCAAGCTTCCTGTTTTACTCTAAAAGAAAACACCAAACCAGGAACCACAGAGATTTGGGAAATTAATTTGTTAAACTAAAGAAATTTAATACACAAAAGTATGAGGAAAAATACTCAATACAACACCTGAGAAAAATATTTGGCTCTTTAGCTGCTAAATGGTCGGCGGTGCCAATCCTGTAGTACTCAGCCATAGAACCAAAACATCAAGCCAAAAGACCCTGAAAATGTTATTATAAAGCTGCATGTTAAATTGTTCAAATTGTTTTTTTGTTTTCTTTTTTGCAGCTGATGAAACTCTTTGCTAAGTGGTTGTCTGAAATGATGATGATCTTTTAATAGGGCTTCATTAGAAGAATGTGGGTTTGGATTGATCAGTTCTGACTGACAACGACATCAATCCTTAACTGCCACCTGATTCTGAGTAAAAACGAGCACAGACCAAACCACAAACCACAGCCAGTTCTTGTACAATGAAACCGCTCGTACTATGAACATGACTGAGTAACTACAATTTCAGCGAGTAATTAAATTTCTTCTAATGTAAAACATGGGCAGACAAAAGCCTTGATACCGCGTCTCTGGATTCCCAGGGAGCCTTGAATTGCTTGATTGAAAGTGTTCCTTTACTGCTTGATTTAACAAAAAGAAATTTACTTTGTTGGTCTCAGAAGCCTTTGGAGAGTGAAGAAGGTTCAAGTGAAGCTTTTGAAATGCAGCTCAGATCTCAGCATCATGCTCTCGCTCATGCTGTTTGGGGATCAACACTGGGTGAACAACAATCAGCGCAGACCCTCGGTGCCTCCCTCCACTCTTTGATAGCCGAACTCATTCAACCAGTGCCTCCTACAGCTCTGCAGAGACGTCCTCAACAGACTGTTTATCGCAGCCTCCTCCCCTTCTCCAGCTTCTTGCCACTGACTCTAACTACCATACCCAATCAGGGCGTCCAGCCGTGCATAATTACCCTTAGCACATTCCTCCTCTTCCTCTCCTAGCGTGAGTAAATTGGTGGAAAGTCTCCTTAAGGGAGGTCCCGGTAGGGTCCAGACAGAGGCCTAATTGGCCAAATCACTGGCGAAACTAATCCTCTATCTGCTCAGCGTATCAGTCCAGCCACCGACGATCCACTTTAAAAAAAAAGTCCTGCCCAAAGACATTGATCAATAAGGACCTCCAAAACAGACGAATTTGAGGCATCCGAGGGACGCAGCTATTATGTCTAAAAGCTTAAGTTCACAGCTGTCTAACCACAGTAATAGAGATTTGGCTCTTGGGTTGATTTCCTTCTAAATTCACAAGGGGACGAGTTGCAAGATCGAAGATGATAGAAAAAAAAGACACTCTGTCTTCGTGCCATGTTTACCTTGATTTAATCCAGCTGGATTTGGATCCTTAACTAACTGTTTAGCTACACAGAATGTAAAACAGCCATTCAACATGCAAATCAGCGAACACGCGAGACAAGCTTCCCGCAATCAGTGGGACTCTGATCGCAAACACAAGGACGAGCTAAAGTCCGTGGGTTATGTTATGGAGAGGTCGTCTCTCAAACCCGATCGTGTCAGCACCTACTGTACCTTATAGGAGAGAAAACCAACAGGTACAAGACCAAGCACGTAACACGGAGGTGCGTTCATCTGTTTGTCCTTCAGAGAAATCTTCAGAGAGACACTTGCTCACCGTTACTACCTACATGAACTTAATCTGAACAAATATGTAGCGTGAATTTCATCAAATTATTTCTTAATTCAGTCAGGAATTCCTCCCGTCCCGTCTTATGACCAACGACTTTCCA
Source organism: Channa striata (assembly GCA_033026295.1). Lineage (NCBI taxonomy): Eukaryota > Metazoa > Chordata > Actinopteri > Anabantiformes > Channidae > Channa > Channa striata. The sequence continues at coordinate 3,301,986 of CM065184.1, forward strand.
TGAGCTTTCCGGCTTTGGTAGGACTTCACCTGACCTTACTGCATATTTCCAGGATACTGTAAACCCAGTGGAGTCTGGCAGAACCTTGAGCCTGAAACAAACAGGATGAATAGCCTTTTTGGTACCAGGCTGCACACAGTCCTTTATGGCCCCAAATGTGCATTTTATTTTGTCTACACATAATTTAACATGGTACTTTACCCTATTTTACTGAAAGTCACAGTAACTCCACTATGCGAGCTGCTTCCTTTTGAAAATCTTAGGTTATCACTTGCTTGGTGCTTGTTTTTTGAGCCAATGAATAGGGCAAATATCATCCATCATTTCAGATTTTCTACGTTGACATTCAGTATGACCTCCGATGATTAAAGTGCTCTGAAGTGTGAGACCTTTCCTCTGTACAGGATGAAAACCTTCTAACTCCTCTTAGACACATTACTAAAAGGCTCAGAATGCGTTCCATTCCTTTATCATTTATTTCATTTTTCATACGGGAAAATCAAGCTTCATGAAAAATGTGATTTTAGGTTGTAAAAGGGATGAAGAATTTATAAATTCAATTAAAAGTTCGTATAGTTTAACTTCCTATGATGGGATAATGTGAGCAAAAATGTGTATTCATTTATTGTCCAACTAAAGAGAACAAGAGAAATGTATTTCTAATGAATCAAACATTAAGATTCTAAGTTTTCATCAGGATTCACATTTGTTAAAGAAAAGTGACATAAATGGCCTTGCCTTGCCATAAAAAACAACATTTATTGCAGCTCATCAATCACCAGGGGCGAACATGTCAATATGTGGATCCATGTTCGTGTGCATCCAACTTGAAAAAAGGACAAGGAGATGCTGTGTGTGTGTGTGTGCCTGTGTGTGTGTGTGTGTGTGTGTGTGTGTGTGTGTTTGTGTGCGCGCGCAAGCCCATTCCCAGTGTGTGCGACCATATGCTCGAGGCAGTGTGCCTATAACTTGTGTAAGACTAGATATGGGAGGTGTTGCTATCAAACTGCAGCTGATATCAGTTTTGTCGGCTCACAGAATTAATGTCAGTTTGAGGCAGCCACGCTCTACTTCCTGTCGTTGGTTTCAAACAATTGTATCAAGCCAAGTGTAACCGTAGGAGTGCTCAAGCTGTGTTTCTGGGAATGCTGCCATGGCCAAGCTGGTGCACGGCTGGCAAGCACACTTTGACATGCATTTAAACACACACACATGCACACGTTGGTGCGACTCGATGCAACAGGACCTGTTTTTCAATGCGAACGGCACCTAAATCACATGTTAATTCCAAGCGACTGTTTTACCTTCGGGAGCTTTAATTTGGGAGATGGGGTTGTGCATATTTAGAGGGTGAATTAGCTTTTATAAAGTAAAGAATGGAACACACACACAGTTTCACTAACGGAGACCAAAGTGTCAGTTTGGGTTGCCGAGCTCTGATAACAAAGTCTACTCTATAAAAATGGGAGATGGTATCAATAGAATGACTAGAGAGAAAAAATTGAAGACGAAGTGCTGCTTCCATAATTACAGCACAATAGATGATTCATCATCGCAAGGAATGAGCTCAGAAAACACATCTCCTTAAGTGCAACAAAAAAAAAAAACTTTTACCAAACTCATTAAAAAAGTTTGTGTGGGCTCTGTTACCTTTTTTTTTCCAGTGCTTTTAGTTTTCTGCCAACAAGCTGTAGCTGGGTTGGCCAATTTCTTCCCCTTCTTCCTAAATGCATTTATGTAGAAGCAGTGAGTTATGGCTCAGGAGGGAAATCCACTAAGGTGCAGCAGAGGCAGGATGGATGCACGAACTCTTTTTCATTAAGAATTCACGAGACAATAGTGGCTCTCTAATTATCTAATTGGACCTTAACTTCTTAAAAAAAAAGAGTTTTTAAGAAATGGTCACAATCTGACTGGAGAACATTAGACCCGTTCTAACAGCTTGATTTGTCTTTTTTTTAAACGCCTGTGTATAGATACGGTAATAATTATAAATTAGTTGGATTTTGTTATGTATTTATTGGGCCGTCTGCTAGATTGTACCACCACAATCAAACAGGCTTTTAATAAGTTCTGTGACATTATATTTTCTTATTGCATTATAAAGACCTTAAAAGCAACCACAAGGTTAAATGATTCAGGCTTTTATAATGAAAAAGCTGCAACTTCAATGTCCCTGCAAAGTTCTACATTAGTGTGTTCTACCGAGGTTCACATTCAGAAAAGCTTTTAGGTGGCCTGCTCAGTCACTGAACAATAAAATGGCAAGCTTTTTCCAACCTGAGGACGTCGTCGACAATAAAGCCCTTTGACCTCGCCAGCTGGGTCAGGAAGCTTCTCCTGCTGCTGCCCATTTTCCTCTCCACCAGGTACAGTCTGACATCCTCAAACTTCACCTCTTCACGCCTGGCAACGCCGGCTTCCGCTGGCCTCGACCTTTTCCTCGCACGAGGCACAATGGGAGCGTGGAACATTTCGTTTGAGGTCCAAACTATTTCTGAACCTCTAGGAATTTCTGTTCTTGTGAGCTTTTTTCTGTTGTTGCACTCGACGTAACTTTCAGCCAGGAAAAACACCTACTTTGGTAACGCCACAGTTGTTTATTTGACAGTTTTTTTTGCCCAACTGTAGTATAGTGTTTCAGTTGGAGCAGAGCTGGTGAGAGATGGCAGACAGGAAAAGCTTTTGGCAACAGGTGCTGAGGATTTGGTGTTTACCAAAAAGCACCTGCCAAGATCGAGTGATTGGGGATGCTGAAGAGGAAAGGATAAAAACACCATGTTGGCATCACATTGTTTACTTCCAGTACAACTCGTTCTGCAAACACGTGAATGTATAGTAAAGGATGTAAACACACTCTGATCCAGTTGCCTCTGAAAAAGTTCTCATGCAGGTGAAATTCCACTCTTTTGTTTGGAGTACGGCCTAACTCCCGCGAGGGGCCTGAACACCGGTCACCTCACAAACCCCTCACAGCTGTCCTGCCATGTCCGGTTCGTCTTGCCACTCACCGTCTTATTATGCCCGGACCTGGAGTCTGCACCATCTGCTCCAACGCTTTAATTAACTCGCTTTCTAAAATGAGAGCTTTTGTGGGCATTTCCCACGAGATCCCACCAGCTCGTACGTGGCCTTTGCACACACGCGCAGGTAGTGCGTATATGCAAGCCGGTGATGAATAGGAACATTTATCCGGGCAAAAGAGCTGCACATGCAGTGGTCAGCAATGCAAACAGAAAACGGACCTAATCTGTTTAACTTTCCTTTTGTTTCCAAAGAGGTAATTACAGCATTAGCTATTGCCTCGTGTTGTTTTGATTTCTCTGCTACAACAGTCAGCAATGTGAAAGAAAAGGTTTAAATGTCACTTTGCTGCAATTATCTACAATAGTGTGTCGGCTTCAGTAGACCAAACAGGAATGATTTGTTGATTTAGGCAAAGGGGAAAAACATCATTAAAGGCCTTAGTTCTACAACTAATTAGCAAAGCCTTTGTTCATTTCTTCACTTTAATAGGCACACCTCGCCTCTGTCTGCTAGACAGCAATGATTACACCGCTCTCATTAGCATGGAGTTCGGAGGGTTAACAGGTGTCACAGGGCAGACGCGACTAATTGTTTGACGATTTAGCCTCCAATCACTCAGCCGTATATGAGGGTGCTGGCCTCCGTCCAATATGAGTCTGATGAAATTCTAACACCTCTAAGACAAATGGCTCTAACACTGCCAGCAGCAATCACTGGAGGTGCAGTGACTCTAATTTCCCATCTAGGTTTCTTCAGTAGCTCTGAAGGTGCATGATAATTGTGGATAGTGAGTTGTGAACTGCCAATAAGGCAGCAATGTGACAAACTCAGACAAATAAAATTGTTCAAACCTACATTCTTTCATACTTACAATACTGTAGTTTTTACTCCACAACATTTTAGGTCAAAATGTCGCCAAAAATGTTTTTAAACGCTCGACTGTTGGCTGTTTGATGCTGAGAAAGTATTTTCACTTTACGTTCTTTTGACAGTTGTTTGGTGATGTTGACAACTAGAACGACATCCTAAAACATGGACCCATGATAAACAATGCTAAAATACTAAAATCTAATGGCAGCTGCACAGTAGTGATGTGTCTTTCGTGAACGATTCGTTAAATGTGAAATAATCTTTTATATATTGGGAGTAACGAGTCCTCTCAGTGAACGATTCGTTCATTTTTCGTGCAGAACCTTCTCTCACCACATGGTAGCAGCTGCATGAGATAGTCAGCAGGACAGGAAACATAAATGACTTGTTCACGACTTACTCAGCTCACTGTGGGTGTTGTAAAACACGGTTCTCAAACACTATATACTGAAGATGACATGGTTTGCTTCAGCTGAGAAATTATAATACACAAACTGCCACAAGCAATTCAAACCATGTGAAAACCTAAAAAAGCAAATACACACCACAATAAAGTGACTTGTGTCCTACGTCCTCCCTGCCATTGCTGTTTAACAGCGTGACAGTGACTTGGTGGCTGTCACGTGACAAATGAACAAAAGAACGATCTGTAAAGATCCATATGAATGGCTCGTGCGAGAACTGTAGTACTTGCTGTTCGCCATGGAGCGACCTGGCTGTCATGTGACAAAAGAACAAGGACCCGAGGACGGACGCCTAGGTCAGTGGGTTGTGAACGATGAAATGAACGAATCGCTCACTGAGAGGACTCATTACTTCCAAGTCATATGCAAGATTAGTTCACATTGAACGAATCACGTACCAACGAGACATCACTAGTGTCGCGCTGTTAAACAGCAATGACAGGGAGGACACAAGTCACTTTATTGTGGTGTGTATTTGCTTTTCTAGGTTTTCACATGGTTTGAATTGCTTGTGGCATTTCGTGCATTATAACACAAGTGGGCTACAGCAAAATGAACGAAATGACGCACAATGATTCGTTCAATTTACTGTTCGAGAGTTAAAGATCTGTGTCAGTCAAAACAATCGAATCTCTACTACTCAGTCAGCTAAAGTCCCTTTCAAATAATATTGTAAATTCATATGATAGTTAATGTGAAAATGCAGCTTTAAGGCTACATAACAACAACAAGGGCAAAGAGCACTGAAGAGGTAAAGTATTTCATTGGTGGATAGATAGATAGAGAGATAGATGGAGTGTGTTTGGTGCAAACAGCATTATTTTAACAGCACTCTCTTGTGTTGGTTCCAACATTGTGTCAAACAGTGCCAGAGGGCCTCCTGCATTACATAGTTTGAGGTCAATACCCAGCAGAGCATGAAAAAGGAGAAGAAAAAGCATAGTTCTATTATCCAGTTTTCTTGCTGAAAACTTGTTTTGTATCATTAATTTTTCCGGTTCGAGATGCTTCCTAACTTAGTAAAAGGCTGCTTCGAAGAAATGCCCCACTAACAAAACAAAGTGACTTTAAAAAGAGTTAATGGTTTCCTTTTGTTTTATTGGATATGCTTCTTCATTAATTTGCCTGTGTTACGGAAGTGTGTGGCTGAGGTTGTGTTCATTATCCAGGGAGTTTTCAATTTGCTTTTAGGTAATGAGAGGATCAAACGCATGCACACTATTACTAGAAATAATTGGAAAATGTGGAAAAATAAAGTAGGCCTAATTGTAATTGCCCATCTAGAAAAACGATGATTCTGTAGTTTAACAACAAATACACAAACAGAGTTTCAGACCACAAAGACTGCTATTCATCTCCACACTCGGTTTATGCCTCAATGGAAAGTTTAACGCTCTGGCAAAAGCACATACAGAGACTTACAGCCTGCGAATCCGCTCTTGTCTTCTTGGGTTTAGCTTTGCTTGTCAGACTGAAATAACGGATGACTTCAGCTGGCCGTGTTAAAACATAAGAAGTGTCAGAACATGGTGTCATAAGGGGAACCCAGACTTCAGCACTTTTACACTTTGTCTCAAAGTCTATGGAGTTTTTTTTTTAATGTGTTTTTTTTACGGTGACAATAGTGCGAATTGAAGAAAATGCAGGTAAATAGACCAAACTAAAGCAAATAAAAAAAAACAACTTCATCAATTTGCCAACACAAGCACAGCAATAACAAAAGCGCTGCAAGGCCACAACGCAGCCAAATGACAAAACGTGTTTTCTTTTTTCAGAATTTTTTTTCATGAACATAATATTTAACACACAATAATCTAATAATTAATCAGTCATTTCTTGAAGAACGATACAAACGTTTTACCGATGTAATTTTCATTATTTCACACCCTCCTTGATCGTTTTTGTTACTTCTGATGACATTTTAATGTGCAGTGGGGGACACCGGTCCCCCTGATCACTTGCATTTCCTCCTGCTACTCTGGTTTCCTCACAAATCTGCCTTAGCAGCTTTGTTGAGTTTATTACCCCTGATCACTAAGATCACAATAGAAAGAAGAGCTTTTGAATAAAAAGCAAGTTAATCAAAGTCTACACTGAGAGATTTGTGGTGGTAACAGACCAAAACCTGTATTTGGGTTTTACAAATCATAAAAGTGGTGTTAATGTGTGGAGATGGAGAAGTGCCACTGACTTGTTGACATTTGAACTTCCTCATGAAAAAAAAATTTCCCATAACACTCAATAGTGCTTAAAAATAACTGTACAATAAACGAGACACTCGGCTTGATGGTAAGTGAGGCTAAAAATGGGAGTTGAAGAGTGTTATGACACTTCAGCTTTTATATTGACTTTGAGGAAGTCCCTGCTTCCCTTTTGTGGATACCTCAACGCAATCTCAGGGACAGGTTCAGATTTCTGCGTGGAAGAAACCGTCAGTGACCACATCGCCTGTGGAAGAAGCGGGGAGAGGCCGCGGGTATGCGCTGGCTTGAACGAGGTGACCTCCCCGGGCGTACTCCTCCCTGCTGCAGCTGACGGGCGTGTTGGAGCTGCAGTGCGTGACGGGTCAGTCTATTACTGTACTTTCAAAAGCACACTCTCACTCAGAGGTTCCCTGTTGAGACAGAAATGAACCTGCCGTCCAGAGAGGAGTGTGAGGGGTGGGACCAGGCACAAGTAGCCTTCTTTATGTCCAAGGTGAGTAAAAGAAAAATGGAGGGAAAAAATAATCAGGCACTATCAGGAACGCAGCAGATCCTTAGGAGTCACGCTGACCCATTTTCTCACCATTTAAAAATTCAGTAGCTCATTATGTCTGATAGGGGTTTATGGGCCGGGTGGAATCTCTTATTTCCTTTCATGCAATCTGCTCAGACACAGCTCTAGCAAGTGTTGGCGGCTGATGTGGGTTTAAATGTAAATATTGATTTAGGAAACGAAATGAATTTCTTTCTCGCCTTCAGAACAATATGAAAGAATGTGTCGCCACCGTAAACAGACTGAGAGTTAATGGACGGAGGCTCCTGGTGAGTTGTTCGCCTCCTCTTTTTCTTTTTTCTCTCTCTTGCATTTTCCCCCCAAAAAATGCTCTTTTGTCATTCCTGCAGTTACATAATCTGCTAATGCTGAGGATCATATCAGGGTTGTGGCTGTGTTCGCTTCATTATTCTAATTATATAAAAAATGGACAAATCCCTCGGAGGCAATTATTATGTTGTGATTATGGTATTAAAAACTGCGGAGTGATTACGTTTCCTGAAGCTAGTGTCTGTTTTTCCCCAATGCAAATAGTTAAACTTAATTTCTAACCTTTTGCGTTTCTCTTGTTTTACTATTACTCATTGTGTAATAGTTAACTTGCCTAATATGGAAGTAAGTCACATCAGCCACAACGGCTGCTCTGAGGGCCTTGTGACCGTGGTCTCCACACTGTGTGTGCATCTGTGAACTGTCTGAGGCTCAGTTCGGGTCAGAGCATGAGTCATTAAAGCTGTGATCTCTACTTATTTAAGTATCATTAAATTAGCTTGAGTCATAAGGGAGGAACTGATAAAAGAGGATTAAATGCAGTGAAATAACTGAAGCAGGGTTTTATAACTTCCTATTTCGTATTTTGAGAATCCTAAAAATATTTCAGTAATACCTCCTGTGCAGTGGCATGCCTGTGTGCACACTGGTTCATATTTATATTTCAGTGACCACATCCTCTCTCCTGTTCATTACTTACTGACCGTGAGCTGATTCCCCTTTAAGTAACATTTCGCATCATTAAAATACTTCCCTGTATGTCTCCCAAAATATACGATTTCATAATAATTCGTCATAATAATATCATCCGTCGTAATAATTAAAGTTTCCCAGTGCAGAGCTGAAAAATACAAATGCATATACAGTAGAATAGTATGTGAACTGCGTGATCCCGTAGCTTCAGATCTAGTCAGACCTCACATGCTCGTATCGATCAAATATATATTACCACGGCTGCACAGCTGACTACACAGCGCTTCAGGTTATGCAGCTTCAAGGCTGCAGACTTTGGCAAACATTCCCAGTCACACACTATCTGATTAAATGTCAGCATGGAGTTGCGTTTGTGGACTTGCTGTATTTGATTTTCAGCCGCGAGGATTTCGTGGCTGCATTGATGTCCCCCTCTTCGGTCTGGATTCAATTATATCAACAACTATTACACGAATTGGCTGATTTGGTTCAAACGTTTGTGGTTTCCACAGCACGGAACCTACTGAAGTTTGTGACTGACTTTCACTCCCCCCGTACTGAGAGTCGCTCAGGGTAAAATATATAAAACAACATATGAATGCAATGACATGCAATTTGCAGTAGACACCCCTGAAGTCCCTGGAACACACTGTAGATTCAGTGGCTCTGGGATCTCGTGTACTGGCCTATCAAGTATCACGTCTCGGCATCTACTGGTTGGACTGAAGGTTTTTACAGACATTCACACTAAACCAAGTGTCGGCCAAATGAATAAATGTAAATAAAGATGATTCCTACCAGCCTACTAATATAATTTCCATTAGGCTATTTTGGTAAGTCTCCTTACGGCTGTAAAGTCGAAGTGTAGTATACAATAATTGTCTGTTGTCTCTAACCGAGAATGATAGTGCACAAGCTCATCAAGCTCTAATTATGCACAAAGGATTTGCTGGCACACTGCACCAGACTGTTTCCAAACAACAAGAAAGAAATATTATGTGCACATAAGTCACATTTTTGTACTGTTTCTACTGAAAATCTTTCTACAGACAGAGTGCTTGACAATAACTCACAAGCTTCTAGGAAAAACTGCCGACCACTAAAACACGTCTGTCCAGGACCAGCGATTGACGCCGATTCATTCGGACTCCTCCGAAACTCTGGGGCCACAGATGTGAGCATCGTGGGCTTCTTTTCCAGAATGCTGTCACACATTGCAAATATAATTACAACGCGGGTATATGTGTGACTGTGGGGAGGACATGTTGTGACAGACTAAGATGTAACTCTGCATTTCGGCGAAAGACGTCACGATATGAAGAACAAATTTGTTTTAATATCATGAGGATTTATTTTGCTTTTACAAATATCAGAAATTCACACAAACGTAAAAAAAAACAATAGTGAGAACGTTTATATGGCTCTATTTAATATTATTATCAGGGCTGTCAATTGCAATGAATCGCAGGCTGTCCATAGTTAATCATGATTAATCACAAATTAGTCGCAGATGTTTTATCTACTGCTTCAAAACCTTTCCGACATAGGAGTGGACACGTGGCAGTGATGGTGCTCACTAAAAAACACACAACCGAGTGAACGTTTTTTTAATTTCTACAACAGCAAGATCACATAGACCTATCATCATCCTTACAATAGTTCAGATATTTTTCGCTGGCGAGGCTTAAAATGGATATAGAAACCGATAACTATCTCTTCTCATTCTGATGTGGCTCACATTTCAGCTGGTAGAGGGAGGGCTGGTTTAATGTGGACGCTGCTAACAGACTCCACCCGAACTTGCTCAGCTATCAGGTCATGTGACGAATCGGGCTAAATGTTGAACAGAGCATAAACAGCTGTTGTTTCAATGTATTCATAGCGATAACTACCAGACAAACTCACACACACGAGAGCACCGTGGGAATAGGTGGCGTCCCTGTTTCACGCTTGTAGTAATTGTTCGACAGGAGTTTTAATAAACTACTTTTATTGGCTTTTTACTCGCCAAGTTGTATTTGTCTGTAACATCTCTCACCTCAGCTGGGATCCGTCCCCCTGCTGCTGCCGAGCACCATGAGTGTGTGTGTGTGTGTGTGTGTGTGGAACCTGCCCTGCCCTCTGTTACACAGACACAGAAGGTGGAGAAACTGCATTAGAAACACCAAAGCTTCACATCTGTTAATCTCGCTTAGCGCACTCAGCATTCCTACTCACACGCACTGCTGAGGCAACAGGTCATCATTCAGGACCTTCATTAAGCGTGTCAAAGAAAGAACACAATAAAAGAAGACATTATGGTCATGTTAACATTTACAGCAAGAAGAACATGCAAACTCCACACAGACAGACCAGAGGCTGCAGGTAGATTCAAACTGGGGACCTTTTAGCTGTGAGGTGGCAGCACTAACTAATTAACTAACACTCACCATCATATGACAATAACGTCAGTGGCTATCGAATGTGTTGAGAGAGACATGTAAACGTAGGCCTGAAACAGTCAGACACGACAATGAATTTACAGGTCTCAAACGGCCTCCACCAGTCACCACATCTGAATCCAGTAAAGCATCTTTGGGATGTGGCAGAACAGAAGATTCACATCATGAATGTGCATCTGACAAATCTGCAGCAAATGCATGAGGCCATCATGACTGTTTCCAGCTGCTTGTTCAATCAGTGCCGCAAACGTGTACCTAATAAAGTGGCGTTGTGTTGAAGCACAAACAGCCTCTCAGAGCTCCTGGCATGACTGTCGTACCGCAGGCAGACGTCCGTCAGTGTGAGGCGTGTGGAATTCTAGTGCTGGTGGAGTGAGTTGTCAGTAGGTGGCGCCCTTTACCGCTTCTTCTGCAGGTGATGCTGCTCCTGTTACCAGTCAGTTCCTCTTCTCTTTTTGACAAACAACCTGCAGTTGCCCCTGGCATCACATGTCACTTCCTGTTGCAAGGGGATTTTACAACACTAACTGTAGGTGCTGATAGACTCCTGTAGTATATGTTGGATTACTACTGTGTGGCAAAACAGAAATGTACTCATAAATTTATCTATATTTTTTCATACTGCATGATGTAAAATCCTGCACCCCTGGAAATATGCAACGGGATTAGACGTGTGGACTTTTTTGTGCGGAACGCTGTGCAGAGTTGGATACTGGCAGGCTCTGAGGTCGCTTTACGTACATCCCAGTTTACAGTAGAAGTAACATGTCATCAAGCTGGTTTGCAGGAACAAAGCATCAAATATTCACAGAGGAATATTTCTATTTGTCTCAAAGCACATTCACATAAATGTGTGTGCATGTAGGGCAGAGGCGTGCGCTAACTGTCGTCATTCTGCTGGAACTAGAGCAGAAAAGTAAGACCAGTTGCTTATAATAAGTTATGTTTGACTCATCGGGAGCTCAGCGTGTGTCTGAGGGCAGAGAGGGCCTGTACCGTGGGCTCTGAATGTCATCCAGCCAGTGCTGCTGCTGCGGCTGCTGCTGCTGCTGCTGAGCTTTGCCTTTGGCTCCCTTTGCATATTCATGTGATATTTATACTGAAGATGGTGCAAAGGTCGTAAAATCCTCAAGTAAATAAATACAAGTAAGTAGACAACACAGATCTGAACTGCTATGATAAGACGGCATCGGCCTCGGTCTCGAATCTTTCTGTTTCACATTACACCTGCAATATCTCCTCCTCATTTAGAAGTATGAATGAGTGGTGATACAAACACACACACACACACACACACACACAATCTAATTCTGTGTGAGCGGTGGGTGGCTGTGTACTACAGTGTGGAGGCGAATGACAGCCACTCAGTACATCGTACATCAAGGTAATCTCCATCTCTCTGATGCCGTGCTCGCTCACACGAGTAGACAGGTTAAAAGAGCTGTGTAGTGGATCACAGGACCCGCCAGCTTCCATCTCTGTGACGCGGCCTGTGTGAGGAAGTCACTTTCAACTTCCATGTGCGACATAAACACTGCAGACACAGGCCAGTCAGAGAGCGAGTCTGTGCGTGTGTCTGTGGCAATGTCGGTATCAAACATCCACAGACTGAACATATGTCGGGTCTGACTGAAAAGAGCAGTGAACATAGACAATTTTCAACACATTAACAGTGACATATTTTCTAAATAGAAAATTACTTTGAAGGAGCAAAACAACTTGAGCAGACTCAGCTGATGAGGCTCTGAATATTTAATGTGGCTTTGCGCGGGAAGTCTCACCTAATGCAGGCGTGAGACGTTTGCACAGCGGCCGTGAAAGAAGCAGAGGTGATGTTGCGGGTGTGTAGCTGTGAAGCTGTTCCCTCTGACGTGAAATGAACCTCATTTTGAAGGAAAACCTTGACAGATGCTCTTTTGTCAAATGTTCGGCTTGGTGTTAGCACAGCTCTCCACGAATGAACAGAAACAACAAGCGGTCGGTCATGTGACGTTTTGTGGGCGAAACTGAGATTTTACGCGACACTGTGGACTTTAAACTTACGAGTGAATGTCTGCAATAAATTCAGACTTTACAACTAAATACCCTCTGTCCTTAACGAGTATTTTATTTACTATATAAGCCCCAATAGTCAAAAGTTTTGCTTGTTTTCTTCGATTATTCTCTTGTAACTTTTACAATCCTCTGACGTTTTAACTTGTTCCAGACAGGAGGTCCAACATGCCCTTTGTCCAGTACTTTGGTTTTAAAACACTGAAGGCAAGTTGTTTCGAATCAAGACGATCCGATTTGTAAATGAGTAGTTACTGAGTAACAGCCAGTGAAAAATAGTTAGTTGAAAAAAGGAAAGAGAAAAGTTTCATCTTCGGCTCTTTTCCCACCTTCACACAGCCAGCCAATCATGGGCAAGAAGGTGTGAAAGTCATTTTGTATCAAAGTTACAAAATGCTCGGATCCTATTATCTGACAATGGAAAGGTGTGTGTGTGTGTGTGTGTGTGTGTGTGTGTGTGTGTGTGTGTGTGTGTGTGTGTGTGTGAAGATCTATCCAACCACTGAACAATCCAGCTTTAGTTACGCTTTCTGCAGGTATGAGAGGGTGGGGAGTAAAATATTCATTGTGATCATACTGATCTACAGAATGTGTTGTGGAGTGAACATGGACGCATTTCAAGTTAAAGCTAAAGCTTTGTCAACACTGTCAACAGATGGCGCCAAAATCAGACATTTTTAAATTGATTTCCGTTGTGGTTTGAAAGAAACATTAAACCACCACCATCAGCATTAGTACATATACAGAATATGTCACCTCATACAGGAATTCAAGCTAAAAATAAAAAAGTAACTGAGACAGTTCTGTTCACACACGCTTGTATGGAAGTTATAAAAAACCTCAAAATGAAGATGTTGCTGAGAGCCACTTTGGAGTGTGAACCATGACACCTGGAACAAAGAGAGGCTGCTGCTTGTAGAGCTGTTGTGAGTCATTTGAACAAGGACAGACACTCCTATAAATAATTCAGCGTGTGAGCAGCGTCTGAGCATCCACTGGGCCGAACCATTTGATATTTTATTCTGTGTCAAAAGGCTAAGTCTGGTTTTATACTGATAGATTTTTTTTTCTCCTGTAAGCCAGTGGGATGATAAGTGTGTAGCTGAGAGGCCAAGGTTCAGTTGTTTGAAGGAGGTAAAGCCTTTCATATTAAGTGATCTCCCTCTCTGATTTACAAATGATTCAATCACAAGCTCCGCTTAAAGGCCGACTTTCACAGTGCTACGGGATTATTCCAAGGGGCGGAACATCTTTGTTGGTAGTGTGAGCTGTGTTAAAGTCCCTCCCTCTGGAAAAGCCTATAAACAAATTAGAGGCGCGTTTAAAAAAGCGACACTATAATCAACTCGGTGGCTTTTACAGCACGTCATTCCCTCCATACATCATTCATGTTGGTTCTTTTCACACCTCGCAAATCAAAACAAACTTTTTGCCGAACACTTGCCCTTGTGGATCTTCACTGCGTTTACGGCGAACGCAAAACAGGAGAGAGACAGAGCAAGTAATGACCCGGAGCAATGAATTATGAATCAAGACCGGAATCCATAATTTAGCCCGATTTGTTGCATATTTTATGGTAATCATTTCCCCTTCATTTAGGAGTCACAACTGCTTCAATGCAACACAGATGCTCGAATGTGACCCATAAATGACAGGAGGCCGTCGACTAAGCTTTGTTTCTATAAAAATGTTAGCAGGGGTATGAATTGTGTAACGTTGTGTGTGTGTTTCGGTGGAGGATGGTTCACAGCGTTTATTCACGAGGGGGATCTTTACTTGCCTTTGGAGATGGTCTCTTCAGCTCTGCTCTGCTACTCACGATGCCGCTTCATTAACTGCTACCGGAGAGTAAAACACCTGCACTTGATTAGATTTGATACTCTTCTTATCAATGAGCCCTTGAGGAAATTGCCCAACCTCCAACTTCTCCATGCAATATGCGTGAGCCTGAAGTACTCTTTGGCGTCACCATTTATATGCACGCATGTAGTCCCCGACCCTGCAGCGCCAACAACGTCCTCCCGCCGCTCTCCAGAAATAAAAATGAAACGGTGAAACGAGCCGCTTGTGCAGAGGGGCCCTCAGTGAGATGCTGCCATCTCCTGTTAGCGCTGAGGCGATGCATTTCTGCCACAGCACCTTCACTGCTCAAATGCATGACTTCAACAAACTCTCAAGACAAAGTCTCAGTGTCACCGTGTGAGCTCTCTAATCTCGCACTTCTCCCCGAGCTGTCACCCTGTCTTAACAGTTGACTTCTCTGATGCTTTTACAGAACTTGACAGACAGCGACATGAGCAAGTTTAATCTCATCCATCAACCGTAAGTAACACTTTCATACCCACCCCACACCTCAGTCACGCTCTCCTTCCTTCCTACACTGTCTCCCTGCTTTTTACTTTTCTCTTTCCATCTGAAACACCGTTGTTTTCTTTACATTCTGTAAAATCTGCTGTTGCTGTCACGAAAGTAAAGTCAAGCTTTTATATCTGGCAATGGTTTTGAAGAGCCAGGAGGTGACCGTGGACAACAACCTCCACGTTCACCTCAAAATAGAATCAGGACTCAGAAATGAAACTGCAGTGTTTATGTGAGCAGGTGTGTGTCTGTGCAGTTAGTGTGTGCTCGTACACAAGTACAGCTGGATTTGTATGAGAGAGGATGTGCAGATGTGTGTGAAGAGTTTTTGTCTGGCTGCACCTGCACATTCGTCTACATGTTTGTTCTTGTTTACGAGGCACAGTATGATCCTGTCATAATGTTCCATGTGTCCCCGTGTGTATGAATACTGTGTATGAACTCTGTGTGTGTGTGTGTGTGTCTGCTGTTAAATTGAATTCGAATTAACCGTTGAACTGACACTTCATTTGCTAATTATGTGCGTCACAGTAATAAACAGATCAATCAATTATTGGTCGGGTTTGAAACTGCTTGCTGCTTCACAGCGGCGACCGAAGCACATACATTCTTTATTTATACTCTTTAAAGTGTGAAAGGAAAACCACATTTCTACCAGCCAACTGGACACCACATCATATACAGTATTAAAATCATTTCTAAAAAAAAAAAAAACAATATGGTGAAAATAATGAGCCATAACTTTGCAGAATTCACCACCCTTCAGGTCAGGCCGTCAGTCAGGGAGTCCTGTAAAGAAGCTGACATTAGGGAACAGCCGGGCCATCGAGGGAAACACGCTGCGCATCGCTGATGGTTTACAGCCACACAAAGGCAACACTTAACAATATTTGACAATTCCTCTGAAGTGTAATAAGTTTCAATTAACAGGTTCAATTTGAAAATGAAAGGAGTAGAACGTGCAGACATTGAGCTAAACTGTAGACAGTTAAAGTGAAAAGCTTCAAGGAAAATAAATATCACTAGAAATTCTACTTAAAAACAGAATCATTATCAGTCTTTTATAACTGTACTTCCAACCTCTGCTGCTGAAAACTGAAATAAAAAAACTTTCAGTTTAGGTTTAATGTTCAAATCCTTACATTACATTATTTTTTTGTATGTGCAGACTTGGAACTCTATTAAAAACAAAAATCTGGTTCTTTGATAAAAATATTAAATGTCAAATATTCTTGTGTACTTAGGAAAACTGACGAAAATATTACTACAGCTGCATTTCAATAAGAAAGTTCATTAAGGTTAAACTTCTGTGACCTGAGTCACTATAAAGATGTCATGAATCTTGCTGGTAAAGTTAATTTTCTGAATTCATAAATTGTGGTTCCATGTTTTTTTTTCAACTGCAGTAAAGTGCTACGTGTGAGGCTTCAGGTACTGGAGAATTCAGACCTGTTTTCCTCATCAAAAGTTTGGCAAAAACATGATTTCTAAGAAGTACATTTATATTAAATGAAATGATTGTGTTGCGTGTCTGTGTTTAGTAAAGCTGTAGATGTTTTTAAAGAAAAAATATGCAACAGCATACAGATGTGTACACTGGCAAACCTGTGGCCACTTGGCAGCTCTATTTTATAAAATAATGGAGGTCCTGGTTCAAATACCCTGGGATTTATAGCCTTAAAACTACAAATGACAGAGATGGTTCGATGAAAGTAAAACTGCCGGAGTACAACTTCTGTAATTGACAGGTTTAGGTGTGGCTTTGCTGGATTTTTTCTAACTACACATCATGTGAACAAAGTTGCTTACATGATGTTGGACATGAGTGTTACAGGCCTGGACTTCAACCATGGACTAATGTTTAGAACGAGCTTTTGCCACCGATGTTTGTCATTATAACCGTTTATGTAAACTGCATGTGTGTTTATTTGTTTATGTTCTGACGCTCGGTGTTTAAAACAGGAAGTCACTTCTTGGTGTGGCACTTATGTGGCTGATTACCTACTTCAGTGTTGTCACTCCTGGCCTTTTATAGAGTTGCCATTTTCGTCCAGGTACTCATGTGTTGAACAATATTTTCATATGATCATATACAATGCAAGATGAAAATAATGTGAACTCCCCATCCCCTCACTGCCCGACACTAGAGGTCGGTCATAACTACGTTTCGATTATGTCAGTGTTTTTCTACTCACAGTGACACACACAGACTGTAAACCGCTCCATTTATAGAAAAAACTATAAGTTATGAATAACATGCCAGGAGTTTACTACTGCATATCCACTCAAATGTCCCAGACCTAATTTGAATCAAAGGCTGATTTTTTTGTGAATCATGCACTGTTGGTTCCCTAAACATCTAAAAACGTCACATTCCAGATCATCACGGGCATTTCTCACCACAGACGGGCAGCTTCCTTGTTTCTGCTGTGACCAGACAAACAAAAACAACCTACTGTTTGATATTTATGTGACTTCCATATTGAGTTCTTTGATTTTATTGTACATCTTTTTTTAGTTCATATAAAATTGATCTCTGCTGTGTGATCACTTTGTTTTGGTCTCAACACACACTTCCTTTAGTGGATTATCCTTCTTTGTGTCTAAAGTTAAAAACACTTTTTAATTCACACTCCTAATAGATGATAATTTCGCAGTATAACGCTGAACTTTCCTTAAAACACCAGGCGCAACAAATGTCATTTGTGTGTTTCTGTATGTCGAGAGGAAGCTTTATAAATAGAGCTGTGAGTGTCTTTGCCCAAGTCTTTATGGGACTTTAAGAAATAAAAATAAATCGAGACGTTTACGTCAGCAGAAAATGTCAAAGTCTGGAGAGTGGAATTAAAGAGATTCGAGAGAGATATGAGGCAAGAGGTTTGTTAAAGTGTGGTCACTGAAATCTGTGTGTGTGTGCTAGAGAGAGAGAAGCGGCCAGTGGAAAAGAGAAGTGAGGTTTTTTTTTTCTACAGAGGCAGCTAGAATGAATTCCCACCCCTCCGTGACAAAGACGTGATTTGTAGTCAAATAAAGTGTCATTTACATTCCTGCAAACAATGCGGCGGCACAGACATTGACACATGAGGCGAACGAGGCACAAACATGTAAACTCTGGGATTAAACATGAATATGGATATGCTGGGTAAACTTGCTGCTCCTGCTACAGCGAAGATTCGGTAAGAGGTTCCATTTTGTTTGAGCCTTTGTGTCTGTGTGGATGATGACATGCTGCAGACGGTTTCCTACATTTGGTACATCGTTGCACTTTCCGCAGCAACATTGTGCTGCATCTTTTCACTTTTCTTGTGAAAAGAGTTAAACTTGGGCAACCGATTTCAGGTGATTATGAGCTTTTATTTGAGTGTAAAATACATTTCACATAATTTAGATATGAACCTTTCACAGGTTCTTGAGAACATGAGTGACAGGCTGCTGTGAACACTGCAATTTTCTTTCCAAGGATTTGACTACATCCTTGTAATTTGAAAACTAACGGTGACACTGTCCAATTCTGGGCTTTACAGGCAACTACAGAAGATTGTTCAAGACATCAAGAAAAATGACGGCAGCCTGCTGGATAAGCTGAAAAGGTCAGTTTCGACATTTTTAAAATCTTAACTGTACATGCAAATGTTGCGGCAGTGGAAAACTACCTGTCTAGTTAGTTGTGTAGTTAAGTGGGAGAGAAATCCCTTGGAAGTTTCCTGAGCGAAAAAAATTCTCAACGATTCTCTGGTTTTTATTATGCATGAGTGAAGACTGTCAATTCCTCTTTCACAACGGTTGGAATAACAGAGACTTGTATACAGAAATAACTTCAGCAGATGGCTGTTCTCTCACTTTCTTTTCCTAAAACGGGTCATCTCGTGGCTCAGGAGAAAATATAAGCACACAAGTATAAAGTACATTAAAGCATATGTTCATTCCATATGGTAAACGTCAGTCTGCTGCAGTAACTGCATGAATTCACTATTCCGCTGTGATACATTCAAATCAGAAAAGAAATAAAAATTACAGCTGCCAAAGCAATTTTAACATGAAATGTCTATTGGAACTGGCTGCGTCCACATCGCGTCATTGTCAATCTCTCTTTTTCTGTGTGTGACAGACTGAAAAGCAAACCCGTTCCAAATGTACCTGTGAGAGATTACAGAGGTAAGACTGTGTCTCGGCTTCCACGCCGTGCTAATGATGATGCACCACGTCTCTGTCCGTAGACACACAACACACTGTTCCTGGAACCTTTCCTGTACCGGAGAGTTGCTGTGGTTTTTTTCCGTGCTTGTCGCCCAGATACCCAACTTGATGCCATGCTCAGATGTCAGTGTGTAGAAAAACTGACAATTATGATGTTACCTGTACACAACACATCCATGACCAGTGCCAGTGTGTGTATGCAGCAGTCTTCATGACTGCTGGCGCCTCCTGGACAGAGAAACAGTTTCTGAGGAAACAGAAAGAGAAAGTTTGCTTCTATTGTCACGCTGCTGAGGCCTCACAGGACTTTCAGCTGGTCCTGGTGGATTTGTTCGCCCGGAGGCAGGGCAGCGGAATTTGTTCTAGACCTTTTGTAGTGTAATTATGTTACTGTAAGGAGAGAATGTGTCTTGTACCAGTGTGACTGCAGCGACCTTGTAGGACAATGCATTGAAATAAGAACTTTTACAAAGCAGTCTTTCATAATTGCAACGCAGAGACACGTGTTCATCATATGGGAGAAGCGTAATGCTTTTTTTCTCACAGAGACACGATTACACAAGACGCCCTGAATTTTCACAGGCTTCACCGATAGTATTAAACTGGGGGGGGGGACTTCGAGTGTAGGAGCCTCTTGAATGATTAAAAATTACTTTACCTTTCACCAGAAAATATAGTCCACTGAGTAAAAGGAAAATATACTTGTGTAGTCTTGACTTTATTAGGTCAAGTGCCTTGAGATGACTTTTTTGTAAATCGTAAAGTTGTATTGAACTGAACTGTGTGTGAAAAATCCTCCACATAGTGAGTGTTACTGTTATATGAATAACCGCTGTTTGAAGCAGAGCTTATTTAACTTCTTAATGTATTTCGGATAGTTCAGTGCAGATGCATGTATGATATGTGATGAATTGACCATGTGTTCCGTATGCAGAATTTCCAGCTTCTCAAAAAACATTAGTAACAACAGTCAGATCAGTGGATTTAAATCATTTGTTTAAAGCTAAAATATGCAATTAAGTGAGTACGTGCAAGAGAGTCAAAATTAATCGGCCCAGTGCTCGGATCAGCCACAACATTTTTACCAACTGATGGTATTAAAATTAATAAATATAATGCTGTTTATTTAAAAAAATATGATGAACTCATAAAGTCAGCACAAAGTCAATCAGCCCGTCCGTTACCATCATTGATCTTTGACTATTAAGTACTATACATGTTTTTCCATAGTTACCTTTATCACTATTGTTTAAAATCCATATTTTTGTACTTTGAGTAAATTGTGGATAATCTCATTGGTATTTTTACTCAAGTAGAAGAGTGGTACCTGCAGTGGAGAGATTTTTAATTTGTGTACTTCTGCCGCCTCTGCGTGCCGTGTATAACACTTTGTGGTGTGGCTGCAGCCTGCTCACCGTGGCCACGCTGACCCTTGTCCTCCATGACACTATAAGACCACCGGTGGAAATGTTCTGGCGGTTTGCTTGTAGCACTCTGAGCAGCCCTTTAGAAATGATCTAATACTTCCTTATCGAGCAGAAACTGTTGGAAATCTATGATTAGTAAGCTGGGTGAGTTAGCATTATGTCTTCACAACTGTGTCATTTATGACCTCACGGAAGGCGGATTCAGTTCATCTCCTTCCACAGTTGGATATTTCTGTAACCTTTAACTGATTAAGTGTTGGCAGAATCCTCCGTGCTGACTAAATACACACATTTCTAGTACAAAAACATTGTGTCCAATCTGCAGAAGGGGATGCCACATCCCCTGTTTCCATGAAACTGTTTTTGTAACAGATGCCTAATTATGCAAGATTTCTGTTTAAAGTGCATCACATGAGCCGCAATAAAATGAGAAAACTTGTTGAGCAATCTTTCAGCAGTTCAAGAGTTGAGGAGACATGCTCTGCTGGTTCCTTAACAGAGAAGCTGAGCTGGAAACTAGACTGCGTACACGTACCCCGGCCTTCACACCTGCTCCGATGAATTTCACACTGCTTTTTACTCTGCGTCAAGGCTGCTGGGTTAATGTATTACACAAATCAAATGTCTGTTTTAACTTATCATGTTTCCCTTTTGTCATGAAATCCCCTGCAGATGACAGCAGGGAAAGTGATGGCCAATTTTCTGACCCTGAATATGTAAGTCTGAAAAATGTAAAACATAAACAACTATGATTGTTGCTTTAGTTTGAGGAATTAGCTTGAAACATTCATATGCCGTATGCGGTTTCCAGGATAATGACACATATGAGGATCTGCACGAGGATCATGATGACAGCTACGAGCCTCCCCCAAGCCACAGAGTCTTCACCCAAACTCCGTCTGCTTCCTTCCCCAGGGGAGAGTATCTTGGTCAGTGCAGTCATTTGACCTGTCAGTCATATCTGCACCTTATCGGTTTTTGGTTTTTATTTCACTGCACACCTGGAGCAGATTTTTCGGTTCAGAGTCCAGAGTGCACGCTTGCAGTTTCTATATGTTTCACAGTTTCTTCCTTTGGCAGACACGCAATTTTTTGCAAAAAATGAATTTGGTTCGTTGAGCCCCTTTTAGGAGACGCTCTGTTGAGCTAAAAGGGCTTCAGACCGGCGCTTCATGCAAATGCTGATGTCCTGTTTCTGCTTCTGCTTTCCAGACAGCTGCCGTAACCCGCCCAACCGGCCGCCCAAGAAGCCCCTGCGTCCCACCAAAGCTTCCAATCGACTTCCCCCTGAACCCGCCCACATGGGAAGCGATGATGTAAAGCACTTTTCCGTTCATGTTCTCACAAATACTGCAAATACTGTCGTGTTGCCTTCCATGAAAAGTACTGCATTTTAGAGAATTGCATTATTTCCTCTGTGTTGCTCAATAATTCCAATGCACAGCTCATGTGGCCTTTTGTCACAGATATTGTCTTTGTTGTCTTGTAGGATGACTACATCAATCCAGATGGCACTAATGATGATGACAACTATGTAGAGCCAGAAGAAACTCCACCTGCCAGTAAGATATACAGGAGAATTCAGAGGAAAAAAAATCTGTAATACTGACAAAACCTGAAAACAAGAATGCTTCCCCACAGCTCCCAGGACACACGGTGGGAGAAGAGTAGGGGTGCTCCGTCCCGCAATACCCACACCGTTACCAGAACGTCCGCCCAGTCCTGGTAGGTTCAGTCAGAGCTGGCAGAAATACACACTCTATATATTCTTAAATCAAAAATGTTCACTAAAAGTCTATATTTACTAGGCTGTAATACTATGACTATTGAAGTCTGACACTGACTAACAAAAATGTGCAAATCTAATCCAGATTCGTTCCACATGTGCCTCATAATTCCTGAGCAGCACCAACATTAACAACGTTAAAATGTATGTTTCATATGCAAAAAAGACATATCATGAACTAATAAATGCTGATGTAGCATTATGGGTTAACTGCCTGTCAGCACATTCAGTTGCTTAAATAATTTCTACATTCACCAAAAGTGACCTTTGACAGCCCTTTTTTATTCCTGTATATGTTTTCCACAGTTACCATGATTAATATTGTTTGAAACACATTTTTCATAAGTAAAAGATTTGAACTAGAGGAGAATTCCCTTTGGCCAGTATTTGCTCTTTTACTTCAGTGTTGAGTTGTGTACTTCTACCATCAAAACCAACAAAAAACAGCTGTTTTTAATCACTAAAGTACTGTCATGTACATAAAAAGGTCCATAAATACAGAAGATACTTTATTTGGTTGTTATAGTTTTCAAAACTGTACTTAAAGCTGCAATGTGTAACTCACAGTAAGCCGTAGCTTGAGACAAAAAAATCAGTGAACTCATCGGCCGTTACACTCACCTACCTGTTAAGGTAGACATTGTGAAATTATAATAAATAAATACAATAAAAAACTTAAAAATGAAACTTTTAAAAAGTTTGGAATCAGGTTTATAGCTACGACAGCTTGAGCTGCCATGTGGCAGCATAGTACATATTAGTGTGATGTTGGTCGATTGCGCACAAAATGTCAACTCATGGGTGCAGGAAATGTCAGGGGATTACCAAAGTCATCAGTCTTCACTGTCAGGGAACCAAAACTGTCTGCATCCATTTTTAGGTTGTGACAAGTCACGATACACAGGTAATATTACCATAACAACAACATAAAGTAACAACATCATTGGAAGATGTGGCCCACAGTAAAACGGTTGCAGGGGGAAGTTCCATTTCTATGAACATAGATTCATAGACAAGCTTTGTATCCTCCCTAACCTTGCAAATCTAGATCTTACATTTTTTTTCCAAAGCTTTGAAATAATACATGAGGCTATAACAACGTCCTTCAAAATATCACATTTTGCTCTTCTTGACATCTGAACTGAACCAAGGCAACAATCCAGGTCTTACATAATCTAGCCTACAGTCCTCTGTGCAATGTAGGAAGATTCCCACTTCCACCACTACATGCGTTACTACAATACATCAAAACATATTCCGTTCTCAAAACTTCCTTTCTGTTGTGTCATTGTTCCACATTCTGTCGCATAATTTACCCGTATGTCATGTTCAAAGTCTCCTCTCACACAACCTGTCATCATCTTATTTTGGGAGATTAAAGGGCTTTTTTTTCTGCTGTTGAAGCAGCAGGATCTCTGACATCATTTTTATGATGGGATCCTGAGCACGCTTTCTGTGTGGTGTATGCACGTGTACAGTCTGGTTAGTTAGTGACTCCGGGTAGACGTGGATGTGGGTGTGATTGGGTGTCTGTCTCTCTGTGCTGGCCCTGCAAACAACTGGCAACGTGTCCAGCGTGTATTCCAGCTCACGTCCACTGATGCCTGCGATAGGTTTCAGCTTCTCTGCAACCTTAAAGACTTACCGGTAATTCAGTTTAGATGATGGATGGATGGATGTATGGAACCTGAGAATATGTGCTGAAATGCTTTGGTCTGTACACTGTAAATTGTGATTAGTTACTTTACAAAAGCTTGCAAACCAATTCCCTTAAAAAAACACGTAAACGGAAATTGTCTTTCTGCTTACAAACGCTTATTAAGTGTAGTAGGTGTAAAATTTAATCTACACAAGTAAAAGAACAGTGTGCTGTACTTAAACTATTACTCATGGTGTACTCGTAACTCAGTTAGGAGTATTACAAATTATTATTTTAAACGAGGTCATTTCAAGTTATGTGTACCGTGTTGATGAGCGGTTTAAAGTAATGACAAAAAAGCAGATTTCATTGAGGTCCTGCTTGTCTAATTTTGGCTTTGCTTTATTTTCCAGATTTTTATGAAGTTCCTGACAAAGAGGTACAGGTTGAAACAGAACATACACAACATTCAAAGTGCTTTTAATGTGAAATTCAAAGCTGATTTTACGGCATGTTCACAGGAGAGCTCGCCGTCTCTTCCAAACAGGTCAGACTGAGACTTTCTGGACATAAGTTCACTCATATATTGGTGTAAACATACGGTGGAAGTTTAGCACACTTCAGTTAGAATTTAGACTAATCATTTCCTTACATTTATTGTGCAGAGTCACACCACCAGCACATCCTTTACCACCGAAACCCAGCCCCAGGTACGACTGACAACACTGACAACAAACTTAGAGCCCTGAAAGATAATCATCTTTGTTCTTATGAAGACTTTTATTTGTGCAGCTCTGTCTCTTATGAAAGATTTGAGAAGAGAATTTCAATGTGATAATGTTGTTTTCCAATAATAAAAACTGACATTGGCTTCCTGTGTTTTTAGAATCAATATTAGACCATCTCCTGCACCTGTAAGTGACAACGAACCTGCAAGACGTCGTTAAAAAGAGGGTGATGATGTGCACAGCAAAAAATTAAGAGTAATCACTTTTGTTGGCATTGTGAATTTTTCAGGTCCAGGAATTCACGGGTGAGGATGAATATGAAGTGTGTGATCCAGACGATGGTGAGTATTAAATCCAATAATCAGTGAATTCTTTACACCTTCATTTGCATTAAGACCCTTTCTGTTTAGGAGTGTGCGCCATCTAGAGGCAAAGCAGCAGGAAAACAATAAATTTACCTACAATGAATGAACAGAAGGATTATATAATTAAAGCTAAAATAATAACTGCTAGCTCATTTATGATAACATTTTGTGCTCCTCCAGGCTCCAGTGATAAACCTGGAGACAGTCGTCCTCCACTTCTACCCAAACCTCTGCCCAGAGAGTAAGCATCACTTTTTCCACTTACACTGTATAATAATAACATTATTAATAATAATAGTAAAGATGATACATTTTATTTATATTGTATTTTCACTCATTTGGCAGTTTTTAAGTACATAAGCTCAGGGTAATTCAATCTATGTATTATTGTTGGTGCTGTACACTGTAGGCTATGTTTTGCAATAAATGTGTAGAAATATTTAAGACAGGACAGCACGTGGTTCTTTCTGTAGGCAGCTGTTTCCATTATTGTTTTCCACTGTACTTCTAATCCTCTCATATTTTCCTCAGGAGGTCACCAAAACCACCTTTAAAGCCAGTAAGAACAACTTTGAATCATTTTTTTCATGTGCACAAAGCCAAAATATATCAGCTCAGATTATATACACAATATACAATGATATAGATTTTATTATTATATTACTATTATTATATATTATTATTATATTATATTATTATTATTATTACATTATGAGCTGATGTCGAAAGACCAAAAGTCACATAAGGTTTTGAGGTATTTCTACTTTACTTCACTACATTTCTTTGTCAGCTTTAGTTACTAGTAACTTTTCAGAAGTGAATTAATAAAACACAATAAAGTGGAATCTTAAGAGTTATGGTGTAAAATTCACAAGTTGAGTAAAGTAATTCAAATTCCAAATATATAATCATCAAAACAGCGGATAAGGTATAAAATATGCTGTTTTGTTACCTCCTGTATTTCCGTGATGAAAGCAATTCAAACTATTATAACTATAATTCAATAATACATTTATTGAAGTTAAATGAGATATTTTACATGTTAGTGTTAAGTGCATATTTTCATGATACTGAAAGCCATTTTTGTGTTGCAGAGGCCAGATTTAAAACCAAGGGAATTTGAAAGTAAGTGTTTGCATTCATTCATATTATCGGTTGGACTCTAGAGCATTTGTTTTACACAATTACACAATGATTAAACCCACACTGAAATGTAACCAGCAAAATGTTTAATTCAGTCTTTGGGTTTTTGGTAACATTTTCCACGTGAAGCCAACACTGTAGCTGGCTTGTGGACTTGCGAATGTTAGTGTCCCATGATAACACAATTAAAATCAGACGGTAAACGATTTCTACAATAAGCTTTAAAATCCTTTCATATTTGATTTGTGGATTTTCTCAGGCCGAACGCTACCTGGGATCCAAACTGACCACAAACCCACTTCAAAAGCTTTTACAATGGACTTGCAGCGACCAAAGTAAGAAGTGCAACAAAGCTACACGCACATTATCAAAGGGCAACTTCACCAATTTTTATCTTGCTTCCTATGGTTCCTGTTGAGTACGCACCTTTCTGTAAATTGTATTAAAATTCATGCTGCCTTCCCCCTCTACACATATTTTTCTGCTTCTAGCTAGAAAACTCCCACAGATATGTTTGCTTTTCAGTTCAGATGATGCCATCTGGAGGAGCTGGTCTACTAAAACTACAACCTCTGTAATAGATGGCATCATCTCAACTGCTTTAGAAGAGTTTAGAAGCAGGAGGATATTTTAATGTAGGTAAAGTCCATTTAAATCCGTTCAATTATTACACATTATAGGAATCAAGTTAAAATATTGCTGAAATTGTCCAATTATAATTCTTGAATGAAGAAAATTGGCATTAACAGTTCTCTATTATATGCTTATTGTGTCTACTTGTGGATTTGTTGCAGAATTCCTCTTCCACTGTTTATCCCCCCAAGTAAGTGCTTGTGTCTCGCAGCAGGCTGATGAGCAGACTTTATGCACAAGTGTTTTGTACATTCACATGTATCATTAAGATTTAGAAGCGACGCAAATTTAGACATAAAATATATAAACCAGTTTGCTGGTTTACTTTAAAATGATTGTGTGTGTGTCTGATGTTCCAGAACCAACTGACAGAGGAAATGTTTGTTCTGAAAATGAGTCAATAGAACAAAATAAGGTAATTTACATTAAACATGATCTTTTCAAAACAAATCAAAATACAGAGAGCAATAATAGGATTTTTTTTTTTTATTTCTTTTCAGGATGCAGACGTCTATAAGAAGCCATGGTACGCCAGCGCGTGTGACCGCAAGACTGCCGACGACGTCTTGTTTCGCTCCAATAAAGTGAGAATTGCATTATTCAGTCAAACACTGCTCGTGGATTATTTCCCACGACCCCCCACCCCCCCTCTAGTGTGAGTGTGACTGTGAGTGCCTTGTCTTTCAGGACGGGGCTTTCATGGTGAGGAAGAGCTCGGGCCATGACGCCAAGCAGCCTTATACGTTAGTGGTGTTTTACAAGGGCAGAGTGTACAACATCCCGATCCGCTTCATACCCACTACTCAGCAGTACGCCCTCGGGAGAGAGAAGAGAGGCGAGGAGGTACAGTGGAGAACTTTTACGGTGTCTCTGTTGACTGGTCGCTGGTGTTTTGGTCAGTGTGAAAAAAGCGTTTGTTTGTCTGTCTGAACAGGTGTGTCAAAAAGCAGAGTTATAACTATAACATTTGAAATTTCACACATTTCATAGCAGTTTATATTAAGGCCAATATATTAAACACAAATTCAACACACTTGAAATTAGGGAACTCACATAAACGGCACACACTGATGAATAGTGAACAGGATGTGCTTTGTTTTACTAGTATTAAAAGGAACTAATTATTTTATTGTTTACATCTGTCCAAACATTTTCACAAGACACAATAAAGATCCTGGCCACACAATAACATCATTTGAAGCTGTAAATGTTGGCACTGTTAAGTACACATTTTAATAAGTTTTAATACACTTTGATATGAATGTGTGGAGTTACATGTTCTCCCAGTGGGTGTCATCCCAGTGACTCTAAACGTGCCATTCTAATATTGGTCCATCTTTATCTGTGGCCCTGTGATGGATCGGTGACATGTTCACAGTGCACTGCCTTTCAGCCAGTGACAGCTGGGACAGGCTCCGCTGCTCCCTTCAAATCATAAAAAGTCTAGAAAACAGACTTTAATTCTAAATGACTTTCTTGGTGTAGTGTTTTATGTTTCTGCTTTTTTCCTGGCATAAGTATTTTTTTTTCTGATTTCTACATTAACTGATAGGAATCCAAAGGAAATCGTTCATTGTTACAAATCAAATCTACCAAACTCAAATTACAATAGCCAGTTTAGCTGGCCTACAGAGTGGCATTTGACTCTCAAATGGTGGCAACAAACACAGGAAATAACCAGTAAATGCAAAAAATACACCTGTTGCCAAAGATAATCATCCTCATCCACTTCTGGAACGTATATCAACTGCACGTATATCAAGCTCATTTAAAATGGCTCTAAACAACATTTGTAACTTTACTTTGTGAAATTCAAAGCTCTTTCAATGGACTGACTCATCGTGTTTTTGTTTTTTTTGTTTTTAGTATTTCAGCAGCGTCTCTCACATCATCGAGAACCACCAGAGGAATCCTCTGGTGCTGATCGACAGCCAGAGTAACACCAAGGATGCCACCAAACTGTGCTGCCCCGTGACGCCTTAGACCACTCTTACGGATGAGTCTCGGCGAACGGCGCAGTGACTGGACTTCCACTCCAACCTGCTGCGGGTGCCGTCAACGCCACTGTTTACAGGACTGATTACGTGATGCTTTTCTTCTCTTTCACGGTACATTTGGAGGTGCTGTCAGCAGTACAGAGCTGCGTGCTGGACGTGCCTGCATTGCTGGCCATGCAGAGTTAAAGCAGCGTCGACTCAGAAAATGTTTCAGCTCATGTTT
This sequence comes from Channa striata, assembly GCA_033026295.1. Classification (NCBI taxonomy): domain Eukaryota; kingdom Metazoa; phylum Chordata; class Actinopteri; order Anabantiformes; family Channidae; genus Channa; species Channa striata. The sequence continues at coordinate 3,331,056 of CM065184.1, forward strand.
TATTAAGTTTTTTTTATGCTCAGGCAGTAAACAGTGTATTAAAATTAATGCAAGGAATGAAACAATGCTGCTGTAGCAGAAGAAAGCAGGTATACAAGTCATTTGACAGCAATACTTTAGGGAGCCAACGGATGCAAGGTTGTGTATTTTGTTTTAATAAAACATCTTGTGTTGTATATCTTCAGTCATAACAAAATACTACAGACCGCTTCATTTCCTCTCTGTTCAGTAAGTAATGCTATTATACTCATGCACATTTATTGCATAACAAAGTGTCCTAGGCACTTGGTGAAAATTGTCCAGGAATAATTTACAGCACCCAGACTGTATACACAATTATAAGTATTCTATCAAAGTTAAAAAAGATGCAAAATTAGCTGCATCTGTTTAATGGTCCTTACGTCCTTACACTCACTCACACACACACAAACGGGAGCAACAATTCCCTTACTTTGAATACTGAGGGACTGTGGCTGCATAAGGAAACATTTAGCCACGGTAGGACACTGGTTGAGATTGTCAAAGGCTTAGGCCTGATAAGGTGAGGTAACGGGAAATATAAATCCTCCATTGATAGTGCAATTAAAAGATAAGATTATCAATTCAAGTCAGAAGACAGGAACCTCAGAGAGGGGGCATAAAAAAAATTTATCAAATCGGCCGACCGTCCTGATCATTAGGAACACAGATTCCAAAGATTGTGGTAGTACCTGATCAAAATCCCAAAGCAACGGTTTTAGTTTTTAAACTAATTGTGTTTGTTTAGCAATATCTGCTCCCACTGAACGAATGCATGAAAATATACTTCTCACATAGTACAATATAATTCTGTAGTTTAAACAAACATTTTTACAAATATACTGATTCTTGCAAAGGCCCAAAGAAGCACAAAGAAAAGCATTTTAAGACTAAACCTAAAGTACTAAAGAGTCATAAATAAATGTTGAATAAAAACAGCTTATTGTCTTTTCCTTAAAACACACAGTTTTGGTATATCTGAGTAACTTGTGGGTCTCTGCGTCCCATTCCAACAACATAAATGATAGCTACCACACTGTATAGCCTACCCGTAGATAAACTGATTCATAAAATTCAGATGGTATGGCAAATATACATATTACAGTGTTCTATAAACGATTCCATATGACAGTGTACTTATATTACCTTAAATAAAGCTATTGTGTAGTCAAAATATAAACAATACAAAAGAACGACATTATCAGCACATCCTTGTAGCTGTACAAATAATTATTCATCTACAAAGAAGATTTTTTTTTTTATCACGCTACTCAGACTGGGAGAGAGACAAAAAGGTAAATGTTTAAATTACCCTGAGAACATGAACCCTCCAGGAAGTGTGACAATTTGATTCAAACACATCATTCTTAATTAAGACTTAAGAAAAATGAGACGGACAATCACGGTTTCCATTATTGTTTTCTGTTGTATTGCAAAGTCAACTTTTTTCCAGACTAGTTTTCATCCAGTGTGGGCGACATTTACGAGTTTTCACAGTTTGGCCTTTTCCACTCCATCAGATGCCGCTGCCGATGGACCATCCACGTTTCCTGACTCGCGAAGATCCGGCCACAGAACCAGCAGCGAAACTTTGGTGCAGCATCCCCGCTGGGGGAGACTGCCCCCACTACTTCGTACTTTTTTCTGCTCAACCTACGAAGTTTCAGCTTCAAAATAAACCGCTCCTGAACAGAGTTTTTACCCAGCTCCGCGCAATCAGGTGAGGCGACTGCTGCGTCGCTGGTCACAGGGACCTCGCCGTTCAAGGCGGAGAGAGCGTTCAGGGTTCTGCGTGACAGGACGACCTTCTGCACCTCTCCTCTGTACCTGTTTACCACCGCCATGATCCTGGCCACCTCAGGGATGTCAGCATCCGGATGATTTAGCACCACAACAGGCTGGTCTCCAGCTGGACGCTTTACCAACTGAGATGGATTTATGGCTACTAACTTCAGCGTCCTCTCCAGGTTTTTTGGGACCGACTGCCACAGACGCCCAGATGCTGCTGAGGGCTCCAGCTGAGAGGCTTTCCCCTCCGGCAAATGGGTCGCGGTGAGGAGCTGTGAGCAGGAATCTACACGCAATTCTCCGTCTCTCACCCCCTCCACACTCTGGTTACTCCGCTCTAAAGAAAGAGCAAGGCTTGAATCTTCTAGGTTAATCTCGGCTGGAAGATAAAACACACATTTTTAAATGTATTAAAAAGGTACAGTATTGCTTATGAATGTAATATTTTAACCAAACGACAAGAGAGTGCCATCGACGTAAAATCTAACCATTACGTTTGTGTGGAAACTATAATTTGCCATCTTACCCTGTGATGTAATAACAGGTTGGGAAACAGGGGAAGTCTCGGTGTAACTGCTGAGAGGAGTCACTCCATCAGTTGCTGATTCATTCTCATTCTCACACACATGGTCAATCGTGCCACTTTCTGATGCTTGGAGTTGGACATTTTCAGGGCTCGTCCCTGCTGCAGCTATAGAATCCGACCATTCTATATTAGCAGCCGAACTCTCCTTGTCAACTTCGGTTTCCGAGAACTGCAGCGACTTCTCTTTGTCCTCTTGCATTTCTGGATGCGGCGACAGAGAGGCTTCGAGCACCACGGGCTCATTCCCATCCATATTTTTAGACCCCGTTGGCCTTGCAGCACAACCTGGGCTCAGCCCGGTCATTAATTGTGCAACTGACATTGAGGCTTCAGAGGGGTCAAGGTTATCCTTGGAAATTTTGGTCCGCTTCTTCTGGTGCACTTCTGCTACTGGTGCACTTTGAAGAATGTCTGCTGTCGTCTCTGCCGTTGTATGAAGACTTGACAGTCCGTGATCTGTTGGACCACCTCCTGATGGAGACACAGAGCTTTGTGACACCCACTGCTTCTCCTTCACAGGATTCTTCTTAAGAACTATCTTTAAGTCCGCTGATCCTTTCTCCACTTTTTTGTATCTGGTCTTTCTCCTCTGTCTTCGAGTCCTCCTCTTCTTTTTTGGTGGCACTTTGCGAAAAGACGCCTGCTCTTCACGACCACTTGTCAACTTAAGCTCACTAGCGATATTAATCCCGTCTCCATCCACTGACTCCTGCTGTTTGCTGTGTTCCTCCTGTGCAGCCTCCAACTTCTGATTCTCCCGGTCTTCTTGCATTTGAGAGCACTCAAACTGCTCATTCTGCGCTGACGCTGAGATGTCATTACTTAATTTTGTTTCAGTCTGTGCACAAAGAGTATGATCGTTTAAATTTGGCTGACACCCATTTTGGTCAACTACACAGCAAGCATCAGCAGCACTTTCAGGAAAACCGGTTTCTTTATCTGATGACGCCATCCTTTTCAAGCTTTTGGCGTATGAAGCACCATTCTGTGCTACAGTTATCTTGTTTTTCACTGTAAGGTAAGTAAGATCCGACGTGATGCCGTTCTCCAACCTCGGGTGAAGATTCATATCCTGAGGGACATTTGACAAAACTGTTTGAAGAGCCTTGGTCCATTTCTGGTCATCAGTTTCGCCAGTGACAGATTTCATCAAAAACTGTTGAGTCTCATCTAGTGTTGTTTGTGGGTCTGACAGATGGCAGTATTTATCCAAGAATTCTTTCCCTGGCAGAGACAGGCAGTCCTGTGTCAGCCAGCACATATCCTTTACTGCACTTCTTGTTAATCTAAGATTAATTTGGGGGAGCGGGTCATTTGGTTTCATTGCTAAGGAAGGAACCTTCTTCCTCTTCCTCTGGCCACCATTCTGGCAAACGTGGTGCATCGCTTTAACGTGCTTATTAATCAACCATTTCTGAGATGCCTCGTAGTCACAGTGCTGACAATGTAACACCGGAGTGGTCGTTTTAGTTCCGAGCGGATTTTTGTCCTTTGTGTGCAGTGATACATCATCATCAGCTCCTTCCAGAGCCAAGTTATGCATACAAATGTGCTCTAAGAATACTTGAACATCACCTGTGGAGAACGTCTGACAAGTTTCACATGAATATTTGCCATCCTGGCAGTGGCACATATCCAGGTGCGCACTAAACTCGGACCATGTGCGTTGCACATTGTCATTACAAAAGCTGCAACTAGAAAAAGTGTCCTTGTGGCTTAATAGATGAACCTGAAGGTAGGAGAATTCGTGTGTATTAAAAGTACATGCATGACAGGAAAAAACGGGTGGGCTTCCTCTGTGTTTTTCCTCAAAGTGTCTCACTAAGTCTTTGGGAATATATTCCAAGTTGTCCCGGCATTGACAGCATGTAAACCTGAGTGTATTTGTGCTGGTGCACTGACTCTGTTGTGCTTCCTGCAAGGACTTTTTTGATGAAGACCACGCTGTGCCATGCTCCCACTCCTCTGCTATCTTTGGTCCACTCTTATCTTCACTTTGCATAGTTGGGGGCTCAATAACAGTCTTCCTGAGGCGGAGCTGTTTATGCCAGTCCTTGTTCTTTTTGTTAACACGCTGTTTATTAACTCCTGTGGAGGTGGCTACGTGAAGATCCATCAATTCCACAGTTTTTCAGCTTTCTGAAATGGCAAGAGAGTGCACACAGTTACCTAAAAATAATTCCGATTCAATGTGAACGTAACAAATAAAGGGACGACTTTTCTGAGCAAACACATTCAAAAACATCCAGCATGCTCCAGACTGTGTGTGTTCCATTATTATTGCAAAGACACTGCATTCTCTGCTTTACGACAACTCCACCTGTTGCTGGCCACAGATCAACCTGTTTCTGCACGAGTTTTAAATCCTCACGCTATGATCATGTAGAAAATAAGGAACTCGGACTGAGGTGCAGAAAACTGCGCTTCAACACACCTGCTGGCACAGCACTTATCAACTTCACACCCTGATCACATCGAATAAAATCGCCTCGGCGACGGGCTGCAATCCTGAAGGGACAAACGCACAAACAGGAAAAATGCCGTTTGCAGGTAGAGACGGGACTTTAGTGGCCGGTCGGTGGGCGAAACCGTGCGACGGTCGTGCAGTTTGACCCGCCACAACAAAGTGATGCGAGTGTCTTTGTAACGAGCAACAATCGTGAAGTTACAGTTTTGAAAGAAAAACGACCCCCGTGATCACACCAGAGCCCGTTTCCTGTCGCCCGAAAACACACGCTGTTGTTTAGCAAGGCCGGCTGCGGCGCTAACTGCCGTAACGCTTTCACACGGCGTCTGGCTGATTTGAATTAGCGTTACCGTGACGCACAAGAGCTTCGCTCACAAAGACGAGCAGAACTTGGAGAAATGAAAGCGCGGCGAACAAAGTTTCGCCCGGCGCGTCTCTAACCTCGCACCGACTTCCAGCGGCTGCTGACGCCGGCGCACGCTGCGCAGAACCAGCAGAGATGAAGTAGTTCGCGTAGTTGTCTTGGGTTTTACCTTTTTCTTTTGTGGAGAGCTTGACAGCTCAGCGAGTGGCAGCCATGATGGTTCCATCCGGGGATTAGAGCCTCTGAGCTGCTTTAGCCTTTAGCCTGGGAGCTGCGCCGTCCCGGGCCTACAGCTCAGCGCCGGCCTGCACTGCGGGCCGACGTGTGCGGGCCGACGCGGCTCTGTGTGTCTTCGCGGACGGAGTCACACTCATCTTGATGCTTAAACTTCTTTCGGTAGAAAAATGTGCCGAGTCGCGCTGACGCAGCGCAGGAGTAGAACCTCCAACAGGGGGGCTGTTTTCCCCGGGCGGCTCTTACAAACGTTTCGAACTGACCTCAGTGCGGGATTATTTGCGGGATGCGAAACAACTGGGCTGAAATATGATGTCACTGTTGTCTGTCAGGGGTTATGTAAAATGCATCCACGCACGCAGGAGCTGGCAGACAGACAGACAGACAGTCAGACAGACAGACGGACAGCCGTTCATCTCCCCTCCCCCTCGTCCTCCGCCCCCGCATTGTTACCACTGTGGAAAGTGAACCGTGCGACGCCCGTTCAAAGATGCTGTGGTCGCTTGTACGTTTGGCCCCAAAGCACAAATGAGGCCTAAAGTGTGAGGTTTATGCTAAAGCGTAGATTGAAATATGTCATAACTGCTGTATGCAATCAGCGCGATTAAATGTATGAATAGATGACGATTCACCAACCAAAGAACAAGATCGTGCTTTCATGATAATTAGCTCAACAAAGGAACTAAAATATGACAGAGACTTGTTGAATGTGAACGTGTGAATCGTTTTGGGGAGGGGGTCACTAATGCTTGAGCGACTAGTGTCTGTCCCTTGGCATTTTCCCAGACAGACACCATGTGTAATGTCAAACACATTATCTTGACGGGATAATGGACGAAAGTTGGAAAGTGAAGCTGTAAGTTGGGCTACGTCTGCTCGTCCAGGGACAAGCAGGATGCTCTTTGGATCCGCCCAGCACTTCACAAATTACATTACCACCCAGTGAGCGGATCCTCCCCCCACAGTTCAATACCAGCCATCAAAGAAACCCACCAGGCCTGTAAACGTGACAGAGTTTACTGCGTCTACATGAGAGCCTGCAGATTCTGCTACACCCCTGACCTTTCTGTGATCTTCAATAAGACTCTTTAACTTAAATTTGTAGTGAATTTGTAAATTTGTGTCCCCCACTCACAGCTGGGGGACACATCAGATCTAGTAGTAGTGGTTTGTTGTCAGCTGTAGACTTTGGGTGTTTTTTTGGCTGATACCAAACTAATCTCATCCATACTGGACTGTTGGAGTCTGGGCGAGATAAAAACATAGATGACCTTTTTCAAGATCTGTAGATGAAAGGAACGACCTGATCAATGTTAAAGAGATCAGCTGCACAAAGCAGGATTGTGCAACAATTTTCACATCACTATGAAGAATAATATGACAATAAAGTGTTAATGCTGCTACAGCTGTGGTCAGAACATGTAATTATAATTATTTCATTCATTTGTAAAATTACTAAGCAGAAGACTAAGACAGGACATAAAAAAAGACATATCAGCCGTGCCAGGCTTTACTGGGAAATATGTTATGCATCATCACTAAGCAATGAAAACCGGTATTATTTCTGCCCATTATAGCATTTATAATGTGGATCAAAGGGAAGCCATGAAAAGAAGAGGAAACAAAGATTAACGCTACAGGAGTGCGGTGGTCCTTAGGTGCATCATCCAAACTGCAGATACTGATTTTCAAAAAAGGGTTTTATGAAAATAACATGCAGCAATATGTCGGTCAAGATTCTCAGTCATCCAGGTTTGGTTACCCCTAGTGATTTATCTGGATTTCTTTCTTCTTGGTTACAAATATTTTTCTTCTTATCCATCTTCTTATCTTCTTCTTTCTGAAGACATGACACAATTTGCGGATAAAAAAAACATTCCTTCAATGGAAGAAAGTTGATCTAAACAAATAAAAAAAAGCTTCTGTACCAAAAAAAGCCGCACATCCACCGTCACACTTCAAAAGATCACAAAAGCAGAAACACCAGGCTTCAGAACACATTTTTTTTATGTGCTGGGGCACACGTTGCCTGACAAATAAAAATATCTCTTGATTAACGCGCAAGCTACTGTAGGTAAAGCTGAAAAGTGTCCTCGATATCATCACTACAGGGAACAGGGTTGCTGATGGGGTTGATGCTCTCTGCCTGGTCAAGACATTAGAGCGAAATTAAATTAATTTGCCTAAAAATAATTTGCCTCAAATTAAAAAACAAGGCTTGTATGAATAGCAAAACAAATCTCACCATCTCCATCTTATAGTATTGACAGCTCCTGCCCCGAGAGTAAATAAAGTTGTGATGAATTATATAGTATTAGCCAAACTAGCTTGCATACTTTTTAATATAATGTATATTTTTTATTTGCTCAGGTAACATGCTCATTTAAAAGTAGATGATATGATAAAAAGTAAAAAATACCCCTGTTTTAATATAGCACATGGGCTTTTACGGCATGTTTTTAGTTTTAATATTTTGTTAAAAATCAGTGTCTTGAAAAAACTATATTGTATCGTGCCTAAGACCCACAGCAGAGGAGGCCTCTCCAACCATGTCTGTAAAAAGAATAAGGAACTGCAGGAGATGTACAAGACGAACTAATGCAGAGCCAGTGACTGATGTCAGCAGTTTTTCAAATGACTGATTAAAAGGTTGTGGGCCACAGTGTCAAATCCTGTGTTGAGACCAAGAAGGATCTAAATTGAGTACAGGCCTGCACAACAGCAAACAAAAGATCCTTGGTGAGCTTGTCTTAAACATTCTTGGTACTATGCATGGAGAGGAAATCCGGTTCAAATTGTTGACACAATAAAATAATGCATTATATGACCACAATATGTGAACCAACCATTAGAAAAATACTGCCCTCAGTCCCCTCAGCTCAACTTGAGACGATACTTTGCAGACCTCATAGCCATCATCAGCAATCGCTTCAGGCTGTGTCCCGCAGCCAGCCATCTGGCCGTCTACCTGCTGGATCTCTTCATGAACCGCTATGACGTCACAGTGCAGCAGCTTCACATGGTCTCACTCTCTTGTCTTCTTTTGGCCAGTAAGTGTGGAGCCACACCTTACCCTCCAGTGTCTGACCGCCCAGTCTTTGTACAGGTGTGGTGTGATGTGTTGATTCTCTCCTCTGCAGGTAAATTTGAGGAAAGAGAGGACCGTGTGCCAAAGCTGGACACCTTGAACAGCCTGGGCTGCATGAGCTCCATGAATCTGGTCCTGACTAAGCAGGGTTTACTACGCATGGAGCTGCTGCTGCTGGAAACCTTCCAGTGGAATCTGTACCTCCCTACAGCTGCTCATTTCATAGAATACTACCTCTCTATAGCTGTCCATGAGGGCGACCTCCATGATGGCTGGCCCATGACCTGCTTGGAGAAGAGGAAACTATACATGGCCAAGTATGTTGACACAATAAAATAATGCATTATATGACCACAATATGTGAACCAACAATTAGAAAAATATTGCTTTAACAAAAAGCGAGGACTGCAGTATGAAAGAACGCTTTGTGAATTAAGGGTGAGAGTCGTGAGAAAATTTAACACAAAGCTTTTCTGCCGGAGAAAGTTCGGCATTCATATTCTGATGGGACAAGCATTCACACTCATTGAGACCCTTGTTGTTTGTCACAGCCAAGTAACTTATGAAATCACATGCAGCCTGGAAGCAAGACCCCTGCCCCAAAAAACAAAAAAAAAAAACATCAGATAAGGTATGATAAGCATTTCCAAGAAACACCTGATGTACCTTGGAAAATCTATAGAAACCAGAGGAGTTATTTGACATGTTTGGTGTCACCTGTTTGATTCAATGTTATATCAATAACTGAAATGCCGAAGTCCTTTGGTATTTCTGTTCCTGTGCTCTGAGAGAAAACTGCAGCGGACGTCTCACACAGCTTACCAGGCCAATGGCTGTCAAGTGCTCACCACTGAGGAGCTGCGTGACACCAGAGGAAGAAAAGCCTTGAAAGGATGGCCACCAGCTCCTTCCACCCAGGACATGATTTGTTTCCTGGTCGAGACATTTCCAGTCCATTGAGGAAAAGAGTATCCACCACTTTAACAGTTTTTACCATAACCAATACTCTCAAGACTTAATCACACACTCTCTAGATGGCATTTTACTTTTCTTGGCAATAAATGTCTAGACTAAACATCAGATTGCGCTGGTTGGATGGTTCCCCATATTGTGATTTAATCAACATGAGTACGTATGGCTTATTTCCTGGAAAGAAGATGCACACGAGTACATTTTTATTATTATTAATAATCTTTTCCTTATCATTATAATTTTCATTTCCAATAATCAATCAGTTCATAATTAACAGCACAATTCTTGCTCTGGAATGGGGGGTAAATAATAAGCTTCTATTATAATCTGTACACATTTGTTGCTTATTGGCTGCATCTTCTGAGCAGCTATACATTGATTGGATGTTGGCAGTTGCTATACTTACTATTGATTGGCTGTAAAGTTATTCTTCTTCTTTGGTCACTACCAATTGTAGCAATGGAATGATCATTTCAGATGCCAATAGGAAATTTTCGACCCAGTCCACAAATATGCCTCTGGGATACAGTAGATATCCGAAATAGTTATAGCAAATTTGTTATAGCAAAAATCTGACACCAAGTGTGTTTTACCGTTTACTTCATGCAAATCACGTGCTAAACACACCTCTGCTGCTTTCTTTGCTGTATTTCAGCGGTTTGCTCTCGCTCTCCCTACTTGAAGCCGGGGTTTCCGGTAGCCCCTGAACGCGGCAGTGGTGTTTGCTGAGCTCGCTGACTACAACAATGAGCTTGATGAAGACGTGTTCGGCTGGTTTGAATCAAAGTTTACTTCCCTGAAACTGGCTGCAAAAGTCACTACAAGTGCTCATTGGGTGAGTCTCCACTTTTCGCCCGTTAATAACTGCATTTAAAAATTCTTGGTTTAGAAAAACACAATAAACACTAGTGCGCACCTCTGCTCTGCAAACGTGTGGAATTACTCATCCAACGTTCCATGATGCATATTTTTCTTTATTGACTTTTTATGTGCTCAGAACCTCCTCAGCACAAAGGTATTAGCTGATTAAGTGCTTTGCACGTTTTGCCTTCCAGAGGTTTCCAAAGCACTGCTTTAAATGGAGCTAGAGGACCAATGGTGGAAGGGAAAACTCGCTGCAGATATTTACCAGGCTCTACGACACAAAGTGAGTGGGAGACAATAACGTTTATGATGGCTGCCAAAATAGGTAAATACGATGTAAATGTAACCATATAGCATGCCGCAGATGAAATGATAATCAATATTGAATGTTTAGTTGTCTTTCTATATATTCTCTGTGGTATTTGTTAAGGGTCTATGTCTTAGTATGTGAGACTTGCTTATACCAGATTTCAGAGGCTGATGCCCAAATAAAATAATTAGAATAAAATTATAATAATTTTGTCAAGTTTTTATAGGAATAACATTTTTATTTTTATTTTGAAACATTTTACCTGGAACATATAACTAAGTAAGAATTGTGCAGGTTAAAAATCAACTATTTCATGGCGACTTGTTTCTAACAGGAGCTCAAGTTGCCTTCGTATAAAGGCCAGTCCCCTCAGCTCAACTTGAGACGATACTTTGCAGACCTCATAGCCATCATCAGCAACCGCTTCAGGCTGTGTCCCGCAGCCAGACACCTGGCCGTCTACCTGCTGGATCTCTTCATGGACCGCTATGACGTCACAATGCAGCAGCTTCACATGGTCTCACTCTCTTGTCTTCTTTTGGCCAGTAAGTGTGGAGCCACACCTTACCCTCCAGTGTCTGACCGCCCAGTCTTTGTACAGGTGTGGTGTGATGTGTTGATTCTCTCCTCTGCAGGTAAATTTGAGGAAAGAGAGGACCGTGTGCCAAAGCTGGACACCTTGAACAGCCTGGGCTGCATGAGCTCCATGAATCTGGTCCTGACTAAGCAGGGTTTACTAAGCATGGAGCTGCTGCTGCTGGAAACCTTCCAGTGGAATCTGTACCTCCCTACAGCTGCTCATTTCATAGAATACTACCTCTCTATAGCTGTCCATGAGGGCGACCTCCATGATGGCTGGCCCATGACCTGCTTGGAGAAGACGAAACTATACATGGCCAAGTATGCTGATTACTTCCTGGAGGTTTCTTTGCAGGGTAAGATATAAAATTCTCTGTATGTAATCAGAACAACAGATCCTTGAAGGAGTTGTCTGGTTTTGCTCAACTAAAAGTAAAAGAAGTAATTAAGAAGTTTAACGAATACAATAACGATACAATCTTTACAGTATGTGTTAACGATGCTATTCAGCAAACAGCATATCATGTCAGAAGTTACTGTTTTGTAAAGTTTCCCTAAAAATGCAGGAACAAAAGCATTTACTAATAAAATGTGTTCTTTTAGGGGAATTTTCCATTGTAACTATACATTTTAATCAAATCAGTTATAATTTTTGCATCAAATGGGTTTTATGTCACAGTAACATTTTGTACATATGAAACAAATGTTGTTTTGGCTATGTTGAAGGTGCTGAGTCTGAGCTGTCTTATTCTTTTCTCTTCCTTCTTCCCTCAGATCATGTGTTTTTGCGTTTTGCCCCTTCCTTGGTGGCTGCTGCATGTGTGGCCGCCTCGCGCCTCATTCTCCGCCTGTCCCCTACATGGCCACCACGTCTGCAGCGCCTCACAAGCTACACATGGGAGAACCTAGTCCCATGTGCTGAGAAACTACTCATGTGTGTATCTGTCTGTAGCTCAGTTGCCGATGAATTTCACACACAGACACTGACACGGTGCAGTCTGACATAAGACCGTAGGATCTCACATGCAGCACAAGCAGACTTTTCATGCACACACAACAGTGCTTTGAATATTTTGACTAATCTACAGTGCAACTCTATGCTCTCCAGTGCACATGACAGTGATGTCAAAGAAGCAAACAAGCAGACGTGCCAGCAGCCCAGCCAGCAGCAGCAGCAGTCCCAGACAGTGTACCACACGTCTGGCCAGACAGCCCCTGTGGCCCAGTATCAGTACCCTCAGCAGGCTCAGCAGCCAGGCCTGGGCCCTAATCACAGGCCTGCCTCCTACCTCAGCCACTCCACTACCAGTCTGCAGGCTCCTAATGGTCCGCAGCACAGCAACACCCAGGCAATCACAGCCTCACTGGATCCAAAGTCCAGCGTCTCTAGCAGGTCTTACAAAGTCAGCATGCATTACACTTGCGCTGCTCCGTGCTATGAAAGATGATGGGTTTTCAGGATGTAGTCATTTTGAGGGAGGAAAATCAGTAAATTGATGGTTTGTCCTGAACAGAACACAGTAAGCTGCAGGAAAAATGTTGTTTTTAATTTGAAGAGTCTTGATGAGATTGGTGCAGCACTTTGAAACATAAGGTGTACGTAATGTGCAATAGGCATACTCTGTAGTTTTCTAGGGAGAGCCTGCATGAGAATTTTTCTTTTCCAAGATATTTGAGATATCAAGTACGAATGATGTTGTGACGTGAGTAGAGGCGGAGGTTCTACCACTGTACCCACTAGTGTTACTGGATCGTTTAGCCACAGACTAAAAGCCTTATATTTAATTGAACCAAAGTACGTCAGACATATTGAATGTATAAATACCTTGTGTCTGTAGCCTTTATGACTGAGTTAAAAAGGGATTTAGGTCTGTTTGTGGTTAAGATAAGAGCACAGTTTGTGTAGGTGTTCTGTTCCTTGAATAATTTATTTTTTTGGGTTTTGGTGACTCATTTGTAAAACTGGGAGGGAAGATGCTCCTTGAATGTCACAATTTATTTGCAGAAAAATTTGTTGCTCTTCTAAACAAAAGAGGATTTCAGTCAGTGCTGTGCACTACAATTATGATAGTTTTAAATAAAAGATGAATCTGTTTAACTGAGATGTTTGTGCAATTTTCTTTGTGTCACATATTGCTTAAATTGGTTAAAAAATAGTTTGTGAAAATTGTATCACAAAATTGTTTCCTTAAATGTTGTGAATGAAAACAACCTGGAATTGCTCCAGCAACGAAACTGAAGGCTGAAATCAGTGGTGAAGTAAAGTACATAGTTTCAACTGTATTTCTGTTGCTTATTTTCTGACCAAGGATCTTCCAACAATGTGTCTCTCATTTTTCATTGGAATCCTGCCTGCCCGTCTTTTGGCCTACCCAAAATCATTGTTTCTGTGTTGTCATCCAAATGTTTGTTCTCCTTAAGAACTTCTGAAAATAAGGATAAATCAGCATCATGATGTTTAATTCATGTTTCAGATGAGTCATTCATGGTCAAATATAAACAAGAATTGGGTTACACCGGGACAAGACACAGTACATAGATTGTGAAGAGGTATTTGTTTCTCTATATATTGCACAATCCTGCAATTTCATCATAATTTGTCTTCTATTCCAGGCTCTGAATTTTGAGATAAATTGGATTATTCTGTCCAGGCTTGGAATGGAATAATTTAAATATTTATTGAAGTTTAACAACTCCGTGTGACTCTGAGGTCTCCTCTGTTACATTAACTGTATATCAATTAGTTTTCTTTCCACTGCAACATTTAGTTTTATTCACCTTGGAATCATAACTAAACAATTAATAAAACACAAAGAGCTCCAGAGATGTTAATTAAAGTCAGTTCCTATCAGAAAACAATGGGGTAAAGCCTGAATGAAGCAACTTTTCCAAGGAAACCTCCAGCACACTCTGATTCCTCTGTCATAATGTGGTAGACCTACTAAAATAGCATTTCCTCTTTGGGGTTCTACTCTGCAGAGCTTCCTGTGGAGGAGGAAGACGACTGATAAACCTAGTGACTAGAACAAAAGTCTTCACGCTATTTATGATTCACTGCTTCCCCCCTCCCAACCATCATGAATATCAGTTTAGTAGCCAAACCAGTAGGTGGACCAAGATTTATGAAGCCGCACAGGCAGTTTTAGCACTCTGCCTTATGTTATCTTATATTATGTTCATCACTATGTCATCCTGTGGAGGAACTTACACACAATTCAAATGATATTGGATGCAGCTCAACAGAAAGGCACTATAAGTAAAGAGCTCAGTGCCATTCTTTTTTGTGGTTGCTAAAATGTTTTATGTGAAGAACCTAACCGCCCACTCATCCATCTGCTACCCAGTGCGTGCCAAAACAAGCACATTGGCAAGACGGAGCATTTGTATATTCAAAAGGTACATTTGTGCATGTAACAATCACTGTGACGTAATCGTTTAGGTAGGTTGGCTCCGGAAAGAACTTGTGTTGTGGCGTGCGTTGGTGCCTGTGGTCAGCCCACAACACCGTGCAGGCCTCCAACAAGCATGAGTCTTCCTGAGGAGGGAGAAACACAGTAAACCTGTTCCTATCAGTGAGCCAAGCAGTCAGAGGTTAGAAGGCAACAAGTGAAACATTTGGCAAAGCAATTTGGTCACACTGAGAGAAACGTTTAATTCCACTCATTTTTCAAGGACTTTCCTTTATGTTCAGTAAGATGTTGTTTCTTTTAAATACAACAGCATCAAAAGTATTTGACCCTATGTAGTGTTAAGGCATACAAGTATTATTAGGATAGATTCGTCAGTGGGGTCAAAGTGACTTTTCTGGCGGCCAAAGCCTCAGAGATGGTCTCATCAGACATACAGCCTTATTCCAGTTCCCTTCAAACTCTCCCACGTAACTTCTGGTAAATTCCAGCTAAGAGATAATATCTTAACCGTTTAACTGATGACCAACAGTTGTGCACAGTGTCTCTCATCTCAGCTGGGGAAGCTAATAAATCCTTTAGAGGAGTCCGATGTCTTAGTGGCATACCTTCCTGGTTCCCTTCTTGTAAAATCATTGTGTTTTTAAGAATCTGTCTTGTTTTTGTTTTATATCTTAGTGCTGCCTCCTGACAGCTAGAAGGTCGCAGGTTTGGGTCCCTGCCCAGCTGCAGTCCTTCGGTGTGGAGTTTGCATGTTCTCCACGTGCTTGTGTGGGTTTCCTCTACTCCGGTTTCCTCCCACAGTCAATAGACATGCATGGTTGGTTGATTGGAGACTCGTATATGTGAATGCGAGTGTGAATGGTTGTCTCTCTGTGTTGGCACTAATATAGACTGCAGACATTTCACAGAGTTGATTGAAGTGTTCTTTTTTCCGAATGGTGTAGAGTTTG
The DNA here is from genome assembly GCA_033026295.1 of Channa striata. Taxonomy (NCBI): domain Eukaryota; kingdom Metazoa; phylum Chordata; class Actinopteri; order Anabantiformes; family Channidae; genus Channa; species Channa striata. The sequence continues at coordinate 3,346,686 of CM065184.1, forward strand.
GCCACAACACTGATTTACCATTAACTGGACAATAAGTAAGTAAGTAAGTAATTGTGTGACTATGGAAACAAGGTGGCTGCACCAGTGATGATTTAGGTGACTTCTGTCTAGGGGTGAATACCTGTGCAAACACTTCATTTTTGTTTTGAATGAATTTAGATTATTTTGTTTTACTTTACCATTAGTCTTTTTCCATTTTTTTGAAGATATGTCAAATTCAATTTGCTATAATTATAAAATATCTAACAAAAACAAGAGGACAATTAAATCATCAAACAACTTTATATAAAATACATTGGCAAGAAAATCTAAATCAATCCTTTAAAGGTGTATTCATCTATCACTGAGTCTTGAAATATGGTCAGATGTTCTCCTAATTAAATACATTGTTCCAGCTTTGTCAGGAATTAACAGACCTGGATAAAATCAATAAAACAGTGCACACGCCCAGCTATAAAGACACAACACAAAGAAGTGCAAAAGACGGAGCATCATGATTTTCAGGTCTGGGCTTGGCCAGCTTCATCACTGAGGGAAAGTGAATTCTAAGATTATCCAATTATCTCAAAGCTGACATTGAAGTTCTGTGGAGTTTTCAACCAATGGGGATTTGTCAAATATCTAGTTACTTCTCACGGGTGATAGTAGGGACACCATCTTGATTGGCTTAAAGTGCGTAACCCAATGGCGTGGCTAAAGAAACACAAGGACCAAAAGGATCTGTGAAGGCAGCCTGATGCATGTGCTGAGCTGTTCACTGTGAAGTCAAATCGCTCCTTCAGGGCACAGACTGTAAGTGCAGGCTCACATTTCTCCATGCCTTTGCTCACAAGACAACAACAAGGACAGACTGGTGTGAGGTCTGCTTCAAGGCACATTTTGCGACATTACTGAATTTCATGTTGCTTTAGAGACCAAATGACTTTTACAGCTAGAATAATGTTCATGATTGATGACTAGAAAAAAGTAGTATGTAGTTTGACACAAACACACGCGCACACAATGTGAGGGACTTCAGCTTTAATTCAAGGGGCTTGACAAAATTGTGGCATTAACTAGTCAGGAATTACAGCCATTTGCGTGCAGCCTATTCTTTTGGTGGTTCATACTTAATGCTATAAAATAACATGAGTACAAACATAATTATTGCCTTTCATACTTTGATCAGATTAATTTGCATGTAATGGTTGCCTTAAGTCTGGCCTTTGCCAGGCCCTTTCTGCAGCTGCCTTTAGCTGCTGCTTGATTGTGGGTCTTTTCTTGTCTTCAGTAAGTGAAAAGTTGCTCCTTTGGGTAAAATCAGTTGACTGACTTGGCCACACTTCATAATTCATCCTGCTACTTTCATCAGCAAGCAGATCATCCATAAACATGCCCATGCCTTGATACTGCCTGCACCATGTTTGACAGACGATGTGATGACGATGCTTTGGGTAAAGAGCTGTTTCCCTCCTCCTCCAAACGTTTCTCTTCCCATCATTCTGCTACATGTTAATCTTCATTTTATCAGTCCAAAGATCCTTATCGCAGTACTGGGCAGGCTGTTTTCTGACAAGGTCTATTCTGTTTTTTCTCCTCCTCAGGTGTTTGACCAACACATGAACCAGTGGTTTGCACCTTGTTGTGAAGCCTCTATATTTTATTATATTCAGAAAGCCGTCTCTTGACTGTAATGACATTGACATTGATATCTCTTTAGGGTTGTGTGTATGAAAATGGGTGTAAATTGTGAATAAAACGTTGGTCAGCCCCCTTGAATTAAAGCTGAAAATGTAGACTTTACTCACATCTTTAGTGTTTCATTTCAAATTTATTGTATTTGTGTACAGAGCCCTAAATAAATAGATATTGAAAAACGTTGGCTCATTTGGAATAATTTTGAAAGCACAGGCCTAAAAAAGGGGATTGCATTGCATCATCTTCATGTATAACATATCTGTAGGCAATTCCATCGTTGTTATAAGATTTCATCTGCAGGTCGAGTTCCCTATTGTTGTACTTTTCATCTGACTGTGTACCAGATATTTTACTTGAAGACAGGTCTCGGCTACAGGCAGGTAGCACCTAGACTCTTTTAATATGGATTTTTGTTTTTGAGTAACATTGTTTGGCAGGACTTTTCCCGACAAGGATGTCATCAAGATGGCAGCACATGACATTGTTTAGCATTAATAGTGGGTTGACTGCTCCACCCATATCAGAGATTCTAGCTTTTGAACTGTGCAAGTGTATAACAAATCTTTAGATAATCCTTAACATGTAGATTGCAGCATCCATGATTTCCAAAACTCATCACACCACCGGGCATTTTTCCAGTTTGTCTCAGTCTCAGGGAAGGTGTCAGTGTTTCTGGATCTTCTTTATATCTTGTTGTCATCTTGTTTTTTGTGTTTGATAGAGTTTAACTTACATTTGTGGATGCAGAGACAAACTATCAGATCTAGATACAATATGGCTTTCAGAGGCAATTTCTACTACAGAATCATATCTCATTGTGATGAAGTGTTGCTGATATTTGGTCCTGTCCCTTGCAAGACATTTGTCCAGATTCTCTGAATGTTTCAGTGATATTATTCACCATAAAGAGTAAAATCCTGAAAGTCAGAGGCGTAAATTTGACCCTATTCTTACTTCTGAAAGACTCTGGGATGCCAGTCATCATGATTTACCTGTTGACAAGTAACCTTGTTAGTTGTGAGTTTTTTGGTTTCATTTTTTCAGCAGTAACCAACTTTTCCTGTCTTTTGTTGCCCTTGGACCAGCATTCATTCCTCTTTATGTATTATAGCAGTACAGTGATGTGATTTTGATGTAATACTGTTACATGGAACAGATTAATCTGAGAGTGACTCCCCTATCTCACAGATTAAGCAGGGATCACATTAGGCATTGCAGATGGAGAAAAAAGAAAAGCTAAAAACAATTTCATGTTTTTGTATTCTACATGGACTGATGCATCACTCTCCTCCTGAATCATGAGCTCATTACACACAAAGTGCCTCATGAAAATCACATTGTCCACCTTCTGAAGGAGGATTAACAAGACCATTGTCTATATTTAGATGATTTATTGCACTGCAAGTTTTGCAACCTTATTTTCTATTATTGCATTAGGAGAAGTTCCTCTCTCTTTTAATTCAGTTTGGTGATGTAGTTGCCTTCACTCTGTTCAGAAGGCAAATGGTACAAATGCAGGCCAGCATGGATAGGTCATGGAGATCTCAGCACTTTATTCAAATAAGCTGAAGAGGGCATGATATTTTGACACAATATACAGCAACACACTGTGACCATGGCTAGAGGAGCTGTAACATAAATGATGTTTAATACACGTTTTATGACATGTTCCATGCTTAATCAAATTTCAAGGATGCAAGACAAAAAGGCATGAATCTCTAAATTGTCTAATCTAATTTCCTACTTCTAAATTTAGACAAAAAATGAAGTTATACTATTTGGGCCTAAAAATCTCAGAAATATCCTGTCAAACTATAATACATTAGGAAAATATTCAGACTCATGTGACTTCGTTAAATTCTGTTGTGTTGCATCCTAATACAGGTTGTCCCTAAGCCACCCTGTGTTGTCTTAAAATTGTTGGAGGGTGAACCAGTCTGAGGTCTTGGGTGCTGTGGACTCCAGTCAAAGTGTTTTGTCATTATTGGGTACTAACTTTAGAGAACTGTGAATAAAATTAATTTGAACGATTGTGGTATCAGACTGCAACATAACAAAATTGAAAAACGTGAAGAGGGTCTGAAGACTGGTGACTTGACCAGGGTGTACCCTGCCTCTCAACCTTTGACTGCTGATCCTTTCAAGCTGAATTAAAATAATTTGCTGCTATGACTTTTTTCTTAAGTACAGATCATTCTGTTGTTTTCTTTTTCCAGTTAACTGCAAGTAATGCTGTAGCAAATCAGCTTTATGCATAGCTGGACTAACTCCAATGTGGTGTTACATGAATACATTTTTTTTTTTATTTGATTGTCTAGTCTGTAGCCTTATTTACTGACGTCATATGTGACAGACAGTTCTGTTCGAAACCACGTGTATCAGTGCCAGTTCCAACAAAACAGAAATTGTTTTCATGTGTTGCACATGATAGCCTAATAACAGCTTTGCTCCTTTGTTTAATGCTCTGATATGTACTGAGCAAAAGAAATGTGCTAAAAGGAGAGGGTAAGTGATAATTTGGCTCTGTTATGTCATCTTTAGGACAGAAAATGTGTGAAATGAAAACAAATAATTGCATTTTGCAGGTGAAAGTATTCTCTAGCAAACCACCCTGCAAGTTTGATACAAATGATCTTTTCAAGGATATTATTTTATTTCAGGACATAAATGTTTGTTGGCCTCCAAACCTAAAAAATAAAACATAACGCAAATCAAATAGGTTAATTTAATCTGTTAATGTGAAGTGTTTCATCAGTTTTAAAAAAGCCATGACTTTTACAGTCCGCTAAATTCACAGCTAAATTCTCTTTGCATACCCCGGAAGAGGCACAAAAGATTTACTGTAATGTAAATGTGAGCACAAATAGTACTCCAAACTGCACTGCCCTGTGCTTATTTTAGATATTGCATAACAACGTTTCATAATCAAAATTCTGCAAACAGACAGAATGTTCATTATGTGATCAAATATTTAAATTTCAAATTTTCTGCAGCTGTACTGGTAATGGTACATGGTAATGGTAATGGTTTCACAGCATGATGTACAAGATATGAAATCCAGCACTTATTATCTCAAAATCAATCTCACATCTCAAGTTCTATTTTTGTATTGGTTGCTATCCACTATGTAACATGGTAGTGAACACATCCATGGACATAGGTTTATGTGTTTTTATTTGTGTTTTCTTTATTAAATTGTAAATCTTCTGCTTAATATAGCGGTTGACACTGTTGCTTCTAATTCACCCATTCACACACACACTCACACAGCAAAGGTGGTGGGTGCCACGCAAGGTGCTCACCTTGTGGCGCAGTAGGTAGCTCTGTCATCACCTAATCCTACAGTTGGTGGCTCGTCTATGTCACATGTCACAAATTATCCCTGAGCAAGACACTGAACCCCCGCTTAGTGGTTCCCAGGGAGTGTTGGCCAGCTGCATAGCAGCTCACCCACCTGTGTATGAATGTGTGTGTGTGATTGTGAGTGCGAATGGGTAAATAAGAAGAGGTGTAAAGTGCTTTGAGTACCAACAAGTAGTGCCATTTACCATTTGACGCTTATCTGAGAGGAGGACTGGGAGTCAAACCACTGACTCTGTGGTCCATGGATGGTTGCCTTACTAACTAAGCTTAACATTTTGGATAATATGCAGGAAAAGAAAAGAAAAAATGTCTCCCAGTTTAAATGCCACACAATATTGTAAGGACACATTGAGAAAGGTAATCCATGAAGTCATGTTTCCTTGGTCTGCACTGCAGTTTCTAGCAAAAACAACTTTTCTGTGTTCTGTAACAAAAATTGTGTTGCACTGCAGTGCTGGGATTAAGAAAGAGCTTCAGCATGATCTGGATACTGTGCCAAAAAAATTGTAACGTAGTAAATCTAACAATAAATAATATGTCAATATTAATTTGCTCAGTAAGTGTTATGCTATTAAGAATAAGTCAAATATGATCTGACAAACTATTAAAATGCTATTATAATGTATTAGGTGTGTGATTGTGTCTGACATCTTGTCATAGTGCTAGTTCAATTCCATTCATATTTCATTTGCATGCAGCAAATACTGGGAATCAGCGGTTTAGTCCTGCCTAACAGCATCTAAAGTGTTGTTTTTTTCAAAACTGAGCAGGATTAACCTTTGCTAAATGCCACTTGTAGTTTTTCCTCAAATATCATTCGCCAATGTGTATAGACGGTGGTAAAGGATTCTTTAAACATAAGATCAACTTTTGGCTTTTCAGGACCATGGTCAGCTCAGGGTTCAGCTACAAATATAACTTTAAGCACCGTCATTCCAATCAAAATGCACCAGTACATTTAAAAAGATCAAAATAAACGTTGATATATTTAGTCCCAGTGATGGAGGTCTAACTCAGGTAATACACTAGATGTTAAATAATAGTGTGTATACACAAGGGGAATGCAGAACGATTAAAACGTAAAAAGATTAAGACGTTATATGTACCCATACATATTGTTTTTATCTAAACTATGGCTGCATAGACATAAAGTGCAGCAATGTATCTCAATAAGAAAAGTCTCAACTATTTTCGCCTTTTTTCTTTCCATTCATTTCCTCTTTTACAACGTATTTTGATTGGCTCTCCCGATGTTCCTAGCCAATCAGCCGCCGCCTGCTGTGGGGGAAGGAATAAATGCAAGATGGCTCCTCATATAAAAACAGTCTTCTGGGTCGCCCTCAACGTGCAACAAAATAACTCTTTACATCTTATTAGATTAAAATATTTATCCGCGAGTACTTCCGAAGGGTAATTTCAGCTATAAATTGATATGCGTATGGTATTTGGCGATATTTTGTGGGAGAAGATACAGAAGAGTCAAGAGGGACAACTTTGAAGCCATGAATTGATGGTGAAGTCACTCTCTTCAGTAGACGAGAGTTGAAGTGGTCAGGAGCGCAGCCTGGGCCTTAGCTAGCTAGCTAGCTAGCGGTAGCTGTTAACTGGCTAGCTAATGACTTCATCTAGTGTTATCTGCCGTATTGGAAACCGCAAACGGGGGAAAGTCTCAAATTACTAGTTCCCTGTTGAATGTGGGACCAGACCACACAAGGCCACACGATCGTCGACAATGGCAGTTACAAGGTAAGACTGGCTTCACGTAACTTAAGGCTCACACGGACAGGCTATCTGTCCGGCTTTAACGTTAGCTAGCTAACCTGCTAACACCTGCTAGCCTTTGATTTGGCAAAGAATGGCACGGTGAAGGCCGGCTAACGTTAGCAACTAGGCTAATAAAGTGCAACGTTAGCTTAGTTATTAGTCGTGGTACAAGTTTCCAAGTTGGAGATGCGATGGGCATATCAGTGAGTTTGGACTCATTTTAACAGCTAACCGTAAATGTCAGTAAAACGAGTGTCACGTTTAACGTGGTGTGTCGCAGCCCTCACAGTCCTCTGATGCTCTGCCTGTAATTTGCGTTGCATGTTGAGTAGCGTTGGCGTCATTGTGAAATTGTGACAGGAAAACCAGTTTGCACAAACGAGAGCGATACCATCACTGCTTGTCTGCCCAGGGAAATATCACTATTTGTAACTTGAAGAGGGACATTGGTCAATGGAACAGTTTCTAGTGGCAGTCAAATCAGACAAGCTTGTCACACTGCAAGTTTCCTCCATGTCCTCGGTGCTTATTTTAACTGCTGATATAAAAAAAATTAGCAGTATTATCTTTGACTAGTTGTGTTGTTCGGCACATGGCTAACAAGCTAATGTTGTCCGTTGTGGTTGTTATTATAATTCCACGTGGTGTCAGTCGCCCGCTTTTGCATAGCAAAGTATGCTCATGTGTAGTTAAACTTAAGCATTAGTGTTTCCTGTTTTCACGTCCCATACCTCTCTAATCCACTTCACCTTATTAGTAGACTACTAATAACCTCAGTGACTGAAAGCAAGTTCATCAGACAAGTTAGTTTGGTGTGAAGCAAACAACGTATAATTTAGGTAATCGTTTACTCATGCAAATAATGTGGGCGAGCAGAGAGACCTGATCATTTGCCACAGTGAATATAATGTAGATGCTTAAAAAAAGTCATTAATTAGTTCATTTTTAAATGATCTAGCTAAAATTAAATTCTGGTTTAATGCTTGGGAGTGGTCCTGGTGCAGTAAAGCATCAGTAATTGGAGACGAGGAACCAGGATGTTTGTCCAGTGCTTTGGTGGCCTGTGATGTTTGTGTTGACGCTGATTTCTTTTCTATAACCTGTCTAGACTTGATCGTTTATTTATCCTGCTTGACACTGGAACAACACCAGTAACCAGGAAAGCAGCAGCCCAGCAGCTTGGAGAAGTGGTCAAACTCCACCCACATGAACTCAGTAATCTCCTATCAAAGGTGTGTATTTGCTATATACATTATTATTTCTTCTGAGTGTGTGTTTTCTAAGCAAATGTTAAGTTTGACATATTAATCTATCTGTGAAGTCAAAAGTGTAGAATATTAACATATAACAATGTAATGTTTGTATTTGGTATACCTATTATGTTATTACCTTGCTAAAGATTCTTTTATTTACTTTACTTGGTTTGTTCCCTTTTTAATAGTCCAGGCAGGTTTCATTTTGGTTGTACATCAAGTAAATTAAGTCTAATGTATTTTGTTGTCATTCACAAGGTGCTGACCTACCTAAGGAGTCCTAACTGGGATACTCGTATAGCAGCAGGCCAAGCTGTTGAAGCCATTGTGAAGAATATTTCTGAGTGGAATCCTGTCCCCAAGCCTAAAGAAGGTAAGTCCCCAAGCTTGCTCACTGAATTACTTGAATTCTGAAATTGATAGGCTTTAGGTGGTTCATACATGTCTCCTTACACACATAATTTGCAGATAAAGTAAATGTGTGAAATGATCTTTTGCTTTGTGGAGCCTGCTCTGTTTGCATTATAGTTTATGAAAAAGGTCAGCACACTAATTTAAACTTGTGTGTGTGATTGATTTTTTTTTCTACTGTTAGTTGTAGACTGGCAATTAATAAAATCCATATGTTTCCATCCTCTAAGGTGTAGGTAATATGCTACACATTATTATTTTCAGATCATTATGTTATAGTTAACTATGTGCAGTGAAACATAAAATTTCTGCTACTTTGAACTCAATGACATAAGTCAAGGCCCACAGTGTCACTTAAGAAATTCTCTTTTTATGTTATAAAAAGAGTTATCAGCTTTAGTGTAGAATTATATCATATTTATTAAGTACAAATTACTTTGCTTCCTGTAGAGTCTTGTGAAGAATTATCTCCAGAGGACTCGTCTTGTGAGAGGTTGAGCCTCTACCACTTTGACATTTCCCGACTACTCAAACATGGAGCCTCTCTGCTGGGATCCGCTGGGGCGGAGTTTGAGCTGCAGGATGACAAAACTGGTTTGTTTTTTTGGCCCCAACACTTTTATAAATGCATAACTGCACAAAAACGATGTTTGATTACGAAGCAGAGTAATGAATGTAGGAGCAGAGTGATACTAGTTATTGTCAAGTTATTTGGAGTCACTGACTACGGAATACCTTTGTTTTTGACAGTCTTACTATGGAATTGAGTGGTTTTGTGTCTTTAGTTTACTTAACCATTTCAGTTCTACCTTAAGTGGATTCTGTTATGACTTGTCCACAATAGTTACCCTCTAAATTTACACTAAATCACACACTTAATACATTGAAATATGGTAATAAACTAGACTACTGCAACATCACTTCATATCTTTCTCTGACAAAAACACACATACTACACTACCAGCTAGGCTTCAAGGCCATGGATTTCTAGGCAATTTGAATATGGAAATTTGCTCATCCTTATCTTTTGATAGTTATTTGAATTTGAACATATTAGTGGGTTTATCTTGTCCTGTGTTCTCTTTTAGTATCAGTGTTCACTTCTCAGTGATCTGCTTTCACTTCTCGACCAAGGTCTCCTGTACTGTTGGAGTGTACTAAATTTAGCATGTTCTTTGTGACTTTCAGAGCTATTTATGATTCTGTTCCTTTTATTTATTTGCTGTCCCTAGCTGTCTATTTGTCTCCTAGCTACATTTAGCTTCACAGTGAAAATATGTTTTGTTCACATGTACACAATAAGCATTCTTTAGACAGCTTCAATGTGGTCTTTACACTTTGTAATCCTCTGGCCTCGTTTTATTTGTTCTTAGTTGAGATGGATCCTAAGGAACGTCTTGCTCACCAAAGGAAGCTCCTTCAGAAGAAACTTGGTCTGGACATGGGTGCCGCTATAGGCATGGACACAGAGGAACTGTTCAACGATGAGGATCTTGATTATACCTGCCAAACTAGTGGGCTTAAAGCCCAGGGAAGCAAAGTCATAGCTGGATCCAGCTCATGCAACCATGTGGTAGGTCCCATTTTAGGCCTTTAACAGTGGGTCACATCTTTTATACAGGCAGTTTTGTTTCTTGATTTTTTATACGTTTTATTCTCTAAAAAGTATAAAATCTTGTATAGTGTGTCAGCAGGGGGTTATTCATATTTTCCAGATCTGTGTTCTATTTCTGTTGTGGGGCCTGCACAAATTTAAGTTGGTTTGTCAGTAGTATCCCACATTAAGTACGGTAAAATAGAATGGCTATTATACCTTTGCTTTTTCTGTATGTAGTGTTTACTCCATGGCTTTGTTCAGGGCTTTATTCATATACAGCTATCTGAACATAGTGTGGCTCCATTGCAACTACCCCTGTCACAAAGTGTAAAACAGTAAAAAGGCTTGTGCATGAGTATGCAGGGAGAGTCAGTCTAGAAGAGCAGCTGTAAAATAGATTTTAACTTTACCTGAAGTAGCTTAGTGGTTAATTAAGTTTTCAAGTAGGAATTAATTTGTTAAATGATTAATTTGTAATGCTCTCTACCTTGATGTTTGGGTGAGTGTGTTCAATAGTATTTCAATGTGCATAATCGGTGCCACCGTTCTGTTTTCAGCCAATCCAGGCTGCTGAGTTGATTGACTCTGAGTTCCGGCCAGGCATGAGCAGTCGCCAGAAGAATAAGGCTAAGAGGATGGCCAAGCTAGTGGCAAAACAACGATCAAGAGAACTGGATGCTAATGAAAAGAGGTGATTATTTATTCCGTGTACTTGCAACATATCAAGTTTCATTATATCTGTAAACAATTGTCTTTGTCAGTATTCAACTTGTAAAAGCGACACCCAGATAGAAGTGATTTTACAGTTGCAAATCAATATTATACATCTAAAGTACATGTCTTGGAGTTGACCTATTTCACCACCTTTTCATAATAACATTTTAATAAGGACTAACTTTACGATCTCTGTTTAAGTAATGACAGTTTTGAGGGTGAACCTGAAGAGAAACGAAGGAAAACCACCAATGTAGTTATTGACCAACCAGCAACAGAAAATAAAGTCTTAATCGACAACGTTCCACACAACTCTGCTCTTTTAGAAGAGGTAGGGACTCCAGAAAAAGTCACTGACTCCCATAATTTCTCCCTCCCTCCAAACACTCAACAGTTCATGGTGTAACTGTCATTGTCTTATCTATAGACCCATGAATGGCCTCTGGAGAGCTTCTGTGAGGAGCTCTGCAATGACCTGTTCAATCCTTCATGGGAGGTAAAAAAAATTGACCAGCTTTATTCTGTGTGCACATTTTATTTATAATAATTATTTATGCCCAAATAAACACAAATTTGCATTTTGAAGTTGAACATCAAACCATTTTAGTAGGTTATGTTTGTATTATCTTATTATCCTTCTTTTTGTTTAGTGCCAAATGTGTATGTGGTTGCTTACAGGTTCGTCACGGTGCAGGCACAGGTCTTAGAGAAATCCTCAAGTCTCATGGTGCCGGGGGTGGGAAAATGGTGGGATGTACTGCAGCACAGGTATATGTTGTCCCAAAAAATGTTATTAGTTAGAATGTAGCATGACATTTAACTGTCTGATGCGCTTGATTAGATGTTGCGGCAGCATCAAGAGTGGATAGAAGATCTGGTTATCCGGTTACTCTGTGTTTTCGCTCTGGACCGTTTTGGAGATTTTGTGTCTGATGAGGTAGGCCATAGTGTTTTTGATGGTCATCTGTACAACAGTAGTTTCTGGAAGTTACTTAAAGGTTTCTTACTGAGACTTTGGTAATAGATATCCAGTACAGTGAACATTATTCAGACATGAAGCAAACATATATCACATATATATATCATGTCTCCCTCCTCCAGGTGGTGGCTCCTGTCAGGGAGACGTGCGCTCAGACACTTGGCGTGGCCCTTCGCCACATGAATGAAACTGGTGTTTCCATGACAGTTGATGTCTTGCTGAAGCTGCTTAAAGAAGACCAGTGGGAGGTCCGTCATGGAGGCCTGCTGGGTATTAAATATGCCCTTGCTGTCCGACAGGTACCACTTGTTCTATGTGTATACAGTAAGCTGTTGGATAAGTTTACCAGGATTTTACAATAAAATGGTCTCATTTCCATGTGGCCATGCATATAAATTGTGGGGGTGGAAGGATCTGTGCTTTGATGAAAGGCTATTTTTGTCCTCAACCATATGTGCTGCTTGGGGAGAGATGTTGCCATTAGGCCAGTCTTTCTGATCTCACAGCTATACATCTACAGCATGACTTTTAATCTTCATCTCTGTTCATTGCCTTGTAGGACTTGATCTCTGTTTTACTGCCCTGCGTGCTTCCTGCTATCACTGTAGGCTTACAGGACCTAGATGACGATGTCAGAGCTGTGGCAGCAGCTGCGCTCATCCCTGTGGTGGAGGGCTTGGTACAACTACTGCCCAGTAAGGTCAGAGAGACAAAACTACGTTGCCATTAAATTGTCATCATTGTCACCTCATTGAATTTTCTTCATTGAAGTGTCATCTATAGGTAGTTGTTTTTGATACTGTCCTCATTCTAATGGTCTTAATTTACAACATCATGTCTCTCAGGTGCCCTTCATAGTGAACACACTATGGGATGCACTTTTGGACCTTGACGACCTCACCGCTTCCACAAACAGCATAATGACATTGCTGTCATCACTCTTAACCTATCCACAAGTCAGACAGTGCAGGTCAGTCTGCAGTGAATACTGCTTTTCAAAATGATATTACTATATGTAACCAAGTAGATCAATTGGCCAATTTAGCTGCTGTAAGTGCACATACAGACAAAGAACTGCAAAAATAATGTTAATAAATGCAGAAATGTTCTAACTATATAGACTGTCAATACAGGTAAACAGTTTAAAATGCATTTTTGAACAGTTAGTACAATAGTACTTAGACAACACTAATAAACTGAGGCAAAATTCTATGTTCTTGTTTGATTTTAGCTACTTAACACTTTAGAGTCCCTATTTATTTTTCTGCACCTCATAATGCTCCAAATGTTTTCAGTAAGTGACACATCCAGAGTGCAGGCAAGTCAGTGTAGAACCCAGATTCTTTTATTGTGGCGCCACACTTTTGTAGTACATTCAGAATGAAGTTTGAAAGCATTAATCAAATCCTATATATATCTTTCAGCACTAATGTCTTCAAATATTGGCCAGTTACTTGTACCATGTGCAATAATGGACCCCACACAGATGTGTTTCTCTTTTTTTTTCTTTTTTTTTTTTGTTGCTATAACAAGTCAGATGGTCATTCAGATGGAGATTTGCGAAATATCTTGCTCCTTTTTGGGTTTTTTTTTTGTTTTCACAAACACAATTGGATGAGCACTGTTTAGAGTCTGAGCTGATGATAAGTGTATAGCCTTGGAATTGTGATTACAATACTCTTGCTGATTGCATGTTTCCTTTTTGATTCTAGCATGCAGCAGTCCCTAACAATCCTGGTTCCTCGGGTATGGCCGTTCTTAAGACACACTATATCATCTGTAAGACGTGCAGCACTAGAAACACTTTTTACTCTGCTGTCTAAAGCTGACCAGGTAAACATAATTAACAGTAGATGGTGAATGGTTTATAGAGATTACTTTGTCTACAACTTAATGTACGGTTGGCTTAATGTATAGTCACATTCAATCAGTGTTCTTTTCTGTTTTTCCAGTCTGAATGCTAGCCAATTGTGTGGTGGATTATGTTTTTTTTCTTTCTCTTCTGTTTTTCAGAGCTGTGCAGTGTGGATTAACCCCATCCTGCAAGATATGCTGCGACACATCTTCCAGTCCTGCATATTGGAGAGCAATGAGGAAATCCTTGAACTCATTCAAAAGGTTTGTTGCATGACATTATATTTTTAACCTACTGGTAAACCTAAAAAGATTGTCAAAAATTTGAATAGTGGAATGACAGTGAAAACATATTAACATTTCAGCCAATTCATTTAGTTTATTGTACTTGGACAAATCGTATGTTTTATTTCTTATATACAAATAATCTTTTTTTAAAATTTGCCTTGATATGGGTGCTCTATGTCTGTTTGCAGGTGTGGATGGAGCTGCTGACTCAGGCTCCTCAGCAGTATGTGGTAGCAGCCAGCTGTCCGTGGATGGGTGCCTGGCTCTGTCTAATGATGCAGGCCTCACACATTCCCATAGACCTCAACATGCTGCTGGAAGTAAAGGCCCGCTCCAAGGTTGTGCATCTTATCTGTGGCTCTTCTGCTCTTCTCCAGATGATCTTTTGTATTTATATACAGTAAATGTGGGTGTGTAGTCACTATATCCTCACATGCTACTTGGTAGCAATTTGAGGGAGCAAAACAAATGTTTACATTTAATATTTAGAAAAACTAAAGCTTTACTTTTCACTTAGAAATTAAAAAATTCATGCATTTCATTTAATGCAGAGGTGTTTTTTTTTATTTTTGCAGAAGCATTGCCCAGCTCTTCCCTTCTCTTGAAAAATGAATGATGAGATAAAATAAATCGCCTTTCTTTTGTTTGAATTAACTGTAATAATCGAGGTTGCTGTTGTTTTGATGCAACAGGATAAAGCTGGTACAAAAGCACGTCAAGGGACCAATCAGGTGAAGGAAACAGTCCAAGAGTATATAGCAGGAGCGGAGACAGTGGCTGATGATCCAGTTACAAGAGATTATGTGGTGATTCGTGCTCGTCTTATGGCTGCTAAGTAAGTTGTGACTGAAGAAGATATGAGTTCTGATCTTTAAGGGAACATGTACCTTTTTCTTAAGAAATAAAGAAACAAGTTGTAAAATGCTGTCTGATCTGCCACTGACATGCTCTTTTATATCTGTAATCTAGATTACTTGGGGCTCTGTGTGGATGTATCTGTGACCCTCAACTTAATGCTGCATCTCAGGAGATCCGGCCCGCTGAATCTTTGGGACAGCTGTTGCTCTTCCACCTTAACTCAAAGTCTGCCCTGCAGCGCATAGCTGTGGCTCTGGTACTTTGCGAGTGGGCTGCATTACAGCAGGTGAAAAGCATGGGCATTATTTGTTTATTGTGAAGTACTTTTTTAATTCTTTAATTCTGCATTTAGACCTTGTAAATCTATCTTGCTTTCTGATCTTCCAGGACTGCCAGTTGGTGTCGTCCATGGTGCAGCCCCGACTTACTGCCATTCTGTCTGAGCAGCTGTATTATGATGAGATTGCCATTCCCTTCACTCGCATGCAGAATGAGTGCAAGCAGCTCATTGCATTGCTAACTGATGCTCACATAGACCTGCAAGATCGTTTGAATTGCAACGTTTTCACCATCGACCAAGCCAATGAACTGGTACGTCCATATACACATCCGCTCACCCGATAACGCTACATATTGATTGGATAAAACGTATGTTTTCACTACCCACTGACATCTTTTACTGAGTAAGAATTAGATAAAGCAAAAAACACACAGCTAAGAAATGTTTGGAAACAACAAGACATTAATTTATATTTACATTAAATTGTGAAAATGAATACCAAGACACAGAAAACATGTATCTCTTTTAACTGCAACAGATTATAATCTGTTCCTTCATATAGAGTGACCTTACATTTTCAGTGTAAATAACAACTAAAAATAAATCCAATCAGGACATAATGTTGTGGAAAGCCTTGTGTCCTCCATGAGAAACATTGACATAATTGCTCCTGAATTGACTGCCTTGTTAAATAAGAGAGAAACCAGTGTGCATAGACACTGTGCCCATTAGTCTCAAGTCAGCTGGCAGGGAAAAATACCAAATGTCAAGAAACATACTTTATATTAAGGCTGGCAAATCAGATGTAAAGGTTCCAGTGGGCCAAGATACACAAACTTTACTCTCACTAGCCACTTCATTAGTTATATCTGTACAATGTAATGCAATCCAATACAGCAGCTCTGTCGGTTATATTTTATCCGTTTTTAGTTGAAAGTGTTAGAAAATGTTTTTGGCCCCATCATTAATTTAGGTAGGGTGGCCAAAACACAAGAACCACCTACTAATACACTAATACACTAATACAGTACGGGTCGACCATCCACTACAACCTCGATGATGATGATGATAATAATAATAATAATAATAATAAACCTCAATTATCACTGTTCTGACAGTTGTTATTAAGAATGTGGTAAACAGATTATCTCAGCAACTGAGGTTAATGAAAATAATACTGTTACGGATTGCTCCCGTTCCAGTCTGTCACTTTCTCTCCACACTTGTGTCTCAGGTAACCACCATCTTCACAGAGTCAACCGCAGGTCTGAATGTAAAGTCTAAACAGTGGCAGGCCCTGGACAGTAAACGGCAGCAGGCTCAGGCAACAGTGATGGAGACCAGTACAGAATGGCAGCAGCTGCATCTGCGTGTTCATATGTTCACAGCCTGTGCAGTTATTAACCTACAAGTGCTTCCGGATAAGCTCAACCCACTGGTCAGGCCTCTGATGGAGACCATTAAGCGAGAAGAGAACACCCTGATTCAGGGTTATGCTGCATCTTTTATAGCTAAGCTGTTGCAACAGTGTGCTGGACGCTCTCCATGCCCAAACCCTAAGATCATCAAAAACCTCTGCGCTTCAGCCTGTGTGGACTCTTCAGTCACACCCTCATCTGCTTGCCCCGTACCACCTACACAGGAAAATGTCAAAGGTAAGAGCTGTTGAGCTTATTTTCAGTAATTTATGCAACATGTTTTCAGTCTGCAGGACTTTCTTGGATATTTTACTAGATATTTGAAATGCAACACATAGAGTAATTTGGGTGTCTACATTTGTAACATACAACAAATGCATTTCAACAGTGAACCCATACTTTTCTTGCATAATAACTTTTTTCTCTTTAATTCTAATACTATTAGGTGGTGGCTTGGAGAAAGACGGTTTGCATCACATGGTCAACAAAACCCATGGCATCATCACGTTGTACCGTCACCAAAGGGCAGCGTTTGCCATCACTAGCAAGCGAGGTCCAGCCCCTAAAGCCCCAAAGACCTCAACAACAGAGCTTCCTCCTGGCAGCACCATCAGCACTGATAATGACGAGGTAAAGAGAGTTAACAAAGTACATTTTCCTTATATTACCGGTAGGTTCTGTTTACCATTTAGGTTTTGTTCCTTTTAGAGTAAGAAGCCATTTCTTATTCAAAGAAGAGGGGCAGAATTCTCCCTAACAACTGTTGCCAGGCACTTCGGAGCAGAAGTCACCAAGTCTCTGCCGTACCTCTGGGAGAACACAGTGGGACCACTGAGGACAGTGGTGACTGAAAATCAATGCATTGGTATGTTGTTTGACTTTATCAAATTGAAATCCTTCACTGACATAAAGAACAGTATGGAGGAACAGGGAGCATGTCTTACAGTGTACCACTTCTTGACTCTTAAATATTATAATCTGCTTCTAGGCTTTTGGACATAGATAGAAATACAGCCAAGTGTAGCAGTTTAAGTTTATTATCGTTCAACCCTTCTTTCACTAAGTGTTGGCTTTACAGTCCAGGCCAGAAGTATTTAGACTGCAGGTATACTGTATGTTTTTTGTTCTTCAGCCTCTGCAGTTTAGCATGTCTATTTTGAACACTTTGTTTTCCAGTCTCAGCTTTAATTTGAGGAAGTTTAATGTAGAAAGAACTTTTAGACATAGTGAACACGTGAAGTCAGACAAAATCATGGTCGTTAGTTGGGTAATCCTTTAGTCAATCACTGACTTAAGTCTTTAAGCAATAAAGACGGTAAATGGCAGATACCCACTTATATAGCGCTTTTATCCAAAACTCTTTACAATGTAGCTTTTCATTCACCCGTGTTACACACACACACACTCTCTCACTCATACAAATGGCAATGACTGCCATGCAAGGTGCTCATCTGACCCACTGGGAGCAACTTCGGGTTCAGTGTCTTGCCCAAGAACAATTCAACATTAAGCCAGGAGGAACCACTGACCCTGTGGTCCGCGGACGACTGCCTTACCAACTCAGCTACAGCCGCCTTCTTACAGTTTAGCCTGTATGTATTCAGTACTCAGAGCAACTGTATCCCATTGAATTACTGTTTTTTTTCTTTGGTGTTCTAGATAGAAAAGTTCAGCTGGAGAGGGGTGACACTCCAGCCCAGGACCTGGTCAACTCGCTCCAAGTTCTGGAAGTCATGGCTGGGGCCATGGCTCCTGAACTTAAACCTTTGGTAAGATTAAGTTGCCAAGACAGCTCTTTTCTACATCTGGATATTCAGAGAATCTCAGTGTTAACTTACCATAGTAGATGAGCAGTATTTTAGATGGGAATTTTAGATGGGAATAGCGTTTCCCAAAGAAGAAACAGATGAGGCCTATCTCCGAACAACTAATAGAGCTTTAGCCATGTCTCGAAGGACCCATTTTAAAAATGTCTCTCCTCTCTCTGTGGTGTATTCTTCTAGCTAGTGGAACACCTACCCCATCTATTCACCTGCCTGCAGCACCCGTACACAGCGGTGCGTCACATGGCAGCACGCTGTGTGGGTGTTCTCAGTAAAATAGCCATGTTGGAGACCATGAACAGTTTTCTTGAGTGTGTACTACCTTGGTTAGCTGCTATTGATGACTGCACCAAGCAGGAGGGTGCCATCGAAGCTTTGGCCTGTATCCTTGACACAGTGACATATCTTTATATATTTGTCATGTTTCATTTAAATGCTCCAACACTGAGAAGAATGTGAACTCCTTTTTGTTGCTGCTTTTTATGTGCAGTACTCTCCTTGACTAACATCTCTCCAGGTGTAATGGAGCAGCTGGATGTGGATATTGTACCCTACATTGTGCTGCTGGTTGTACCAGTGCTGGGCCGTATGAGCGACCCCAGTGATAGCATTCGTTTCATGGCCACACAGTGCTTCGCTACACTTATTCGCCTGCTACCGCTGGAGGTGGAGCACTCAAACAAAACGGACACCATTACATAATAATGCCAACTTGCTTGTAAAGGTAAAATTGTTTTCCTCTGGTTTACCAGGCAGGCATACCAGACCCTCCAGCCATGTCTGCTGACCTGATCCGCCAGAAAGCCAGAGAACGTCATTTCCTGGAGCAGCTGCTAGATGGCAGAAAGTTGGAAAACTACAAGATCCCTGTGCCCATAAAGGCTGAGCTTAGGAAATACCAGCAGGTGTGTATGAAGCTGGATTTGTGGTTGCCGTGGAAGGTTTTGCCAAACCCCACCCACCCAGCAATTGTGTCACCCAAGCCAGTGCTTTATGACTTTGTACAGCCCTAGTATTCACCTCCTCGTTAATGGTTGGCTTATTGGTTGAGGGGAACTCTGGTCCAACCACTCGCTTCTTCTCCTCTTTTCAACGCACACCAAAAAATGTTTCTACAGACCCAAAACAACATAAAAGCAAATAAATATTAGGGCATGCATTAAACCGTTACATACAGAGACTACAAAGTACTGATAAAGAATTGTAACATTCGCTTTCTTCACCAGCAGCCTCCTGTGTGCTGCTGTGAACCATTCACAGCAATTAGTCTTGTAGAATAACAACATTATTGAGAGCAGGCTCATGCAGAATGACACATTGATAGTTGCAGATAGTGTGCACAGTGGATTTTGCATGTGATTCAACTGCGCAAGCATTTATGGGCCCTAAGTTTTTCGGGCTTTGGGTCTCTATGAATCTTCCTAAAGTAGTAGATGAAGGATGGCCAATCGGTGTTTTTACACTTAAATAATACCTGCATGACATCAGTGATTTATTCTTGAGCTTAATCTTTACCTTGAGCCTGATAATTTCTTTACCAGGGTTAGAAAAGAGGCTTTGTTTAAAATGCTGCAGGCTTGTGATGCAGACAGAGACGCTGACAACAAATGGTGTATGATTAATTTTCCTGATGAATTAAATTTAAAGCAGTTAAACGGTATGTGCTGGTTCCTTATAGAAATGTTGGCCGCTGGCAGCTCTGCAGAGAGCATCCATCCATCTCTTTAATGGAGGAGTGCAGAAATCTATTTAAATTTTATCTGTTTGTAGTGAGCACATCTCTGTGTTTGTATATTCAATTTGCAGGATGGAGTGAACTGGCTGTCTTTCCTGAACAAATACAAACTCCATGGAATCCTGTGTGATGACATGGGCCTCGGCAAGACACTGCAGTCCATCTGCATTTTGGCAGGAGATCACTACCTCAGGTGCACAGCCCAAACTGCACTGTTACTGTCTTTATTGTGTTTGATTTGAACTACGCAGTATCAACACACTTACTCAGCTGGTATTTAACCAGATGAATTGAATCACAAATTGTTAATTTAAGGCTATTAAGACTTGGCAATGCAGACAGAATTCTCTTCTATACAAAAGACTGGAATTCCCTCCAGTTGTCTACATGTATGAACATGAAATATATTCTAAATGTCTGTACAGGGCACAGGAATATGCCAAGACTAAGGCCGCAGACTGCAGCCCCCTTCCGTCTCTGGTTGTGTGTCCTCCCACACTGACTGGCCACTGGGTGGATGAAGTGGGCAAATTCTGCGCCAAAGAGTACCTCAACCCGCTGCACTACACTGGGCCTCCTACAGAACGAATGCGGTGAGGATTAGTCGAAAGCTAACAAGCTTATGTTCTCTTAAGAGAACTGTTGCTAAATGAACATTTACTTTTTCAGGTTGCAGCACCAAGTGAAGAAACACAATCTTATCGTAGCCTCTTATGACGTTGTACGAAATGACATAGACTTTTTTAGGTGAGTACTGTTCTAAAAACTATAGCATATTTTTGTGTTTTAGAGACATGTACCCCATTGTGAAAAACAATTGTGTGGGTGTATATATGTATATTTTTCTTCTTGAATGTTTCAGAAATATCAAATTTAATTACTGTATTCTGGATGAGGGTCATGTCATCAAGAATGGGAAAACTAAACTTTCCAAAGCCATTAAACAGTTGGCTGCCAACTTCAGAGTCATCTTGTCAGGAACACCCATTCAGGTTAGAAGCGGTTATAAACATTCAATGAGACTGGCTTTCGAAATTGTACTTCTTTCCTTGTGTGTCTATTCAGTCAGTGTGAATGTTTCCTTTATGTCTATCCTCAGAACAATGTCCTGGAGCTCTGGTCTTTGTTTGACTTCCTCATGCCAGGCTTCCTAGGAACAGAACGTCAATTTGCTGCTCGCTATGGTAAACCAATTCTGGCAAGCCGTGATGCCAAAAGTTCCTCACGGGAACAGGAGGCGGGTATGTCAGCTCTGTTGATCTTTAACAAAACACTACACTTGTCTGAACTGTTTTATCATAATGGAATATTACCTTTCCAAACATCGCAGTACTGCTAGGAAGCTTTTTAAGATTTGTATATAAACACTGCTTAATATTAATTTCATCCTTAAGGTGTCCTGGCAATGGAGGCCCTACATCGGCAGGTCTTACCCTTCCTCCTTCGGAGAATGAAAGAAGATGTCCTCCAGGACCTTCCACCTAAAATAATTCAGGACTATTACTGCACCCTGAGTCCTCTACAGGTACAGGACAATCTAGCATGTAAACCAGGGCCCAAAGGGAAAAAAGGTTTCTTCATCATAATGACTGTGATCTTTAATAGTAAGATTGCTCTGCTGTCATTTTATGTTGGCTGAAACTATATCAAAAGCCAGCGTAAGACCGTCATTTAATTTTAACACTTTGTAAATGAGGTGAATGATTTGTATAACAATCAGATATGGTTTAACATTACCTTCAGGTTCAGTTATATGAAGACTTTGCAAAGTCCAGAGCCAAGGCCAATGTGGAGGACAGCATCTCTGTGGCTTCTATGGAAGAAGAGGAAAAGCCTAAACTAAAGGCCACAGGCCACGTCTTCCAGGTAACAACATTTCAATATTTATCGATATTTATCGTTCATATCAACAGCATGATTTTTCAGCTGCATGGACAATTGTTCTGTTTACATTTTGTATTGAATGGCCGTTGTTTATATCTTCATACCAATATGTTGGATGTATTTTCCTCTTTGTCTGCGTGACACAATATGGAACAGACTAAAAAGTTATTCAGGATTTAAAAAAAAAAAAAAAACAGTACTTTAGTCTATCACAGGGCCAACAAAGAGACACACACAGACCCAGAGGAAACCCACAGTTACGACGGCAATGGAATCTGTCCAGCATTTAGTCACTTACCACGTGTTGTGTTAACAAGTTGGAGAACTTTTGGCTGCAGCAGGTGAAATCCACAGTGCAATACTTTAGAAACATTGTCATGTTATCTCAGCAAAAACAAACGTATAGACTTTTGGTAATACTTTGGCTGTAGCCTTGGCCACAGTGTAGTTCACCTGTGTATGGAAGCTTTCATCAGACAGAAATAAAAGATTAAAATTTTACATATTCTGGAGTGGTTCTACAATTAATTACTAATTGTTAACACTTTTGGTAAGTGTTTATATTTTATAGAAGTGTATGCAGTTGTATTCACTTTAATTTCTGCGTTCTTTCAGGCTCTGCAGTACCTGCGGAAACTGTGTAACCACCCAAGCTTGGTATTGACCCCACAGCATCCAGAGTACAAACGTATCACAGAGCAGCTGGCAGGTCAGAACTCCAGTCTGCGCGACATCCAGCACGCACCCAAACTCTCTGCACTTAAACAGGTAATGTGCTACAACATCAGCTAGACCTGTGCATTACACTCTGCGATTTTTTTAATATTTTGCCTGTATGAGAATACAGATGATCAGGATGCAGCAGTGGTGTGTCAGTGTCAGGGGTCTTTGCTCAAACTTTTAAGAGTTTTCAGTACGACTTGAATTCTGTTTGATGCTGTAGTTCTCATGCGCTCTGTTTTCTTTCTCCAGTTGCTGTTGGACTGTGGTCTGGGTGGTGGTGGAGGATCAGAGGGGGGCACTGAGGCAGTAGTCGCCCAGCATCGTGTGCTCATTTTCTGTCAGTTAAAGAGTATGCTGGATATCGTTGAGCACGACCTGCTGAAACCTAAACTTCCCACTGTCACCTACCTGAGGCTGGATGGCAGTGTGCAGGCTGGCCTGCGTCACTCAATTGTTTCCAGGTCAGCGGCTTGATTAGACGTTTATCGGAACTCTACCTGGTGTGATTGTGAGTGCCAACTGAAGTTGATTTCTTTTCCTGGGCTGTGATCTCTCTCTGACCCAGATTTAACAATGACCCATCTATTGACGTACTGCTGCTGACCACCCATGTTGGTGGTTTGGGACTGAACCTGACAGGAGCAGACACTGTGGTGTTTGTGGAACATGACTGGAACCCCATGAGGGACCTGCAGGCTATGGATCGTGCCCATAGGATAGGACAGGTACAGTTGTTATACATGCAGCAAACTACATACAGTTTGTAATAAGTGAAGATGAACCTTTTATTTGTCCCACAGCGGGGAAATGTCCATGTTGCAGCAGCAAAATGTGCAGCGTAAAAATGGAGGAAGAAACTTCTTCAGCTGTTCTTCCTTGATGCATTATTAACTACTGCTATGGATTGTGTGACACTGCTGCTCTTGTCTGTAATCTGTGAACCAATAATTTAAGTTAGTTCAAAATTAGCCCAATTAAATTTGCATGGGGGGAAAGTGTCCTACACATCTACTGAAGTATGCAAACCTTTATTGATTGTGCTTTACTTTGTGCAGAAACGGGTTGTGAACGTATATAGGTTGATCACACGAGGCACACTGGAGGAGAAGATCATGGGACTGCAGAAATTTAAGATGAGCATCGCCAATACGGTCATCAGCCAAGAGAATTCCAGCATGCATAGCATGGGCACCGACCAGCTCCTCAACCTCTTCACTCTCGACAAGGTGAGAACTCGGTGTACAGCGGTATAAGGCAGTGCAAACTGGCACTGGAACTCAAGGTGAATTTTTTTAGAGTATTGTAATTTGAAAGGTTTATGTAAATGGAGGAAAAAATGGGTGAGGGACTCTGTTTACCACTGTTGTTTTACCTGCACTATCTGGAAAGGTATTCATAAGTTATGTCTGGAAAAGGAAATGCACGTTGAGCTACAAATGTAAAAGGTCAAGGATTTGATGTAGTCATCAGGTAACTGAATCTCATACAAACTAATTACCTTTAACACATTAGTATCATACTGATGCCAGCAGTCGTGGGCCCATCTAACATCTGAGTAAAGCTGCTTAGGGCCATCATCAAGTAACCAAAGTGGTTTGAGTATGAGAGGCGATAGAACTACAAAACCCAGCATGTGCTCGTCGCTTGATTTTGTTTTTTACTGATTGTGCAGCCTACATTTTATTTGGCTGATAACTATTGTGTATAAATGTGTTTCAGGAAAAGGGGGAGAAAGGCGAACAGTCCCAGTCAACCTCAGGGAAGGCATCCATGAAATCCGTGCTGGACAGCCTGGGAGAGTTATGGGACCAACAGCAGTATGACACAGAGTACAACCTGGACAGCTTCATGCACTCCCTGCAGTAGCAATGTGTAACCTTACACAGCTTCCATCTGCTGGTCAAGTAGGACCTGGTCAGATCCCAGGGGGGACCTCTACTGTTACAAATATCTGTCTGACTCCCAAGCCCACCCCCGCAACTTCAAACAAGATGACTAGAGAGTCGCTTACAGGAAATAGTTACGGGACATATGTTAGGAGTATATGTCCCAAAGAAATGACACACATTCGAGATAAGCAGCAAATCAAAATGTCCGACAGATGAAAAGGAATAGTGCTGCATCGTCTGCATCGGACATCTCCAGTGCTAGTTTTCATCTAGGTTAGTTCACAGAAGCGTCACTGTTGTGCTATGTTGCTCTGTGCTCTCAAGCGTACGTTGTAAAATAGTTAACTTGTTGATCTACAGCACTAGGTGCCGCCCTCGAACTTTGCATTGCCAGAGTATACAGTGTTAACCGCTACAGACACCATTACACAACTGCCCTTTCCTTTTCATATCTGCCCCCCCGCACCCCCCGCCGCCCTCGTTACAAAGTCTTAAAGGAACTGCTGTACCGAGCCGCACCTGTCAGCACCTTTCTGATTGCTGAATGCAAACATGTATTTGTATGACAAAGCGAAACGGGGCGAGGAGCTCGCCGCAGAAACCACAGGATGTCAACGCGGTGTTGTGGCTTCTTACAGCACACTGCTGACTGTTGAGCCCTGGAGCTGTTTGTGCGCAACAAGATGACTCCCATCCTCTAGATGGCGCTAGTTTCTACTCCCCCATAGGACAGTGTGTTCACGTGACCAGTTGCCAACAAAGGCTTTGGACAAATGTCTTTGGGAAGCTGTGTACAGGAAGCAGCGTTACAGAGACCGAACATGGGGCCAAGCTGAAACTGGTACCTGTCGAGTATTTTAAAAGAATAATACACTTGTACATATGTCTGTAATTGCTGCTTTTTGTTTATGATTGTGGAATTGTAATAAATTCTACAGACTTTTTGAACTGAACCTTTTTTTACATGTTGAAGATGGTCAGTAGATGGTGTGCTTGTACATTCAAGAAAAGTGTTCATAAGATTTTAATTAACCTATAATTTTCATATTTTACTAATATGAAAAAGTTCTATTTAACCGCTATTTTTCTAACCTTTTACAAACAATGTAAAGGAAAACATTAAAAACTGATACAGATATTGCAGCAGTTTTTCATTACGGCGCACTTAAAGACGTTTCTGCAAATGTTAGCCTTAAACTTCAGACTTGGCCTTATAAGAATGATCTTGGAGTGAGCTCAGTTTGTCCACTTCTAGTTCCAAGTTCTAAATCTCCTCTTTTAGGTCCGCATTGATGCAAAAGTAGATATTTTATGGAAGCAAAGAAAAGGCAATAGAATAAAAATTCTATGAACTACTAAAGAGCTCAAACAACTAAAATTTAAAATGCACAGATATGTAGAACTAAGAATAATCTATAATGCATTTTGAAGACTTCCAGGAAATAAGACGACTTATTTCTAGTTCCCAAAATTCAAGAATGCCGAGTTCTGTCATGCATTTACACTCAAGGGATGTGACACACAAATCAGCTTTTTGTTAAAAGAAATTTTCAGCGTGAACTTGTACCTGATTTGTTTTTTAAACCTAATCTGAGAATCTTGTATTTAGTTTTAATGTATCTTAACATAGTTTTTAGAAATGTGTAGAACGCAGGACAAAAAGGATAAATCAGTCTTACTATGTACTGTAAATTTTAAAGAAGTTTTTTTCAGTTAAGTACCGTTACATATTTTCCATTTGATGAAGCTAATGTGGAGAGATTAAAAAATGTAGTTTATTCTGTTGGAAAAACGTATGGTTGGTTAGTCTGATTGCTGACTCAGCCTCTGAATCTGAACCAACAATCCATCATATGAAAAATGACACATGAATAAAAGCTTAAGCTGCCAGTGCACTGTACAATGCAGGTTATTGATGGTTAGCTGTCAGGTGCGAATGGGGGGGTAGATGCCATGCAAAAGACGACAAGGTTTCACAGCGTCATACAACTACGTTTAATAAGATTTGCTTATTAGTACAGAAAAAGGAAAAATTAAGGTGGGAACTACTACAAATTCTGAAGCAGTAGTAAGCATTAGCAGCATTGAGCTCCATGTTTTCAAATCACAGTTATACTGCAAAATGTTCAGACAACCATAGGTCCAACTCAACAATCTCAAAAGCCTCATCAAGATAGAACCAGCTTTCAAACCTAGAAAATAAAAACAGATGTGTTCATAGAAAAAGAAATGTACATCTCCAAACTAAGTGGGGTGTTGGTGGAAAAACCCATAACCAGTCTTTCTTCGTCTATTTTGAGATCATGACATGATGAGACCTATAGTGTTTACATACCCAGAGAATGCCCATGAAGCCAAAGTGAATATACACTATACTATCCAAATCTAGTTACATGAAGTACATACACTTATTGATAGAGAGGAATATATAAAATGGTTGCCATCACCCAACTCATGATCTTTTTTTTTTCATTTGCACATACACTTGACTTACAGTTCAGGTATAAATTCTTTTTTAGGTGAAAGAGAAACAAACAAAAGGCCAGATGGTAGATAAATACTTTGTGGTACGGTGCTGAAAAATACTGAGTTCTGGGAGAGAGCAAAGTGCGGGACAAGTTAAAAAGACATGGCGGGCGAGGGGGGGGGGGGGGGGGTCATTAGCATCGGCTGTATAAACTGGTAGAAAAGGCCAGCCAGAAATAACATTCTCACATGAGCTGGAGTCCTTTGGATGAAGACTGCAGAGAAAGAACCATCACAAACATTTCAAAATGAAGCCCAAACCTGAATTAAAAAAAACAAACACAAACCGTTCAACATTTTGGGAATTGCACTTATTTGTTGTCTTGCTTGAGTTTAACAAGAAGATTAATACCACCTTTGTACACAGAGTTCATCCCTGGCCTGGAGCCGATTACATCAGAAGGCCAGTTCTGTCCCAATTTTGCCTTTGCCTCCCAGCACCTTGAAGCTTCTTTTATGAAGAGTAAAATGATAAGACTGCGGTAGGAAGTAAAAGCTCCCGTCCAAGAAGTGGTCTTTTTTTTAACATTATGGTTTTGTACGGAAAAAAAATTAAATATAAGTTCTTTTCATTCTCTTTTCTGTGTGTAAAATATGAAACTGAAGTAATGAGCTTAGCACAAATGCTGACAGCAAAAGGACAAAAATGACATTTTTAAAAGCTTACCAGCACCTCAATAAGTCAATAATTTATATTACATGTTATTTTTTACAAACAAGCAAAACAAACTGCAGTAATATTAACTACTGTGCTGTTACAGAGTCATTACCCAACTAGTTCTTGACCGGGAGCTAATGCTAAGCTAAAAGTCTCCTGAACTGTGGATCGATTTGTGGCCAACTTGGCACAATTAGAAAGTATATTTTGCAAAAAGTCTAAATCTTCAGGCAGCTCAACAGAGAAACTTAATAGAGAAGATTTTGCAGGTACAAAAAAAAAAAAAAAAAAAAAAAAAAAAAAGGTGCCGACTGTGAATTATTTTTCCCAAACAGTGGATTTTTACATTCATACTGGAATACAATCACACCAGTGCTCTGCAGGGACCGGACGAACCAGAAAGAGGACGTGATTCAAAGCTCTGTCTTTCGTAGGTGCTGAATATTTCAGGTGAGGACATTATTGTAGTTAGGAGGAGCAGTAGTAGTAGTAGTAGTAGTAGTACTGGAGTAGCAGAAGGAATGTAAGTGGTCAGTGGTGCTGTCCATCTTCCACAATTACTTCACAACATACTGCACGTATGCTCCATTCTGCCATTTTTTATTTTATTGCCCATTCATTTGTTTACATTGCGAATCACTTAAACATCACCAACCACCAATCTGTTGCTTGTGAGTAGTTTCTTTTTTCACCGTAGATCATTTTCACACTAATGTACGCAACATCATTGAGTTAACACATAAAGCGTAGCATTTCAAGAATCGAGACACTTTAGTAACAATATTACAAAGTTTTTTTCTTTTTCAGCTTCAAAAAAATGAAAAAAGTGAAAAAATGAAAAAAATAAACTTTTAAAGAATTAGCATCATAAAATTAATTTATTCCAAGTAAAAATACAAAATAATATTAATGACATTGACCAGATATGAAAGTCTCCCCCAGAAATAACTATTAATGGTTGAGAAATAAGTCTGTAAAGAAAAATATGAAATAAAAATGAAAATATGTAAATATGTTTAAATTCTTTTCTTTTTTAGCAAAACTTTCTAAAAATAATGAAAATTTCTCAGTACAAAGGCTACATTACTACTGGAAGGTACTAGCAGGTAGAGTAGGTAAATACACAGTAGAAAATGATTTTAGTGAATCACAATGCTTGCAATGAAAATAATTCTGCAATAAAGATTTATGCCTCTTTTTCTTGTTTTCATCTTTTCTACAAACAGTACAAACAGTATTGCACATTACAACAAAGAATCAAGGTTCTTAGCCTTAAAAAAATGGGACTAATTCAAGTCTTGCGTGAATAGAAGGCCACCAGTCAATTGATGCACCTTGGGGGCTTTCAATCAAGTTACAGGTGAAAACACGTGTGTCGGTTTTGTGTTAAAAATAACATTCTTTTCTCACTACCTCCAGATGTTCAGCGACGCTCAAGTCTCTTTTTCAATTTTTCTCCCAATGTGTCAGGCTAAGAAATCAGGGTCACGCTGCTTTTTTACAAAACAAAAGGGAGCACATACTTTTAGGAAACATAAAAAACCTCTTAAAAAAATAATGAACAGAAGAACTCTTTCATAAGTCTTGTTAGCATAGTATATGACTGATTATAAATATACAAAAAAGTGGGAAATATGATCAGTTTTCTCTCCGAGAAAGTGATATTTGTTTCCCCTGAAGAGTTCTCTTCTGATGTTTCAACCGATTTGACCAGTGGGACACTCACCTTAACTGCCACTGTAATAAAGTAGACTGTACTCTCACCATCTCCACCATTATATTAGTTATAAAGCTCTAACTCCTTCAGTTGTTGTCTTTTTCAAAAAAATAAATTCTTAAAATAAAAGCGAATAAGCATGAGAAAAAAAATAGAAAAAAATCAACCATCTGTTAAATCATTTTTCTTGAAGAATTAAATTAATATATATTTTCATCTGAATAAACTTACTTAGAAAATATCAGTTTCTCTCCTAATATATTTCAAAATTGAGGTATTGCAAAAGATCCTGTCAGTCAGAAAGCACGCTTTATCGCCTTTTTTTTTTGTCTTTTAACAAAAAGAACTGCTGACTGTCGAAAACTGTTCAGATACAAAGAGTAGTGCATAACAAATATCTATTATAGAGAAGGAACAAACATAGAAAACCGATCTGGGTGGGGAAAGAAATGTCACAAAAACACCCAGAATTCACTTTCATAGGGATAATTATTATTACTCATGGTTAGCCTCTTCTTTTAAGTCTTTTTTTTTTCTATCAGTAAAAAATTATCTTCTGCTTAGTTCTGATTAGATTTTCTTGGACAAGAAACAAAAACATCTACTCTAAAGCTTTAAAAAAAAAAACAGTTTGCGACTAAAACAAGAATGAGGAGAGGGACTACGGGCACCAGCAAGGACACGACTCACAGACAAAAACAAAAGGGATTTTTTTTGGGGGGGGGGGTGAGGGACAACACTTCCAATGATATAGGATCCCTTTCCGATTGTCCACAAAACTGCTAAAACCAGTGTAACATGCCCCTTCCCACTCCCACTCTCATCCCCACACCAGAGCCGCTCGGCCTCTTGCTGCGCATTTGCCTTCGTTCCTACCACTCGCTTCACTGGTTGCCCGCCCACCTAATCCTGTTTGAACTGCACCATAACCTTTTGAGAAAGACAAAAAAATATATATATATGTATATCCACCATTTTTAGCAGGTCCATTACTTCAAGCTTTGCAGGAAAACAAAAAATCTGGATAAATATGGTAACCTCATCTTGCACATCTGCATGTTCTAGGATTGTTATGTCCCTATTTCCTCCCAACCCTGACCAAGTAATGTAGTGAGAGCATGTGCAGAGCTCAAGGTCTGTAGTAGCTTCAATGTTTCTTTTTATTTACCCCCCCAACCCCCCCGATCCCCATCCATATCTTCTCCTCAAACTCCATTCTTCTCGTCTATATTGACTTTAACCTTCAGCTTCTCTGCAGGAGGCCGCGTGGGCCTCCTCCAGAGGGCGGCTGCTTGCTCTGTGTGTGTGTGTGTGTGTGTGTGTGTGTTAGGTGGCCTGTTAAAAGTCAAACACGTGAGCTCTTTGGTTGCATTCTGGGATAGAAATGTGCGCTTTTGCCAATGGTGGAACAAAAAAAGGAAAAAAACGAACAAAAAAACAGACCTCGGTTCTCAGTTTAAGCACATTTTTGCGTCTTATCTTCAGGTCAGACTCAGTGTTTGTAGGCCTGTGTGTGTTTGTACACAAGAAAGACAGCCGTCCATGTGTGCAGGTGTGTGTGTGCGTGTGTGTGTCGTGAGGCTTTTGTGTATACTGGTGCGTGTGTGTGTGTGTGTGTGTGTGTACAAGAGAACATATATACATGTGCATACACTAATTATGAAGTTTCACAGGACTTCTATGTCGGACATTAACGACAGTTAAAGCGAATCACAGTTCTAGGCATACTCAGGCCTAACTACATACGGTATAAAAAAATTGCACAATTATATCAACAATCACTGCAAAAAAGTACTTCACCTATCATAGACAGTTTTAAATGGTAATCCTACATTTTATTTGATTTGTGATTATTCAGGTTGTCTGGCTGTGCTCGCTTGCCTGTTAGTGCAGGAAGCATCTTCTGTGCCGCCCTGTGGCGTGGCCCGTCAGCCTGACCCGGCCACGCAGAGCTGCTGTGGCTCCTGTGGCCAGTCTTCCCTGTTTCTGTCCAGTTTCGTGCGAGTCAAACGCATGTCTATAGTGTGTTGTGCAAACATGGGCTGAATCGAATAGTAGACATGATACTGAAAAGTGTATTGCATGCATCAACCTGACTGAAATAAACATGCAGTTAGGGGTGACCCACCCCGACCCCCACAAAAGGTAGCTATCGTTGTCTAGGGGTGCCCCCTGCCCCCCAGTGACAGCTCGTGGTTCTAAAACACCAGGTGCTTCTCTGGATCTGTTACCTATTATTTTACACCTAGCCTGAAGAGAGTATTTATGGTATCTGTTCATACCATGGATTTAGCAGCAAAGCTATCGCAGCATTACATTTACATAACACTAGAAAATAATGTTATTATAAAAATAAAGACCTAGAACTTGAAAGCAAACTAATCTGATTGAGCATTTGAGGTATTAATATTTTCAGAGTCAAAATCGAGAGCAAATATATCGTGTTATTTTTACTCTGGGCGACACAGGCCCACACTACTGGATAGTTGTTAAGTCTTGCTACATCTTACGCCACCTATTACGCTTTTTCTGTATGCGGTAATTTCAGTCGCCTTTGGTAATGTTTTTTCTTACTAGGGGCAGTAGAACTACAGCTTTTGAAAATAAGTGCATGCTCCTTTTACATAAAATTTAAATTATCTATATATGTATAGATAGGTACAAAACAAAAAATATATACTTTTTAAATATTTGTGTGGTCCCACGTCTGTCTCAGTAAGGGGGTGAGTCCAACAGGACGTAGCACACCACCCAGTCAACAGAACAGGGAACTAAAAGTAGCCCGGTGTCAAACATACCATCCTGTGTGTGTGTGTGTGTGTGTCTGTGTGTGTTTAGTGAGATTTTGTGCCAAAGTGCAATTTCTAAGCTGACAGACTTTCGCATTTCATTCCCCCACAGTGTTTCATCAGAGGGGAACACTAGACAATGAGTTCAGAGCCATGTGGGATGAAGAGCGTCCCATGATGGAATCCTTTTTGCTTTTTTTTTTCTATGAGGTGTTTGTGGGGAGCAGGGTGGAGTAGTTGGGGCTGGGGCTGGGGCTGGGGCTGGGGGTGGGGGGTGGGGGGTCGGGGGGAAACGGCAGCTCTGTCCTGGGCTGAAAGGTAGCAAGGCTGGGGAGATTTTTAGGGGTCAGGTGTAGGTTCACCAGGACAGGGCTGACTCATGAGCCCCCTCAGCTCCAGCGGAAGGAGACGTGTCGAGGGCGGTCGCCCCCCTCCTTCACCAGTGGCTTGTGAAACTCTCGGCCGGCTCGCGAGTGGATGCTGGCCCAGCAGTACTCGCAGTAGTACTGCAGGCAGGTGACATTGGCACAGAAGAAGGGGGCGAACTTCCCCCCGCAACGAGCCCCCTGACACTCATCACACATCTGGTCGTCCAGGACGTAGGGCTTCACCTCCACCTGGGAAGGATTAAAACCAGAGGCAGGATTTAGCTCCGTCTCCACCACAAACAAATCTAAATAAATGGAGGTATTTTTACACATTAAAATTCAACTTTTCTTACAGCAAATACAATTCTTCCTCTGACCCATTTTACTGTCGTACCAGTTTTCTACGGTAGATCAATACACTGCAGAACCAACACAGATAAATGTGCCAAAGCCGCGACTATTCTGATCCAGGTGAGTTGGCTCCTTCAGACCATCACCCACAGACTCAATGCAAAGAAACCTCTGTCCAATGTTCTAAAATAAAACCGGGTGAGATCGAAGCAGGTATACTCCCATCCACTAGTGAAGTGAGCTTGACCACGAAGCCAGCAGACAAGAAATGAGAGCTCAGTCACCATGGAGACGCCTCAGTGCATGAGTAGGCAGCGGTGAATGCTAACCTTATTATAGTGTGGCCACAAAATGAAAGGTTATCGACTCCTCCAACAGTAGGAGACTGTCCTCCTCGGCTAAACTCTACAGTGAAAAAAAAAAAAATCTCCTGCTTTGCTGTGAGCGTCAACCTTCCTCAAGAAAAATGAGAAGAAGGCCGGGCAGAAAATGGCAGGGCTGCCGGGTTATTAAATACCAATATGAGCTCAGTGGACACGAGGCTGACCAGGGGTAATGAGATTTCATTTTCTGTCACCGAGAGCCGTTTACAGTTAATGGAATTGTGGATGCGGGTGGCAGGAAAAGGGAAAATTGGAGAGAAAAGTAGCAGCAGCACACATCGTTGTTCCAAAACACGCCTCAAAAGCCAAGCTAATGGTGATTCTCAAGAATGTGCTCCTCTCGTGCCCCACTTCCTGTGGTTTGCAACGGATACATTCTTTGAAACTGTTAGCAATGTCACAAAAGTCACAGTCTTTATTTCTATGAAGGCGAAAACGAATGGATCAAATAAATCGTCGCCGTTTAACTGGGTCTAACGGGACCAAATAAATACTGCTATGAACTGTTCCTGATATTGTTTTCTTGCACATGATTTGAACACTTTTTGTTTTCCACACAGTCTCAGTCATAAAAGACACACTAACCCCCCCCCACACACAATGATAGATGGTGATAGCTGAAGTGGGCTGCACCGCCCCGCCCTGCAGAGGCTTGGTTTCCTGGCTGACGACCAGTCTCACTTGGTGACAATCCGTCCCGGTGCAATTGGCCGCCGTGCCTGAAATAGCCCGGCTGCAGCACAGCCTGAGTGGATATACATGTATAAGGAACTACTATAATTAAACCAACCCTATGTGTCTGCAGCTTGAAACATCTGTCGTGACTCCGCCAGCCAAAGGCCACAGTGATTACACAGCCAGGCTTTGCCTTCTGTTATTGTAGGCTGCACTGAGCAGTTGGCTATAATGAGAGCACTGAAACACGGGAGAGGGCTCCAGCAGAGTTCAGCTCCGCTGCGTGCCATAGGAATGACTGAGAAAACCTCAGCTGCGGTGGAGACACTGCTTTCTTTCAGAGGAAGGACGTTGTGAATGAAGTGCATGAACTTGCTCACCCTTTTGTCGATGTCATTGTGCTGCAGCTGAACGAAGCGAGCGCTGATGGCGGCGATGTAGCTCTGCTGATTGGAGAAGGCCACGCGACCGGCTCCCTTTGGGTATTTGAGCTCGGGGTCAGTGTCGATGCCAGCGTAGCAAACACCTCCGTACAGCCGGTCCATGATCATAGCCAGCTCCACTGAAGAGGAGATGAGAGGCAGAGGGAGATGATTAGTGCTGCACGATCATTCCGCCCTCGCTTTTGTTCTCAAATTGAAATGCTGCAGCTCATCTTTAAAATGTTTAAATTTTGTGATGGACGCCGTTGTTAACGGATGTACAAGTCTAACCTAGTCCAGTTCTCATCAGAGCAGCAGTGGGAAACTGCTGGCATAATTAGTAGGGGTCACGTTGCAGGGAAGCTAGCAGTGTTTATCACCAGAACAGAAAGACTGAGCCTTCCATTACACCATGAATTCTTAACAGGACGACCACTTGGCTGGCTTCCTGGAAACCTAAGGAGAGGATTGCTTTCTCCTAGGGAGAACTTTTCATTACAGCCTTCAGCCTCGATGCTCCTTGCCAGTTTACATTATAAAGCCAATTTAGGAGCTTCTGGGGATCACAAAAAAAAAAAAACTAATAAAAGAGATATTTCAAATGTTGATTTAGTTACCTGCACGCAGGGGCCGTGGGACTCCCCCAACAAAGATGGTCTTGCGGGGGTCCAGAGGCTGGGAGCCGTCCATAACAAAGTCACTGTCGCTCAGGTTCCAGGGACGAATCTGGACCTGCAAAAGAACGAAAATGCAGCACTTTCTCCAGGATGATGAGCTACACAAGCTGTTCTGCCACCATGAAGCTGATTGTTTTGTTACAGAACTAACGTATGGACCGGAGGATTCCCTGACATCTCATCAAGAGCTGTGCTCAAGTCAAAAGTATAAGCAGGTCAGTGGAAGTGCGCTCTGGTTGTTTAGGATGAATCAGATCTTGTATGGAAATGATGGAAAAATTTGTCATTACTAGTTTTTTCCAAGAACTGTTTCTTGCCCCAGTGATCTAAAAAAACTTTTTGGCCCTGCAGACGATAAGCAGGAAACCCATTCTTCCCATGGAGGCAGATACAGGTAAACGAACCACGTAAATCACAAGATGGCTCCCACATTTCCTATCAGTTAACATGGAACTTGACATTCTCCATATCTGTTTTATGACCAAACATCAGTGGATTCTACCTAACTGAAGGTACAAGGTGCGTGTATTCTGGGCAGATGATGCATAAAGGTTCCATACAAAAAAACCATACAATAAATCCACCTTTTGCTGTATTTCACTAGTTGAATGTTCTTTGGGCAGCACAGTGCTGTTTGTGCCCCCTGCTGCCTTTCTGTATGGAGTTTCCTCTGGGTTAGATTAATTGGTGACTCTGAATTGCCTGTAAGTGGGGGTGTATGGTTGTCTGTCTGTGTGTGTTTGCCCTGAGATAGAACGGTGATCTGTCGACGCTGTACCCCGCCTCTGGCCTAATGACAACCGGGATAAGCTCCAGCCTCCCGCAACGCTGAACAGGACAAATGGTAGCAGATAATGGATGGATGGATGGATGTTTGCCACTTACTGGTTTATCTTTGATGGTGGGGCTGGATACACACAGGTAGAGTTTGCCGTCCTCCTCGATGCAGGCGTCGATCAAAGCCTGAACAGAGGTCTCTTCCTGGAAGAGCAGGAAGGCGTATCCTGGAAGGGAAAAAGAGGTTTTCAGGAAAAAACACAAATAACATCTGCTGTATTTGAGTCATAACCTTGTGACCATGAGTCCCTCTGCTGGGCCAGAATTCTTAGTATTTCTTTTTTTACATTTTTACATTTTACATTGTCAGTCACAGTCCTATGACTAAGCCTCATACGTTTTTTCTTATAATTTCCAGTTTCAGATCAGACGCAGGATTATGGCCACGTGGACCTTTTCTCGTGTCCTCGTTTAGCTTCTCCGCTGCCATAACTCACCGTATACCCGGCACCATGCTGCCTGCACTACCTCAGATTAAATGGCAAAGAGTTCTCCGCTACTAAAGGACCTATGCAAAATTAATAAGTCCGACACGCTGCACATCTTCCGTGAGAGGTGGGTCAGGTTGAGGGAGTTTGCTGATGTCTTTGCAAAGCAGAAAGAAAGCAATTCAGACAGTCGCTCTGTACTGTTGAATTATTTAGTACTGAGAGCACAGACCTTATACAAGGTCAGAGCTATTAAGCAGTTTTGGAAGGGACAGAGAACCAATCCAATAGGTACATCCATCACACAATGCTACAGGCGTCGACAAGCAGCAGGGATCTGATTTATAGGCTGCACAAAATGAACAGCACCTACTGAGAAAGAAAAGAAAACACAAAAACAACTTTTTGACAGCCAAGAGACTCGGGGGAACAAATCTGCCGGACTTTTAGGGATCAGTACACATTGGTACACACAATCAGCTGTGAGTAAGTTATAAATTATTAGTTCATTTCTCACATTATGTGTTTGTACTGGAGTCACCCCCCCCTCGCTGATGTAAGACATTAGTCAAATATTGGTAATCTTTCTAACTTGAGTCATATATATATTTTTTTGTAAATCTTAATTTAAAAACTGTAAGAACGACACACTGTAATAACTGTCTAATCCAATATGTGGATTCTTGGTTCAAAGCTTCAGTCGCACAGAGTAAAAGCAGCAAACGAATTTTCAGTTGGTTCAGTTGACTATGAGAACAGTTAGTGGGCGTAGCTAAATATTTAGCACCAAATAATCCCGACGTAAAAACTAGTTTGTTTGGTGCAACTTGTTTAAATTTAGCCCTTTGTAAACACAACTTACTTTGCTTTTTATATGTTTGACAGTAAACATGTCTTCAAATTTACACTTACACATAAAAAAAACACATTCGAAAACATTTAGGTTTGGAATATTAAACTTGTTATTATTTACTGATAGTGAAAAAAAGAACAAACTATTATCAGTGTTATTTGCAGCCCAAAAACAAATATAGAAACACAATCTCAGTGAGCTCAGCTCTCATTTGTGTGTTGCTCCACATTCAGTCTGTAACAGGTGCTGCTGATTCTATCAAGTTCTCTAATTCAACATAAATAATTCTGTTGCTGACTACTGTTATCATGATGATGACATGATATTTAGGATTTAAAAAAAAACATAACAATTGTACTGTAAAGTTTGACACCAAGCGGCCTGTTTCATAGTAAAGGATAAAGCCATCAACAGATAATGTTAACAATGACAGACATCATCACCCGTATGCAGATGTTCGAACAGTATTTAGCCCCCTGTCAACACGTAGCACGCACAGTGTTACCTGATGTATGTAGTTTTATGCAAATTAACCACAGAGGCTCTTGCTAATTAAAAGTTTCGGTGCTTGCTATAATGAGCCTTGTAGAGTCAAGTAAGAGGCCAATACCCTCAGCGGACCGATAATGTTTTCTGTAATAACAAGCTGCGCCATTGTGGGCACAACAAAATACTTACAATGCAAAACTAATTGCATTCAGCTGCTTTAAGTGACCAACTAATTTCTGCCACTTTTTACGCAGCGTCAACTCGTCTTTGGACCAGGCCCAGGAAATACACAAAAAGAGTCCATTTAATGAGGATTTTATGCACCGTCACCTTTTTCAACACGATTTGTCATCACCTCACACGAGACCCCTGTTTCTATGTTGCAGAGCAATGTAAAGAGGTTTTGTCATTTGGAAAAAATCATGTGGTTAAACAGCTACACACACACACACACACACAAAGCTGCATGAAAAGGCAGCGCCAGCCAGCGGCTCATACAGTTTGAAGGAGAGGAACAACGTGTTCCATGACCTAGGGCAGAAGAGACAAACAGAGCAAGAGAGAAAAGAAGGGTGAGGAGGAGGGAGACGCATGGGAAGGAAAGGGAAGATTGTGAGAAAACGGTGAGAAGAAAGTAGGAAGGAAAGGAGAGTTCGGAAATAGACGAAGAGGCGTATAAAAAAAACTGTAGGGACAGAGGCAGAGCTGCAACTTTAATTGACGCTGTTAGAAAGTTGCAAAACCGATGCAAGAGACGCAGGAAGTGTCAGACGACCATTTCCATGAGGGACACTCGATTTCACACCTACAGTCATATTATGTAGCTCAGTGTTAACTTCTATTACATCATTCAGGCCTGTCAGGGCGGCAGCTACGACAATCCTAACCTCTGGAGGAACTTCAAGTATTTCATTTAAATCTGTATTCTTGAATTGAATTTGAAAATTCTAGAAAATTCTCAATGTGTGCAGTCCCAAAGTAGACTTCTGGTCGGGACATTATCATAGGGGACACTAAAGGAAGTAGGAAGAGAACACATTACAGTGCAATTTTGGACAATTTACCTGGGATGAAATTAAAATATAACTTTTTTTGGTAATAAAGTTTCCATCAATACGCTGCATGTCCTCATGATAAATGGCTTCAACATGGATACTGTATATGCACGTTTTAGAGGGAACAGGGTAAGGCTTATCACTAAGAAGCCTCCTGCAAAGCCTCCCATTAATGTAGATTGCACCAGATTCCATGGGGCAATATGCCATTTTAATGCTCTGATATTTAATCTGAATGATGCTGGAGATCTGACTCCCCCCCCCCACCCCACGCCCAGTCAGCCTTGCGCAGTGCAGAGGCTTACGCCACGGGAGGAGAGCACAGACCTGCAGTGGCTCGTGTCTGAGATTTATAGGGCTTTGCCGTTGAGCTCCCAGCACTGTCCAGGGAGTTCGGGAATATGTTCACCTGCAGCATATTCCACCTTAAAGAGCAGTGTTTACACACAAATGACAGGCAAAGTGCCTTGCAGCTTGTGCATGACCCCATGAAAGACTGAGGAGAGTAGTTGAACTCATGAGTTCAGGTCAACCTGACCTGAACTATTTGTCAAATTACTGCAAAAACAATGACAATAACTAACTGCTACCTGTCAGCTGTTCTGCAGAAAATGGGAAACTATTGGACATTTGCTTGCCCAGACTTTGATGAGAATATACCATATACAAAAATCCAAAAATGCCAAATTGCGTTTATTTTGTATAAACGCAATTGGTTATTTTTTGGATGGAGGCTAGTGCAAAGCTACATTAACTGTCTCTTTGACTTAGTTTGATATTTAGCGAATGGACTTGAGAAAAAGAATGTCAATCTTCTCATTTACCTCCCTGAAAACCAGCGGCACAATCTCCTGTAAGACCACAACAGCTTTTTAGATACTGGAAACTGGATTTTGCTACCGGCATCTATAGGTCTAAAAGCTGCAGGCAAAGAGCAAACACTTTATATTCCCCATGCAGACACCAGAGTTGTATCAACCTCATCTAACTGTTGAGTGAAAGTATTTCTTGGTGTCAGCTGATACTTAAGTGCTCGGAAGTGATACTGCGGTGTGAATCCCTAAGTAGCGCACAAACACCTCTGCTGCATTATCCACAGTCCCACATTGTGATCCTATTCTCTCCGTTACCTCATCAACAGAAAGTTGTGTCGGCTTCGCTGAAATCCAATCCTAGATAAGTAACCACAGTGAATGAGCATAGTCACAATGTGCATCTCTCCTTTTACTAGTGACATTTCATTCTCAGCTGCTGACATGTGTTTGCATATTTATTCCACAAAGGTGAGGGCACAAACCTGTTCTGCCACTTGCCATAAGAGAAACATGGTGATAAGAATGAAAGCAAACCTGCAATAAAAAGGCTTCCCTGGCTACAAAATGCACACTCACCCACACACACACACACACACACTTAGGTCTGCCCCAAAAGCCTGGAAGCAGTTTTCTGTGAAGATGAAGCCAAACCTCATGTACATTGTGTGTATGTCCTATGATGGGAAAGAAACCTGCAGACGTCTGTAACTCTGCCATTAAATGGAAACAGACTGACTGCTGAGAGCAGAGGAGAAGACAGAGAAAACGGGGAGGACACACAAACCTCTGCCCTCCTAAAAAGAAAAATACTTGCCCTGAGGCTTTGGAGCAATTGGAGAGGAGTCGGTGATCGAGTAGAGAAGTGAGGAAATCAAGCATCACTAACCATCTCAATCTGAAGAAGTCACTCACTGGATATAATCCGATTCAAGGGTAAAACGATAAGGCCTGAAGAGTGTGACTAGTGCCAGTGTATTATATAAAAAAA
Source organism: Channa striata (assembly GCA_033026295.1). Classification (NCBI taxonomy): domain Eukaryota; kingdom Metazoa; phylum Chordata; class Actinopteri; order Anabantiformes; family Channidae; genus Channa; species Channa striata. The sequence goes on from CM065184.1 coordinate 3,387,227, forward strand.
AAAAAGACAAAATGCACTTCTGTTTTTTTATGTACATTTTTTCTAATGACATTTAAAAAGAAAAAAAATATTTGACTGGTCATATTTAAAAGCAAACATCAGTCGTGAGCCTTCACACAAGTGTGACACACCGCTGATGCAGTGTGACGTGAGCATTAGCATTCATAGCAGTTTATAGCTCCCAGCGCTCAGGCTCCAGCGTTGCAGACTGCGTCGCCTCCTCCTCCTCCTTCCATCCTAATTCAGAGACAGAAATAGCTGCCTAACATTTCAAGGTTATTGCCAACAACAGTGACAACAGTGTTGTGCGATAGGACAGGGTGTGAGCGACAGCGCCGTGGTGACCAGAGCTTCCTTTTCTTTGTTTGGCCTGAGCTGTGAGCTGGCTGAGAAGGCCAGACTGTGCCATGTTCCAATTGTTATGGTTCAGCCTAAATCGTATATAGCAGATGTTTGAACTCGAAACTTGGCACAAACTGCAAACAAAAAACACCTGACCACTGAAGTAGATGAAGCACCTCAAAACTGAAGACCATTAGAACAAAGAACACGTTTAGCTCCTACTTCCTCTGAACCATCAGCCCCCTCCGAGCACAGAGTCTTTACCCTGTCCCTTAAGTCAGGCCGAGCCACAATATGAGTCATCCCTAAACCAAAACACTTTCATAACTGTCCAGACACACGTTGCCAGCAGTTTAATGAGAAGCGGGATGGAAAGTGACAACCATCTTCCATTCCATCGAGCTTGGAAGGACATTTAAGACGAAGTGAAGCTGCTGACCTCTTGATGTGAATCCTATACTGCGAAATCAACAGTCCACACAACACTGACACACACATATGCAGATGTGCACTTGCACTCAACCTTGAAGCTATTAGCACTAACAACTCTGTCACCAGGCGCCTGCCGAAGCTCCTTGCCACTTAATATGGAGAGTGTGATGCAATTTAGAGACTTTAGCAGTTTCCCTTGGACTTTTTTGGAGTGGGGCTTTTAAATTAGAGTGAGAGATGAATTCTACACAGATCACTAGTCCCACACGTCTCCTCCCCTTACGTGACGGCATCCTCCAGCTGCTCTAAGCTCATTCATTCCCCTAAAAGGATGCTGCATTTTTTTTCCTCCCGGCTTTGGATATTCGTAGAGCCGAGCCTGTTCAAAATAATCCTCGGCAGCTAAAAAAAGGGATGCTGAAAAACGAGAGTGGGGGAGAAACTGGCAGAGATCTGTGCAGGTCTTCCAGCTGCAGCCTATTACCATCTGCCTATGGAATGTCAGTTATTTCCAGAGTGTCTTTAAAAGCTTCGCTAATAAAGAACACACAGCAGCTCCCGGACCAGAGGGAGTGATGCGGAGGCATTCGAGAGGGTGATGTTACTCTCAACACCTGCTGAAAAATGACATCCGAGACGCAGCAGAGAAAAGAGACAAACGTTCAGACTCCTCAGGTAATCATTCAAGCAAACAGCTCTCGCGTCAAAACCTCTTGGTGGACAGTTAGGATTCATTATACACTGTATGTGTCTTTCTGTGAGACAACACAGGGGGGTGCGTAGAAAAACAACACCTCCATAGTTGCCCGGCATGAATTCTGGGTAATATGACTCTTTGCAAAACTCTAAAGTGCCAATGCACCCGAGGTGATATTTATTGGTGTAGACTTTGATGTCTGATGGGAAAGGACAGATTTCGCTCTGGGAAACTGTTGTTACCTTTAGGTGGGAAGTAGGATTTGCTCTCGGCTTTGTGGGGCCAGTCCACCACCAGGTGCCCGTAGCGTCGGAAACTGTTGGTGATTTCGTCTGTGTGATGAAAGGAGAAAGCGAATGACAGAAGAAATGTTACGGTTCGGTGATGAGATAGGATATAACATTCACTGTTCGTGCAATAGGAATATGACGAAGTCTATGCGGAGCCCACACTCAGACAGGCAGATTTTCTATTTTTGTGGCGTTGCTGCCGCAGTGGTAGCCCCTGCATGAAGCAGGAACACAGGCTGGCCACATCCAGTCTGCACTGGACTGACTCATGAATTTTTCAACCAGCGAACAGCACGTATTGTGCATCAACTCAGTAGTGTGCGCGTTTGTAAAAAAAAACGGTGTCAACACATATGAACAAATAAAGACTTTATATGTTACATGTTAGGCCATATTATATGGCACTTAAATCTTTCTAAAATTCAATGTTAATTTATAATTCTACTGGTGAAATTAAAGCCAAAATGACACGGGCAGACGATCAACAGGGTATTTTAAAGAGCATGGTATTTCTACCTTTACTTAAAGCGTTAGTATGTTTGCTTTGTTCAAATACTTTTTTAGTATAAATATGCTCCAAAACTTATTGTGGAGAGGTGCTGTCTACTGGCAGCGTTGTAGATATATTAGCTTCTAAATGTTTTAGTCGAAGCCTCACACTTCTAACCATTACGAGAATTTCAAATCATTTTGGCTTCATCGGTACGTTTTGCAGCGTTCTCATTTATGTTTAATAAGAACTATAATCTGGAGGGCTGTGCAGAATGTGGCTGAGCATAGCAGATGTTAGGAGAGCAAGGACGGCCAGGTGCAGACTTCAAGATTTCACGTCTTTTGCAAGGTGCATATTGGAGCTTCATGTGAAGGGTTTGTCCACTCTCTTCTGTACACGTCCATGACAGAACTGATCACAGAAGACAGATTAAAGCTTGGACTATGACTAAAGTTTTGGGTATCCTGATAATCATCTACAGCATTTATTACACACATGAATAAGTGTGGTTTTAATCAATGTGAACAATCTTATTTCCCACGATAAGAATCTATTCCTTTAAGTTTAACAAACGGAAACATCTATTCTTTAATTAAGTGCCAGTGGTTTTCAAACTGTACCGCAAACTCAAGCTTTTTAATAAAAGCCTCAGCAGCTCAGTTGTGACTACATTAATAATCTTTGACAAGTCAAGCTGCCCTTTAGCCAGGTTCAAATACTTTAAGGAAACTGTTAGTGGCAAACAGCCAGAGACAAAGCTTGTACTGGGCGGCTTTCAGTAGTGAAAGTACTGTACAGTGTGTTCCAGCTTCCCTCTGCAGCAGGGTGGTGCCGAACAATAGTTTTAAAAAAGACATTAGTGACTGAATCCTTGATTTACCTTCATCTATGTCTGGGGGGAGGCCTCCAACAAACACCTTCCTGGAGTAGCGCTCCATCCTCTCTCCGTTCTGACAGCGGGTTGGTGAGTTCAGGCCAGGGGTCAAGGAGGGGTCACCGTGGCCGTCGTCGAGAAAACCGTCTTCAAACGGAAAAAGACAGGAACGACCTGAGAGGAGATGAAAAGAGAGAGGAGAACACCAGGAAGGCAGACCGGAAGACGGGGACAACGGGGGAGGACAAAGAGATGCAAGAGTGTAAAGTAAAAAAAAAGAAAGGGAGGGTGTGAGAGAGACAGTCAATTAATCCCATCTGGAAAAACTTTATGGAGACATCTGTTCAGATACTGGGGTTATAATGATTAGGCTGATTCGGATTAAGCTCTGTCTTTTACAGTGAGGCGATTCCAAGCTCATAAAACTTTTGAATCCTTTTTTTTTTTAACAATTCTGTATAAAGTCTTAATAAATAAAATCTATCTATACACTGTATGTATGGTAGTCGTAGCATTACATAAAATTATAAACAGTCCATTAACTGTCGCTGTTGACTTCCAGTCCTAATTGTTGTGACATTAACCAGTCTTCCTGACCTGTAGGCGACACGTTGGACCGCAGACGCTAATGAGAGTGGACGGAGTGTTGATCAGTCAGTAATGACTGTAAGTCTGAACTACAACTCCCACTGCGAGGCTCCCACTGGTGCAGAAATGTTCTCCAAAAGCTGTGTCACTCGTCTATATGGAATGTGTGTGTGCGTTTGTGCAGCGGAACCACGTGCCTCTCTTTGTTTAGCACAGTACATGCATGTGTGTTCCTGTCCCGACCTTATGTCTGCATTTTAATGAAAGCAATTTTAATTCACACGTCATTCACTGCCACATCACCAGCTTCATTATAGCACAACTGAAACACATAAGCCCAGTCCAGCTGCTGTTTCTTTACAAACGTCACGGAGCAACTTCTGTCCTTTCTGAATAAAGACAGAATGAGTATTACAAAAAACAAAAACAAAAAAAACAAAAAGCACATCAAATCAGAAGTGAGCCATGTCGAAAGCACCTATCTTTTGCCATTCAGATGGTGAGTCATATCTGAGTCAGCATACTCATCCATCAAAAGCTTCAAGTTTTAGGGTTTGATTTTTTTGGTGTGTGCACCTATTACAGTAAATATCGCATTCAGAGGAGTTATACTTTATTGTTAGAACTGCTGTTGCTTCTCTTGAATCGAGTGTTTGTATTTGCAACACAGCATCCAGGTAGAACACTGACTCAGAATAGAGAAAAAGCAAATTAGTAGGCAGCTTTCTTTTTTCCTCACCATCAAGCAAAACAGGATTCATGAGACAGAATTGGTGGTCCCTTGCCCCCACCCTGATTAAATGCACAACATGAAAAACCGTGTCAAAATTAATATGATCTCATTCAATCACAGCACAGATGAGAAGCGGATAGGGACACCACACCGAGACCCCCGCCCGCCCCCGCACCAGCCTCGGAGAGAGACGGTCGGCACGTCAAGCAGAACCCCAGAGAAAATGCTACACGTTACCTCGTCTGCGGCCATAGCTCCGGGCTGCTTGTCAGCACAGTGGGGCAAGGAGAAGAGACACAAGGAGAGACAGAGGGACGGGGCAGGAACAAGGGTTGGAAAGAGATACAGAGACATGGGTTTTGTGGAAATGAACCAAAAGGAACATCTCTAAGGCAACAGTGAAACCACAGATGGCCACACCTAAGCTTCGCCGATGGGAGGAAGGTGATTATTACAGCCTGGCACTGGCCCGCGGTAAACCTGCTGCACCTGGCCTGGCAACAAACACATGCGGGCACGTTTAGCCACGGAAACGGGCGAATTATTCAGAAGCATGATGTGATGCCCCGTAGCCAGAGATTGTAATCTCAGTTTAATGAACCCGCGTTCGTGCTAATCTTCTGCGAATATTCACAAATGAGGCCATAAAGCAGACGGAAGGCAGAGCTGGTTAGTCATTATCATGGACGCGGTGAAATATTAAGAGGTGCTCTCAGGTCACTTTTAGCAGGCCAGGTGTGAGTGGAAACTTCCCACAGGATAAGGAGAGGGTATGGAGGTGGCTGGCAGCCTCAGGGCTCCGAGAAGGGAGAATAAATAACATGCAGGGGGGATGGGGGGGGCGGACAGCAGGCTGTGATGTCATGGCTCAAGAGCTCAAAATATACATGGGAAGACAAAAATACGGCGCCGTGATCGCGTCGTCTCACCGGCCGCGCACGTTTTATCTGCCTCATCTTGACTTTTTAATGCTCATTTGCGGCAGTGACACAAATGAAGTCTGAAAACACTAACAAGCTACCAAATGGGTGGCAAGATCCTTCTTTTTGTTAGAAAGTCAAAGTTGAGGGAGACTATGCAGTGGACAAACTGTCGGGAAAAAGCTCAACTCTGGGTTCAGATGTTTTACAATAATGAACTATTTTATTTAAGTCGAGGCCTTTTCCAGAGATTTACGCCACCTCTCACAGACGTTTCCTTTTAAAGTTCATTGTTTTTAGTAAAAAAAAAGAAATAAAAAAGTAATAAATATTTCCAATTAGTCAACAGTGACTTTTTAACGGAGCTTTCAACTGATTTTTCAATCTTCCCTGATCTTCATCTCCATGACAACTCAACAAATTCCATCTGCTGAGAACGACCAACAGATACACTAGGAAGCAGAGCTTAAGTTGTGATCCTTTGCCATTCTTCTTTTTCCAAAGCCAAACACAAACCTGCACGCTCAATGCAGCTTAAGTTGTGTGAACAAAAACACCACCTCTAGGTTCAGGACTGTGTTTGTTCCCACAGACAAGCTCAATTTGAATCTGGCTGTGCCATGAATGGAAACCGCAGCGAAGGCAAAATGTGGCTTACGACGATGCAAATTCCAACAAACAGCAGAAGGGGGTAACACGGTACTAAACTGATCCCGCGGCTCCTCTAAACTCATCACTTACAAAGAAGACTAACAAGAAGCCTTCGCATTAGGAGAGCCCCATTGTGTAACTTTGCCCTATCGGCTACTCTTGGGGAATATATTGTCTCTAAACCTCTTTCGTCTTGTTATGTTTTCATTAAAAAGATCTGGCTCTCCGATCCAAAAAAACCCAGGCTGCCTTTGCCCTCTCACCGTCTCGCCTAAGCACAAACAATGTCACCTAGCAACCAGACCAAAATGAAGAAAACGTAGCGCTGGGAAACTGTCCGATGCCACAGTGAGGGAGAATCCAACCCACTAGAGAGAGGACGAAAAGGAAAAGTGAGGGGTTAACAATAAGCACCCGCCTCAAACTTTTTGATGTCAGGGAGATATAAAATGTTTGAAGAAAGTGGGTAATTCCTTTGGGCGCTATGAGTTTGAAGTCTACGCCTCTGCCAGCCTTCAGAACCTCAGAGAACTCTACTAAGCTGTCAAAGTGAGCAGCACCAAGAAATATGGGTGAAGGACCCACGCCTGCTACTCTCCAGCCTTTCTTCTTCAACTTCGCTGAGTGCTATCAGGAGAAAGACGAGCCTTACAGAAGGCTCAAAGCTAATGGGAGGAAATGAAGGAGAAACGGCGAGTAAAGCGCTTTAAAGTTGAAACCAAAGCTTCCCTGTCTGCACACATCACAGGCTACTGTGGAGTGTGCTAGTTCTGACAGACTTGGAAGATCTGGGCAGATCTGAGCTCGCCTGAGCGTAATCCCATGACACAACAGTTTAACATCAATCCCAGGCGCGTTCTCTGAGGATGTGACTGATGAGAAGAACAAAAGGAGGAAGGAGCAGCGCTGTTGTCAAGATGTGATAGTAGGAAACTCCTTCGCCAAGGCTGTTAGACATCGCCTGCCTTTACCTGTTTCTATACCCTGTAGGCAAACTCGTGTTCAGAGAGGAAAACAGAGCTTTCCTGATTTGGTTTGATCACCAGTCAGTCCAGAGAGTCTTTATAATTTGCTGAGGTTTGGGAAAAAAAGTTGGGAAACATGATTTACCCTAATAGAACTAGCGGACATGTCCAAAAATAGACGTCTAAACCCCAAGGAAATTATATCCCTGACAAATTCTGTGGTATCCATGTAACGGCAGATGGGACAGAGACCCGATTTCTCTCGCCGGCTCATCTCAGGTCACTGTTGGTCATCTGATGGCGGGCGGAACACTGGGGGGAGTCTAGTCTTACATGTTGGGGTATTTTTGGAAGTGCTATTCACAGGTCAAGTGAGCTTTCCCCAGGGCTAAGAGGACTGTCCTGGGTTTATGGTGTCAGGGAATCCAGGACTTATCAAAGGGTAGGCAGGTGTGCAGCCCCCAGTGCATTAGGGGCAAAACGTACCATATTCACAATTCTTTTAAACATGGAGGACAAAAGGCAGAAGCAACACACGCACCGGTGAAAGTGAAACAGTACGAATCACAAACTCCACGAATAAGAAGGGAATTCCAGTGAATTATGACTTACTGTTCAATGGCATAATGTGGTCTGCTCCAGGGTGATGAAAGTTGAGGCCCATACGTCCTGCCAAAAACAACAACAACAACAAAAGATTTTACAAAAAGAGGGGAAACACGACATTTCCTGATAAAAGCCATATTATTTCCACTCTGTCGTCAGTGATGGGAAAATGCCGGCCATGACGATGATGAAATGTTTAACGTGAAATGATTAGACAACTAATTTACCCCACGACATACAGCCGCAGAAAAGACAACCACAGAAAACAGATGTGAAAAACAAGCTGGACACACACACACACTCCTTTGTTGTTACATATCTCATATCCACACACACACACACACACACACACACACACACACACACACACACACACACACACACACACACAAAGGCAGCTATAAGGCTAGGGATTCAACAGAGAGTGCATTCTGCCATGGTGACAACGCGTGCATGTTACAAGGGCCCGTCTGTCGGCCCTGTCAGTGGGAGAGGGGTAAAGTAGGACGTGTAAGTGGACGTCTTCCTGATTATCTCCATCTCCTTCATCCTACTTGTAAAGGCAACAACAAGAAGAAACAAGAATGTCGTAGCTGGTTCATGATAAAATCTTGCCATCTCACTGTCTGCATTGTTTTCAGCAGCAGCCACCTTTGTCCCGAAGCACTTAAAATTAGGTCCCTCTGTCGCCATCCATTTATACTCGCTTCTTGCTCACTACACACCAAGCAGGCAGCCTAATTAGATTTATATTTTTAAAAAGAGAGAGGGTGAAGCAATACGTTTGACTTGTATATCCAAAGATTTTCAACCTCTGTTGCAAATTTCTTCAAACTTTCAGCTGTTTGTAATAAATAAATCAAACAACAACTTAAACAGCTCAAGACAACTTATGCCAAAAGTGGTTCCTCGCATAATTAACACAAAATGCAACTTTTATTGATGCAACTGTCACTATTGCCAGTTAAGTTGCCTTAGATCAGTTGCATCAGGTGTGCCGGAGACGGTACCTGACTTGCAAATGCATGCTCTTATGACGGAGGCTATTCATTGCGGCTGAATAATTTTAAGACTACAGTAGTCATTAAAAGTTGCATTTTGTGTTGACTTTGGAGGAACCACTTGAAATATTTGTTTTCTTGAGCTTTATATATTTTCCTTGTTTGATTGTTTATTTCAAACCAATGAGAGTATGTAAATTTTGGCAATGCAACTAATTTTCAATACTTTAGAGAGTCATTTCAGTGTTAGTAACAGTGGTGTGGTGCCGGTAAAGTTTAAGGGGGAAATCTGCAGTGATATCTTTGCTTTCCTGATAGTATAGGTTTCCTCATATGTAACATGGACTTTGGCAGAGTGACTGGCCCCACGTTGAAAGCTGCTGTAGTGTAAACGACATGACATCAAAAGTTTCAAAATTTGACCAAAGGAGACAGATAGCGGGGACACTGAGGGGGATGTCTTCCTGGATTGCAAACAAGAGTTTAGAAAAAAAGCAGTTAGACCAGGCTGACAACCAGAGAGGCAGGGTGGGGGGGGGGGAACAACGGGGTGGCCACCCTGCAGCTCCACAGATGTTCTCAGGCAGTCACAATTCGGGCGTACGCAAGGCCTGACAGGCAAACAGAGTGCGACAAGCCCAGACAATCACACACATTTGTGTAAACACATGGATATGTGTCACATACTGTATGGATATAAGGCTTAGTGTCGTATTCTTTTTAACACTCATCATCAGGAGGAAAGGAGTTCAGTTCTTCTAGTCTGGGTTGACAATGCACCCAAATGGAGGAAAATCTGCATCCTGACACTGACGGCCGTTTAACGTTCTCCAGTCGTGTCCTGCTTTCTCTATCTCACCAGCCTTACACCTGATGGTCAGGCAGGCTGCTTTCCAAGTTCAACCACACCGAGGGATAAGTGCACAGATTTATCTATTGGTAAATGTGTGGGTGGTCTATTTGTTAGTCCTCCAACCAAATTACAGGGTTTAAGTCTAAATGTCTGACTGCCTAAATGGTCCTTGTGAGACAATCCCTCCTAGCTGGAGACAGCCATAAACTTTGACCTAGTCCCACTGCATTGAGTTGGACCCAAAAAGGCAAAAAGCAAACAAACAAGAGGATCAATAAATACATTAGTAGACTCAATAAAAGTCACAGTCAAAGCTGTGACTTTGCCAGCAGAGGAAAAAAACGGCCCAGTAAACACTCCGTGCTTGCCTTTCAGTCTACATTAGTCATGTTGGGTGACAGAGGGGCACAGTTGCCCTCCTGAAGCCCTAAAATAGCTCTGGGCATGTGTCATCTGTTTCCCTCAGGAGTTGAGTGGAAGGGCCTGAGGGGCCCCTGAGTTGCTGCTGCTGCTTTTCTGGTGACATTTCCTCACAGAGAGTCTCAGCTATTCTCAACTTCCCTGCGATGGCTGCACAGCGGCTTGGCCACTTGGGAAACATGCTGTCCGCTTCCTGAGGCCTGGATCCAGCAGCACCTCCCCTTCGTGCGCCTGAAAATCAACAGACTGGCCAGTGACCTCACTGTGACTGCTTAGTAGAAATAGGATAAAGAGTAGGGGTTGGATTAACTGGACCTTGCCTGGGGCCATCATTTTATCATCTGATGTCTAAGCTATAGATGTTTTAGGCAAGCAGGTATCAAAGATTGCAGAAAAACAAGAGCAGATTCAATACAGAAGTAGTTAATATCACAAACTCCTGCTTTTGGCCATAATTTGCTCTGTTCTAAATTATAGCAAATGTTTAATTCCCTTGTAACTCCTAGAGGAAAAAGCTCCAGCAGGCGTTCTGAGCGGAGAGCGAGTCTGGAACGGTGATGACGGGGGAAAAAACACACCATCACAGCAGCAGTGTGTTGGTAAACTCCTATTACCACGACAACATTGGCCGAACGCGGTACAAAACATGACAATGGCCACAGAGGGGAACGTGTTCTGTGCACAGATGCCAGATGACTCAAACAATTGAGAAACCTGGTGAAAGAGTCGTGTCTCTGAAAGAATGACATCTTCCACTTCTTACAATAAGTAAAACCAATCAAAAGGTCTGACCAATGTAAAATACAAATGATTATGGAATATTTCTAGAAGTAAATGTCTGTCCCACTGGTCTGTGTGATCTGGACAAACCGTAGTTTTAATAGTCAAAACATGCCCAGGCTTGTCTTGTTGCCTGGACTGGATCAGCTCAGTCATGTCTGCACGAATCATGAATTTTCCAGTATAACAAAACATAGAACAGGTGTAATTTAACCTTTAACACAGCCAACACACACATTATCTTATCTGTGTACAGTCATTACTGGCTGTTTAAAGTACAGGGGCATTGCTATGTGGCTGAGATCAGCTCAAGTGTTTCAAGTCAACTACAAGTGTTGAAAAGGGGTCAAGTCCAGCTTGCTGGCCAAATATTGACCTTTAACCTCGAGTTAACATGCCGTGACCCTTTTCTGAAAAGTCATGTGATCTGTAGACCCAAATGGAGATGGAGGAAAGTAGGGTTTCCCAATCAAAGCTACATTTTATCTTAAACTTTTATCCTTGATTGAAATTTTCTTGTAGACCTTTACTTGAATGAGAAACAAGAAGTGCCACATGCGGGCTCAGTTACTCATCCAACCTGTGCCGTGTGTATACTTCTTGTTTTCCTCCTGATTGTGTGTCTACCCTTATCCACTGACCCATGCTCCTGTCAACAAACGCACAAAGTCAAACAGCAGCAGTGTTTTCTCTCCCTTGACAACTGACTTCAGTTATACCCGGCACCTACTGTCTTTTACAGACTGTTAACAACACATGACGAGTGACACCCGAACACAGCACAGACTGCGTAGAAAAAGCGCCTTTGTGAAGCGAGACGAGTTTGAACAAACGGCAGAGGGGAGGGAACTGTGTTGGACTAATTTACTGGTTATTCACACACAAAGGCGAATAGGCAACAATTGTATGAATGCAAAAATTTAGAAACAACATAAATTGTATTGAAGTTTAATTGTGTAACAGTCCCACACACAATGAGATAATCCAAAATTTAATATGGAGCAAGACAGAGATCATGCAAGATATGGTGCATATGGTGTTTGAACTGGGAAGTTGAAATTTCTGAGTTGTCAGTCAGTAATTCCAAATTGAAGGCCCCCTGAAGTTGGATTTGTAAGTTGGAAAGTTGGATGAATCCCACCAAACACCACACTTTGTGTTGCTTTGTGTATAAACAGTGTGTACGCTGTAGTAAAGTTCCAGATTTTACCACTCCTGTCTTAAAACGCTACCTCCCAGCACTATGTTACGGTGATATAAACTGGTGTTGCTAAAAATATCTAACCTGGCTAGGACTTGGGCGTGACATCATCCTCAGCTCCAACTTCCATCTTCCGAGGTAAACGGAGCCAGCTGAGGCAATTTGTGTGTTCAGATAGAGACACAAAACGGGCTTAGAAGACTTGTTAAGAGTTATGAGTATCTCAAGTGGTTAGTGGCAACATGTAGAGGTTGTGTGTGTGAGATTGTGTGTGTATGAGGAGTGGCTCCACAAACAGTATCGTGTCTGTTGAGTCGTCGTTGTCACAGGCGACAATGAGTGGCGGCTTGAAACAGTATGTGAGGTGAGAGAGCCTCGCATGGAATGTCACAGTTGATTTACACGTCAGAACCAATTTGGATGTGTGCATTCTGTGTGTGTGTGATGATACCGCTGGCAGCAGTGGTGGTGCTTGTTGTCAAACTGGTGTTTTCCTAGGCCAATGGGAAGAATCTGGTGTGTGTGTTTATGGAGGGGGTGCCTAGCTCTCCACACGTGAGCTCAGCTGACCCGGTTCAGAAACTACATATCAACCAGTGTGTGTGAAGCACCGCAGAAAGGGCCCGATTGTTCAGACGTGCCAGCAGCTCAGTTCCCCTCACCCAGGAGGTAAAGAGCTTTCAGAAAGTCTAAGAGGACTGCAAGAATAAAGTGCCTGTTTTACAGACAACACACACACACACACACACACACCCAATGACACACACCCAAGCTGACTCTTCTTCTACCAAGGGCTCTGACAAAAACGGGTTGAATTAAGGCGGCCTCACCCTCTTCCCTGTCTTGACAGACAGAGGGTGATAAGGGTGGGGCCATAAGCTCCTTTAAAACAATCACATGCTCATAAAGCAGTTGAGGAAAAAGAAGTAAAGCACTCCAGTCACAATGAGAAGTATGCAAGCAATGTTTGTGATGGGGTGGATGTGGGTGGGACCATCCAGTTGTGAATGCAAAACTAGGCCTACTGTGTTAATCATTTTTGACTGCTGACTCTCAGTTTGCGGCTAGTATCATAAAAAGTGCAATGCCACACTTACTATGACAAGAACTGGCTTGAGCAACAACTTAATTGACAGACTTGTCTAAGTCAGCATCACACAAGTTGAGAATTGTTGAGGGGATCTGCAAATTATAAAGTTAGCATTAAACAACTAAATAGTTTGCTTTGGTTGAATATTCTTACTTTGTTTGTCAGAAAAGCAGGTCAGGTTCATCAGATGGAGCAGGCCATTCAGTAAATGGCATGCTCCTACTCACACCTAATCCTTGGTTCTCAAATGCATATTGGGCCAAGAAGATCTTAGCCCATACAGCACATAAAACTGGATCAAGATAATTTATATTATGCTGTTTCATATTGTTGGTTGTGTGGTTGTCCCACTGGCAGGCTTACACCAACAGGCCAATCAGAAGAGAGAGGACTCCAAGTGAGGGAGACCTTAAAGAGACAGAAGCCAAATGAACTGTTTCGCAGAGAGCTGAAAAGGATGCACTGCAAATAGGCCCATTATGAGAAAAATAAGCAGTTTTTGGAAATGTAAATCACCCAAAACTATTCCAGTACAAGCCCAGAATAAAAATATAAAACCAAAATTAGGTATAATACGGCCTCTTTAAGATCCTTTCGGTAAACAAAGTTCTGGTCTCTGCATAGCTCCGACAGAGACAACTTCACGAGCTCAGCACTAAAAGCTCACAAGAGTGAGGGTGTAGCAGCCTGAAACCAAAACCTGAACCTTGCCATCTTCTAGACCTCTAAACTGACATCCATAACTTTGATTTGTACATCTTAGCACAAAAAGTATGAAATGGCCCTGACCCGTTTGCGAAACAAGTCAGTCCAGGAGATGGTCAGTTACATTTCCACATAGGGGGTCAGCGTTTTTTTTTTTCTTTAAAATGTTTAAGGTAAAACAATTTGAGCAGGAAAACCTTTTCACTCAAGCATCGTTTTGCTGTTGATGATCTAGCAGAAGGTGGACGAGCAGGGTGGAGCTGCCCTGTGGTTGGCATGGTAGCTTATTCCAGCAGCACACAGTCTTATGCGATGGTAAGAGCGGCAAACAAGCAAAGACAGATGCAGGAATGCACACCCGTGTCCGCGCACTGCCCTCCCTCTCTGTCCTCACATCTCCTCTGTCTCTGCTGTGCCGCGATAAACAATCGCAAGGGAAAACCTGAAGGATATTGCAGGCACATTTCCACTGAAGTCAGGCTATGCCAGGACGACCAGTTTGTGGTAACAATACTCTCGGCACAAGACCGGGACAAAAAAATTATTTATGCTTGAGAAAGCGAAAAGCTCTGCTCATTGAACTCGTCAGAAAAATATTTCCATTGTTAAGATGGAGGCATGGGGGAGAATAAAAGCCTGACATCACAACCCGACATGGGGCCCACGGGGAAACGGGTTTCTACAACAGACATGTGACCTCGGCTACAAAAATATTGTCTTAGAAGGCCTGACATACATTGGATGGCCTTAAAAGGTTGTGAACACAGGCTTTTTAACATTGTTTTTATGAGTTCATGAGCTGTCTATAGTTCCCAGGAGATAAAGTAGCATGAAAATAATGTATTTTATTTTGAATCTGGATTTCATCGTTAAGAAAAACTGCTACTATTGGTTTGCTTGGAAACACTGATGTGATCTTTAGGCTATGACTCAGTCATGGTGCATCTAACCCAACAACAAAATAAAAGTCCCACAGAAGGATTATTTCTAAATTCTTCATCACCGAGGGAAAATATCAGCAAGTTGGAATATAAACATGCTCAGTCGCTAAACATTTATGCTCCCAAAATATTAAAGCCACAAAAGCACAAGTCATGTGACATTATTGCTGGAACTACTGATTCTAATCAGCACAGCCAACAGGCAGAGTAGAAGACAGGACAAAGGAAAATGCATTTTGCTAATGTGCCCATTGATGCACATGTTCTCCATCCCAAAGGCCTACACGATTATTCACAATTTTGCAGGTAAACCTCATAATGTGAATTATGACATGTAATTTCATAGCACGATGATCTATTCTGAATTGATTAAGAGTTTGACAAATACAATAACAGAAAAACAAATATACCCATAGATGATTTATGTCCATAAAGCAAAAAAAAATTAAAAAGTAAAAATAAGCAACCCAAATACTGTAAGCACGGACGTATAAATATTCCTAACCTGCAAAATGATTCCTCCATATAATATCAGCGATAGTCATTGGTGGGCCACCGGCAGGGTGTGGTTTACCTTTGTCATGGTCAGTCCTTATTATATCCATTAAGGAATTCTCCAAAGAGTGCAAGCTAAAAGCATCAAAGGGCCGATTCCGGTCCTGAAAGACAGCAAAACAGAAGAGAGTGGTGATTAGAGTCAATACAGTGGATCCTTTACCAAAGAAACACAAAGAAACACAAAGAAACACATTTACATGCTGCTGTGTCCTCTACAGTCATAGCAACTGTACGATAATAAATAGCTACAATATCTATACTTAATTTGCAAAAAGGACAAAGTGAAAACATGATTTTGGAATATTTTCAAAACTGAAAATTGTCATTGTCACCTTGGAGGTGTTCAGACACGTCATTGTGAAAGGTGAACCATTTGTTTTAATTGCTTTTAATCGACAAAACGTGTGTAGAACTCGACCTCAACTCCACCTGCCAACAGAACCGGTTGGACAAAGACACACACCTACAGCTCCCTCACACTGTCCTGTGTCAGCAAACAAACCAAGTCATGAAGTCTACGGGCTGTGACACACCAATTTGATGGTTGGCCATCAGCAAGAATCTGTTTGCCTAGTTTGTGGCATGTCTTTCACTGTCAGCACTGTCAGCTTTTCAGCACTGGTCCAACGTCTGAGAGAGACCACTCTGATTGGCTGTTCAGCCTAGCAAATCCATGCATAAGAGGAAACATATTTTTAACAGCAGTACAATTACCATCAGACATCTCCTCAATTAGACATAATTATAAATCATCTGTGGTGAGCCAGACCGGGGTTGAAATAGCCAACACTGCTTTGTTTAGTTTGGTTTAGTGTACATACCCAGTTGAAGTGCAGAATGTGCAGTGCTACATGTTTGTTGGTTGACCTATTTGCCGTGTGTTTAGATGCCACTAGTCGATGCACCAAGTTCGCCTTAGTCGCTGCTAGCTTCTTGAAATGACCCTAAAGTTACCGCTTTAATGTAGACACTACTCTTGATTGGTTGGTTACCTTGATCAAAGGTCAACACAGTAGGTCGTGTCTTTGCTCATGTCGATAGAGAATAATAAATGGGAAGAGGGGAATATGAATGTATGAGTCAGAGCCTTTTTAAGTTGCAGAAGAGACAAGATTTTACCCTCAGGAATCTCATCTTTCTCAAAGTGTCTAGAACAATTGAATTCATTAAATGAAATATTGGCCAAGACAGTTACTCCATGAGGACATACTCTTCCCATTGGTCTCGACCTCTGATCATAAGGGGGTAAGATGGACCGCACAGCCAATAGTTCGTCAAACACCTCACTGTTGATGAAATGTTCGGTGCCCACCGTGCGTGAATGAATTGAAGAGAATGTCATGTGTGCCAAAGGTAAAGCCTGAGAGGAGACCTAGCCGAAGCTGAAGGCTCCAGCCTTGGCAGCTGTGTCCTGTGTCCGCTGCCCAAGCCGAGGCCACATTGTTTGCACACTGTGGCCATTGTTGCCTGTTCGGCTGAGCATTCAAAAGTGTAATTCCCCCCTCTCTGGACCTGACAGCGCCACATAGATAAAAATCTGCCCACTTGGTACAAACCGTAAACACTTAAAACGCTGAGCTTTTCATTTCCTTCCCGTCCTCTCCTCTTGGACACGTGAATAAACACAGTGACAGGTGGTTGGGGGCTGAGACCTTACTGTAGTCAAATGACACAGAGAGATGACATATACAAAAGTCTCAAACAGAGACCACTGTTTCAAGGTTCACTACACTGTAGATCGTATTTCCTCATGATCCATAAAGATCTAAAAGGAGAGAGGAGATCATGACAAGACAGACTATGCATTTAAGACATAGCTTAAATTTCTTTTTAATGAATAAAGACACACAATCAATCAAAAGGAAAAGAAAACCTGTTCCTTTGTGACAAATGTGTATCCACCAAAAATCACCAGAATATACAGGTATGAAATACTGCTGCCTCTACGTTTGCAAGATGCTGTTGCAAGTAATGAGTATTTAATCCTTTAGTCTGATAAGGGTGATGAGTTTAACTGAGATATTTTCACAAAACAGCAACAAATTCCAAGGTGTCCTAGGCTGCGTTCACATTACACCTGAAGTGTCCTAGATCTAATCTCTTTGCCCTCAAGTGACTCAGATCTGATTATTTGAAAGGGGTGTAAACAAACCAGATATGACTATTTATTTTTATTTTTTTAATCAGACTTGGGCCACTGTCATATGTGGTCCTAGATCTAATTCATAACTGATCTCTGACAAACCACTGTCAGTATGGTCAGATGGGAATTTATGTTTTTAGTTGGTTTAAGTATCTCCCCTTCCTGCTCATGTGCATACAGCCTGTGGTCATCAGTCAGTGTCGACGTCTCAGAACTTGATAAAAATAAACACAGACGTATGTAAATGGAGACACAAGGAAGTGTCACGTTTGATGGATATTCGTGGAGAAGCTTCTATGGAAATCCAGGAAGCAACATATCACGACCCAGCAGTTTTTTTTTTTTGAGGAATCTGCGAGCGACGTGACTGTTGAACATGTGACGTTGTTGTTATGTAGCCTACACACGTGGTTCACATTTCAGTTGGACTTCGGCATGTGCGTCAGTTTAGGAATGCAACAGTCTTAACTGCAGCTGGATACGTGTCATACAAACATGGACATAAGTCAAAAAAAAAGAAAGAAAGAAAAACTGGACAAAGTTGTCACCTCTATCTGTCCTGTAACTAAAAATGCTGGTTGTAAAGAGAAACAACAGCAAATCCTTAAAAATTGGCATTTTAATTAATGACAGATCTTTGAAGATTTTAATTACTTTCTGTCAAGTGACAGCTTCCAATCAGCTGATAAAGCTGAATGGAAGCATCTATAGTAACATAAAGCTTGAACTGTTGCCTGGCATCTAAATTGTTTACTGTCTTTTTATCTTTATTTTACTGCTCTTCTAATACATGCAGTTAGATCTGGGTCATCTGAAAGCTAATATGGGCCAAATGACAAAATAGAACGGCAAGTGTAAAGTGCAAACACCACAAGAAACAAGCTAAACCACATTAGGTGCCTAATGAAAATCACACTGGTTACGCTCCCACACCTGCCAAAGTTAACACTCTTTTGCATGAGCATCAGACAGCAACTGACTTGTCTGCCAACCAACTTGCACCATCTCGATCTGTTATGACCACACAACAATTGCACTCTTCATTTCATTTCAAACATCATTTCAAATAGGCATCGCCCCCTTGACTCATGTGACTTTGTGTCTTAAGCCCGACATGTTAAGCTGAATTCCACACATTCCTCAGCCTAGAAGTAGCAGCCAGCTGCAGGCAAGTTGCCCGCGGAACTCAACATTTCACCCTACGCTTCATCCGCACAATTGGAGAATACCAGGGGAGATCTACAGAATAGCAACAAGTACACCTGTTACCAGTTGTCCACGTGACAGACGGCGGGGCCTCCCCGACCGCTGCTCGGCTCAGCGATCTGCCTAACAGCAAACAGGCCAGCTGACATGTGGCACGCCGACCTCGCATTCTGGTGGTAACTCTTCCCCAATAATGGGTGTAATTGTTTAGCAGCTAAGTGTGAGCTAAAGCTGGCATTGCATCACGGAGGCAAACCAGATGATGTCATTAGGCTTTATTTTTCAAGAGCTGTACCAATTAATCGATTGCTTGATCAACAGAGTTTTAACTTTTTTTTCATAGACAATTTTAACAAATTATCAACCCTTTCACTCATTTTTCAAGCAAGAGCGGTGAAAATGCTTCAGGCTGGAGAATTTGCTGCCCGTTTTTTTATTCAGTTGTAAATACAGTATTTTATGGTTTTCTGCGTTCTCATGTTTTCTACACTAAATGCTCTATAAACAATTATAGAAATATTTATTAAGTGCAGCCCTAATTTTACAGCCGGTTGTTTCCATGTCCTGTCTTATAATCCAGGGGAAACAGCATTTAAAAGCAAAGAGTATTTTCCAGGAAGGAAAAGTCTAATGAAACACATTTTTAATCTTGACTAATACTAGGAACTTAAAGCCAGGATGACTTAGTCTCTAAAGCTGTTTTGATCATTCTTTGTTTAATCTGTAACAAACATGTCCATCCAAATTTATCGAAGGGTAATGTATAATCACTGGACCGGACAAGTGTATCGTATTGTCAAATTTCTTTACAACAAATGTATCTAAAAAGATTGTTAAATATGGGTAAATAGGCATTTTTGAAACTTCACATCACAGCTGTCTAATAAAAAAAAAATTGTGCTAACAACTTTCAAAGAAACTCAATCCCATTTAAATAACAATAATATAGAAAAATATTAATTTAATTGAGTCGTGCTGCAAATACAGACTGTGCTGAACCTTTTTTTTAAATCAATAATTGTTTTGTGTAAATGCTGCTGCCCATCACGAGTCTGTTCACACATTTCTGCTATCCGCCTGCGTTTTATTCAGTAAACAGGCCACTCTTTGCAGCACAACAAGTGGACCCTTGACCTTGTCTCCTAGTGATTACTGGAGTTGTAGGTTGGCCAGGTCACACAAATAGAGATAGGGACCCTCGACAGAGGAAACAGAGCAATAAAGCCTGGGGAGGCCTGGCTGACGCACACAATCATTATCTCTTCAAAAGGCTATATACGTTTCAAGCCGGTTGGAATTTCACCCAGCTTCAGGCTGCGTTTCGTCTGCACAGGTCAACACTGTGGCTCATGCTCTGTTCTCTCCAGTCTCTTCTTTGATTAGGTCAACATTTAGGTCTTTTTTTTTTTTTAAGAAGCCGGTGTCTCGAGGGGAGAGTACTCAGCTGGAGCAAACAGGCAAAGTGACTTTTTTTTCCTTTTGTTGCCCTGTTGTCAGGCCACACAGCTAAACATAAGGACAACACATGACCAGCAGCCATACAGTACTAACATGAACCGGCTCATTCAGGGAAAGATCGCCTGCTGAAATACATAAGAAAGCTGTCTCTATAATGCTGATAAAGACAGATGAATGTTGTAGAACTTATGAATAATCATAAATGTTCATATACGACTAGAGACCAAGAAACATCTATAAGAAAGGGCCCAGTATATATTCATTGTACCGATATTTGTCCGGAGCTGGCCCTATTATGTTTTGATCATGAATACAAGGTGGATTAGCATATGTAAAACAATTTGCCCAAAAATATAATAACCATTTTAAATCGACTCCGGCTTTAAAACTAGGGGGGGGGGGACTCTGTCTACCTTCCACATTTGACGTGCGCTCGATTTCCATGTCAGGTGGAAACACCGCCCACTATACCGTCACGAGCCAATCAAATTCGAGTGCGGATGTTGCCTTCAGGAACGGTAGAAAATCGAACTTTTAGAGGTGAGGGTACGTGAACCATCAGCGATGTTTAGAGTAGGAATAAAAATAATTTCCTATACGTTAAAACATATTACTCCCTCTTTTATAATATCTGCTAATTGAGTGTTGGTGTTTTTAATTCTGCCTTGTAAACGTAAAGTTTAATCCGGTCTAGTTGAAATGAATTCAACACTAACTTAAACCAAATGTTTTACTTAATTCATTTTCCAAACTTAAGAGCATATTTTTTCTGCATCCCGTGCATTTTATAAATTAGTGTTATTCAAAAAACGTGTCACCGGCTGTGGACTGCTACGTGCCTCTACAGGTTTCATCGATCTGATCGTGGAACGTTACGAGGAGCCCCTGAAGGCGTCGCGTGTCCTTTAAACCCCTCGGATATTGAGTCGAGCTGGCAGAGGAAATTTATCTACTGACTGGAATAAACCGTGCACGGCGACTATTTCTGGGACTGACAAAGTGTGTTGCTCTTTGACATCGCAGAAACACATGATCGATGGCTTATACTTAAAATGCCTCGCCGTCTCATTCGATTTTGTTTGACCTCTACAACACACTCTGCCAGCACAACAAATATGAAAACGCTGACAGCAACCGGCAAAACTCGATGATCATTTGTCAGTCCACACACGCAGCATAAAAACACTGGTATTTTGTGCTGAATTACCTAAAATCAATAGATATGAATGCCTCTGTGGTTTGGTCCCCATGGTAACCTATAGCCCTAGAAGTCAGAGAGCCGGTGAAATATGACCATGACCGATTTGTTCGGTAACATATATTGTTAATTGCACACATAACACAAAAACCTTATTGATCGCTAACTCCATAATACATACACACAATCCTTTGTATTGTTTTGTTCGGGGTGAACTTATCCTGTGCTAGCCCAATTTGCATTTTTTTTATATGTCAGAGACTGGTTGTTTTATATAAGTTACATCAAACACATGTGGTCCAATTACCTGAAATGTCGACCACCAGGGAAAATCTGGCACCGTGTAAAAGCGGGCACGGTGAAGCAATAAACCAGGCCCAGGCCTGCTCCTACTGGGAAAACATTTACCTGGAAAGGCAGTATGTTGTTGCTGTTGTCAGTCCTGAAGGCGCTGTCCTCCATCCAGGGCTTGGGAGTGAGGGGTCCGGGTCTTGGGAATTTTGGGGGTGCTATGACATTGCTAGTATAGGGCTTTTTCATAGGGGAGATTGGGTTCAGGGGTGACGGCACCCCGACGCCGACGCCGACTCCGACCCCGACCCCTACCCCGACGCCCACCGCCCTACGCGGGTCCCTGCCCGCCTGCAGTCCGCTCCAGGGGTTGGAGGCTGTGCTCCACGCGGCGTTCTGGTGATTATTCCAAGCCGACGACGATGCAGAAGACGACGACGACCCCTTGCTGTTATTCATGACGGTTTGATAAGCGTTTCTCTGGGGGAAGGGGCCTTGGCTTGGACTGACAGGAGACCTCCTCTGCTGGGGCTGCGGCGGCGGCGGCGGCTGCTGCTGCTGCTGCTGCTGCGGCTGCGGCTGCTGCTGTTGCTGGGCTTGCTGTTGATGCTGTTGGGACTGAGGAGCCAGACCGATCTGCGGGGAGAAATTGCCACCGAACACCGGGTTGACGTGGTGGGGGAAGTTCTGGAAAAGCATCGTCCCGTTCACCGAGGGTATTCCCTGGAAAAAGCTATCGTCCACGGCGTTTGTGGTTCCTGTGGACCAAGTGCTTCCAAACGAGGAGGAAGGAGAAGAAAGTGGGCCGCCGGTCTCCTGCGGCTGGTGGTGGAAGCTCAACCCGGGCAAGATCGGCGACTCCATCGGCACTTTGTCCTTACTGCTGCTGCTGCTGCCGCTCAGCGCTGACGCCGCTTGGTTGCTCCCGGTCGACGGGCTCTCGGACTCCGATGAAGAAGAAGTGGGCTCCGATGACGGGGTCGGGGTGGAAGGAGGGTCTACTTGCGTCGGATCTTGCTGATGATGAGGCTGGGCTTTGTTTTTGTCCATCAGTAAATCATCCTGCATGGTTTGCTGAGCTGCAACGGGGGGAAACAGAGACGATGAGTTATTATTATTATTGTTGTAATTGAGGAGATCATAGACCGGGCTGGCCGGGCTGCTGTAGTATCTGATGAACTGGGACAATTCCGAAAAGGATATGATGTTAGAGGGACCGGGCAACTGCAAAGCGAATGTGTGATCACCCATTTATCCGAAAATAAAAGAAAAAGAGGAAAAACAGTTCCCAGGATTACAGCAGAATGATTCACAAATCCCACAAATTACGGACCATATGGCTGCGAATATTCACCAGATTTCGCCACGTCTCGTTTTTTCCTTCCACGCAGGAACTCCGGCGCTGCAATGTGAAACTGACTCAGTGTGTCTTTTTGCCCAAGGACCTCCCCTATGTTCATTTACATACGTCAGAAAATACAGCTGCCCTTCAGCAAGGTTAAAAGGCAGTTCTGCCTTGACCCAGACACAGCGACACACACATAAACACGGTTTATATATTTTACATTATAAAAAAAATGCACTTTCACCCTTTTGAGGCAACAGAACGTGGCGCACCAGACGCACTTTATTATAGGCTCCTGCAAAGATCATTGCATTTAAATGAACAAATGCTGTTAGTCTACACCAAGCTGCATTTCGCACTCTGCATTTCACCTAAATAAAATACGAATTAATGGCTAATCAAGTCTACACTATGCAGAAGTTCCGACGGGAGACAAGAATATTATTATTTATTATAGCGCAAAGAGGTCCGCATTGACACAGCACGGCTTTGCATTGTCAAGGTACAAGATGTTCTCATGTGACTTGCATTTTAAGACAATAGCCTAAGATACTACACTGAATGCATCACCAAAGGCTCCACTCGCTGTTCCCTGTTCAAAGTTGGAGATTAGATGTATGGAACCTTAAATGCAAAATCACCCTTTGCATTTCGGAGACAACGCCTTGCAAAAAGGAAATATTAACAACACACTTTGGTATATAATCCTTACTTTGCATTCAGAAAGCCATAAAGTTGCCCAACATAATTACCATGAAATGACATTGAGCAGGACGATGTGTAGATGTAAAGACACCACAATATGCTTGATTACTGCAAGGCTGCGAGCATCGGGGATTGTGTGCACACACACACACACGCGCAAGACACAACCAACGACACAGCGTCGAATTCATCCAAAGTCAAAATGCTAAATTAAAACCCACGACTGAAATAATAATAATCCGAACAATCAGGCTCTTCTGGACTTTGTGAGGCTGCAGGAGAGCCAACATGCAGCCTACACTGCGGCCTTCCAATAACGTGGATGTAATAGTCTGTAACGTTAGACTTTGAAAATGACACTCCAGATGACATGCCGGATAATTTCAGCAGCACGGTGGCAGTCAGAGCTATGAAATGGACTTTCATTGTAATCGCACTAGCTCTGCATTGCCCACATTCCCACCAGTTAATCCGTGTTTTCTCCTCCAAGAGCTGCGTTTCCAAGGTCATCAAAGCAGCATAATCAGCAGTCTACAGAGGCTCTCACCTAACACCACAGACACGGCCAAAGCCCTGAGCCCACAAATTCCTATTTATCGCACTGATCGAGGCATCCGATACATTTCATGAAGCTGTCTTCCCTTGAAATCCCCCTTTAATCCATGTGTCCCCCTCCACACAAACGACAAAACAGCATGCACACGCGTCGTGGTCACGTCTCTGCCTAATGTGAAATTTGAATTACCTTAATCGTTCACCTTAAGGGACTCTGTAAAAAAGAAAAGGTTTCTTTTGCCTCGTCTGGGTTTAGATATGACAAACGAGCTACCCCTGTGCCGAGATAGTCAGCAGTTGCCTCAACAGCTGATTGACTGCGGCGCATGGATGATGCCGAAGAGGCTGTAGGGAATTGTAGTTTCTCAATATGCAGTGCCTGATCAAATATATTTCCTATATTCATTCTTAACCACTGAGTTCTATGTATATGAGCTTCAAAGCCACCCCAAGCTGTAGATACATCGGCTAGTTAAAACGGCAATAAATAGCTAGTGATGATTGACACTAACACCACCTTATTACACACACGGATGTTCTGGTTTTATATAAAAGACAGCAATACATATTAAATGTATATGAATAAGTTACATCTATACATCAAAAAAAGCTTCTTTATACAGGTAT
Organism: Channa striata; assembly: GCA_033026295.1. Lineage (NCBI taxonomy): Eukaryota > Metazoa > Chordata > Actinopteri > Anabantiformes > Channidae > Channa > Channa striata. The sequence goes on from CM065184.1 coordinate 3,411,895, forward strand.
AATGAAAACAACTTTGATCCTAAGAAGGCTAAAGATGGGCAGAGGAGGTGGGGAGCACCTTTGTCAAAAAACAATGTAGCCTAATTAAAACATCTTACCGCAATTAGAAATGTTCTGTAGCCATATGCGCATCTTCATGATGGTTGTATCTGCCGTGGTCTCTCTGTCGGGAGTGGTTACAGGAGATTATTTAGATAGTTTTGGCCATATGAGGGAGGGAGGCTTTATGAAACTACACTTCCCATGACACGCAACGGTGCCCTGCGTGGACCTCGCTTTGATGACGCAATCACGCACCGCCGCGCTATTTAGCGTCACCTCAGAGACGGCTTGTCAATGCGATGTTATTAGTGACAAACGAGGCCGCAGCTGATATGAAGAGGATATTTCTTTGAAAAAGTGCATCGGTCGCAGATAAGTGGTATTCAGACTGTCATGACCGCGAAGAGATAGGTTTTATGTTACACAATTAGCTCGTTTGTAGCTGACACGCCGTATCAACACAAAGGCCTCGGTGGGTAGTTAGCGCTAGTTCCTCGGCTAACTAGCAAGGAACGTTAATTAAGAACCAGCCTCAGCTGCAGCAAATTAGCCGGCGTGACATTTTAACGTTTTATCGGTAAGGCGCTTAATATCCTCCATCATCAGCAACACAGCACGTCTGAGTTTTTTTTTTTTTGTGCTTCTCCACGATAATGGCGGAACAGAGTGCAGTGGTCATGCAGAATTTGGACAGGTGAGTTCAAGTTTAAGGCTAACGGGCTAACGGCAGCTACTGTTACGTCGTTAGCGTGGCTCGGTCTCGTCATGTGGTTACGCTTTTTAACGTTCGGCACGGCTTTTGTGTGTTAAAACTACTAGTTAATGTTACCTATGCAAAATGTGTAACGGCTTTTATTATCAAAACTGATGCAACAACACATCTTAATTCATACACTTCATTTTTAACCAACTTTCCTTACATTTATTTAACTGTTACATATCAATTCTTGGAGCCCTTTTCCGAAACGTTGGCCTGTTAACTATTTCTAGTTAAAAGAAAAGCCACAGCAGCCGTGTCGGCTTTAACTTGTAAGGTTTCTGAAATTGTAACCAACAGCCAGTTTCTCACAAAGTGAGACGTCTCTTTGTCTTCTGCTTCACAGAATACACTATTAGTTCAGCTCCTCTGAATATGTACAACTTATACATGCTTAACCATAGAACAGCAAAAACTTGCATAGTTCTGTTGAGATTTCAGTGTGGTGCACAGACTATTTGAAGTATAGGATGAGAACAAAGAATCAGTGGTGGTCCTGGCATATTTATGGAAGCATTGTATGAGAGAGAGAGTAGGAGCTTTTTGTACTGGCAAGAAATCTGGTGATAAAGTACTCGACTGGATGAAAGCAAATAAAGCAGCAGAAAGTTAAAGTGCAACGTTAGTGTGGAGGTGACTGAATTGGTGCTGGAAAGTCACAAACTTGAGAGAAATAAAACTGCATTAACTGGAATTGATATGTTTAACATTGTACAAGTGTCATGAAGGAAGAACTCATATGACACTTGTTGAACATGAACACTAGCAGCTGGTCATAGTTATCTAATGGCCACACAGCTTGTGACTTCCTTTTGAAGCTTTCACCTAGCTGATGTATATTTGTGACATGTGGTTCTGTGATTTGCAAGACTGAGCTACATTCCCTGTAACAGGAGGGGTTTTAGTTGCAGGCATCACATTATTTGGGCCACCCAATCTTTACACATTACCCTTTGGACTGTAAATCTGAAAATGTCTAAACATTCCTGCACCCAGGTAACGGCAAGATCTCACCAGTATGTAAAATGTAGTACTTAAAGTAATTAAGACAGAGGTTGTTTCATGTTTTGGTCTTAAATGTGATGTTTTTCAATATCTGACACTCATCACATACTTGTCATGATGAGCAAATTATCTATTTTTGTATCATATAAAACTTATGTATTTCATACATGTATTTCACTTCATATTCCCATCCAATATTCTGGGTAATTGAAGCCCATTTAATATAGAAAAAATAATTGGCAGATGATAAAATAATAACTTGGAGCTGTTTTAGTGTACACTTTTTTTAATGTCCCTGGCAAAAACATGACCTTGAAGTACTGCCGAAGATTATATGTAATATTGTTTAATAGTCTATGACAAAAGTTGTTTTTTATTTACTTTTTAAAAACACCTGACCGCTTTTTTTTTTTTTTAACCTTTGCCCACTGAGTCCTGTGTCTTGCTTTATATTTTGGGGTTTAGTTAAAGCCACAGTGGCTGCCTCGCAGTGAATATCATGCTTAATGTGTGACCAGAATTTTCTATCTTCTGTGTGAGTGCTAGTAAACGGACACTGCAACTTTTAGGCTTCAAGCTCATTGGTGTGCCATTTGCCTCAAAACACACCCTAGCATTTGATTGTGTAGTACTATAAAAAGGCATTTGTAGACATTTGTAATAGTGTTGTGTTAATATTGGACTTTGGAACCATTTACTAGAAAAAAAGGAAGGGCATGTGAGCTTGGTAGAATTTACTTCAACTGTGTGTGAAAAGCCATAACAGTGATGGTGTTTGAGGAGGCGATAGCAGGACGATGTATGTCCTGTCCCTAACTTCTGGATGGTTGTGTACCCAGCCTCTATCACTGACAAACATAAGGCTTCACAAGCTCTTATCTGGGCCTACCACAAGCAGCCAGCTGTTTCTGCAATGCAGTGTTTCACAAGAATATGTGGGAGACAAATTTCAGTCCAGTCTAACCTTGTTTTTAGCCCAACTATACTTGCTGTTGAAAAATGTGTGCCACAATCAGAAGGCTCTAAATGTATAAATGCAGTCAATTATTGTACTTCTGCTATATATGGACCCACACTAAATTGTTACCATTATTTCTGGTACATATATTTAAACTCTTAATAAAGGAGCACTTGTTGCTGTGTACACCACAGCAAGCAAATCAAATGTTTGAGTAGCGGCAGTATGGAGAATCTCTTAACTTTTTCTAAGATCTTTGTGGGCCAGAATGTGGTGCTCTTGTACCCTGCCTTTGTGCTAAGGACCCTCCAGTTTTCCCACAGTCATGTGACTCTTGCATGTGAAAGGAGCCTTTGTAGAGATGCTTATGTGCTTCTTGATGAATGTGAGACGATGAGAAAGTAACTACGCTTTAACGTGTTTCTTTGTGAAGTCTGTCATACTGTATTCCTTTAGAACCTGACATACACACATTTGAGACTTTGAGCTGTACATTTTAAATCACATATACAGCTGAAGTGACATTTTGGCTTGTGTATGATTAAAGACATAGGAAATGAAGGAGCCATGTTGCTTTACTGCTGCATATTCTTTCGAACCTTTTACTAAAAGTTGACACTGATGTCTGTCTTCCCTTGACAGCAGTGGGTTACCATTAGGTGGGTTGAAGGTCATGGTGGAAAAGCCAGTGAGGCCCACTAGTTTCCCTGTATAACATGTGGAAGAGTAGACAGCAGTTCCCCTTGCGTCAGTAAAGTTGAGTCTTGGAAAACATCAGCTTTGAAACCTTACAGAACTCTACACTTTCCAAAATATAGGTTTTGTCATTCTAAGATCATTTGGGTACAAATGGACTTTGTGCAGACATCTGCAGGCTGTCCATTGGCAGACTATCGCCAGTGCATTTTCACGACCAGTAAAGCTGTCAGTTTCAGGCATAAAATGTTTTTGCATTTATTCTGGCATCCTTGACTTTGTTTTTGTTGTGAATTTAACATATACTGTGTAACAGGTTTTTGTAGAGATGCCATCTTGTTTTATAGTCTGTGTGTGTGAAACATCAGGTAGCAGGTTTGGGTTTTATTTTCTCATGTAAAATACATGCATTACAAATGTGTCACAAGGAAAACTTTTAGATTAAGTTGTTATGGCCCTTTTTATACATGCTTATTTGTCAGTGTTAAACAGGTGCAGGGCAACAGCAAGCTGGAGATTAGGGTTCAGCACAGAGGATAGCATTTCGGTACTGTTGTTAGATCCCGTCATGCTGTGGGACTGGGTTACAGGAATAGGATCTAATGAATCGAAGGGAGCGCTGGGCTTTGTTCCATGCTGTTGTGCTCCTTTTTGAGACATTGGTCTACTGTTGTACTCAACTTGTCGACCTCATGTTGTGTTTTTTTTTTTTTTTTTTTTTAAGCTCAGTTACAATCTCCAATTTGAAATTTTGGGGTGTATTTGTATAGGAAAATTGATGGTCCTGCAAAATGTTTTATTACATTTCCAGCTTTGCAGTAAAAAAATTACAAAAACTCAAATTACGATAATGTGTACAATAATGGGTATGGTGCAGACAGACATACTTGGTTGGTGAGCTCTGGAAGGGCACAAGACATCAGTGTGAATAGAGGGTTTATGTTTCTGTCAGACTCAGATTCAGTGTCACCTGAGCACCTTGAACTGAAGGCTTCACTCCTGCGTCGACATGTTTTATTCAGCAGGAGGACAGTATTGGCAAAATCATCCTTTGCAGGCAAGCGGCGACCTAAGCAAATAATCCAAGTTGGCCATCCAGTCTCGCATAGAGGACCCCCACAGAGGCCCCAAGTAACCAAGACCCCTGTACAGTGCTGACAGAAGGCCAAAGATTTGCCATCTATTATTTAAATGTGGCAGTAGGATGGTTAGAATGTACATTGTGAACTATGTTGACTCCAGAACTGGCCAAATGTTGAAATGCTGCATGAGCTAGGCACCCATACAACTTTTTAATCAACCCACCAATCTCTCTTGATGATCATTTCTTTCCCTGGTAAGAGGTACTTGAAAGGGCATGCTTGTCTTTTTGAATATGCGTAAAGCATTTCTTCCAATGTGAGTGAAACAGGTGATTGACACATCAATTCCTTGAAAACAAGTTGAAAAATTACAGTCCTAGGCAGAAGACAACTATATAATCTCTCTGGTAGTACAGGTTTTCCTTGCGCAATAATTATCAGTAAGCTCCTCCGAACTTTTCCATATTTACAAATACATTTATGGGTTAAGCGACTTGCATGCTCATTCTGGGAATGCATTTAGCACTTGGACCATACCACATTTCTCATATTCCCAATGCAGTATGAAACCTTTTTCTACTTCCTAGTGAGAGTGAAATGGTTGCAGTCCTCCTCCATTCCAGTCATACTGTACCTGTTACCTGGTTTAAAACAGGAAATGGAACTGCACATTGTAGATAAGCCTTATCTGGGCACACACAGGCAGCTAGTTGTCAACCCTGGGACAAGAGACTGCGCTGTTGCTACCTCTCATGCCGTTTGGGTTTTACTTTTGATAAAACAAATTTTCTATTGATGGAGGTGAAAATGTAACCTGGATTTTGCTAATATCCCAGGATTTATTCCCCCTCTGGATTTTCTAGCGCAGAATATTTAGTCTGAATGATATTGGTAATCTGCATAATCACAGCCACCTGAGAGAAATGTGTTCTATTGAGTGTCCTAATCATTGCCTCATCCCATAAAATGGCAGCTGTTGAAGATTTAATGAAATTAAACATAAATGGGAATTAAATTATATAACCTATTCAAGCTAGATAAAAATAGGTCAAAGTTGGCCTCTGAAATTTGTGATTTCCTATGAGCTTGTTTCAGTAACAATACAAATTTAACTTGAAATCCAAAATGTCATGACACACTTTTAATAATGAATTTCTTTTACTTGAACCCACTGACTTATTCCTGTGGGAGTCATGGCCTGGTGTTTAAGATTTTTGTAGATCAGCTATTCACATCTAAACTTTTTGAGTAGTTTTTTGTTACAAACGGTCACTATATTTACTAGACTGTACTTTCTTTTTTGTGAGCTGGGGCTCATACAGTGAAACCGGGGGATGGTAAACCTTAAACCCAGTTGCACTCTGCTAATTAATTATGGAGAAGCAATAAAATGTCAGTCTTGAAATGTACTGTGGTAGTCAGGGAGCTTGGATATAACATTACCTCCCAGATGTTTGACAGGCATGCAGCAGGGGAAGGTGAGCAGGATATATTCTTCACAGGAGTCCAATTAATTGGAAGATGGCACAGCAGACAGGCCAAACATCCTAATGTTTTCTTGTAAGGTGAGGGAGGGAGAGCATCCATTTGAGGATTGTTGTCTTGTCTCTTAAGTGAAAGAAGTTTACTCAGAGACCTAAACTCTTTGGGAACATATGTGGGAGGGGACGGAAAAACTTAGTTGGGAAGCTTGTGGGAGCAGATTGGTGTTAAGATTTGATTTGGTTTAACGCCAGAACAAGACATTTGTCTAAATGTCACACACTCAGGAGACAGCATGGCCTAATCCAGTCCCCCTCAGCTTTCACGGCTGTTTATCAGATAATTGTGTTCACGCTCAAAGAAATGCTAGGGTCAATTCAGGTTGGAATAGTGACCCTAAGGAAATTTCAGAAAGATGTCAAGCTACAAGCAAGTTAGTCTCCATAATGCCCTGTGTGTTTATGTGCAACTGTTCCATCTAGACCTGTGGGGTAAAGGTGAAACCCAGCAGGTTCATTCAGTGACCCATGTCAAGGTCCTGACTCTTACCTGTCAGGACTAGTTTTCATTGCTTGCAGCAAAAGTTTTTCCTCTTCTGTCATGAATAACAGTTTAACATTTTACATCGAGAAGCAGTGATCCTAATTCACATCTTATTCATGCAATTTACAGTATATTTCTACTAGTCAAAACATGAGACTTCCACACATTGTCTTGATCTGATTAATGGGCAATGTCACCAGTTTTCAACTTGTATGCATTTACATTTCCATTAGTCCATGGCTCTAGCTCAGAGTACATGTATAGGACATTTACATTTAGAAATTTGACACTTTTATCCAAAGCGACTTACAAGTGAGATACAAGGCAAGCAAAAATCTAAGCCAAGGAGAAAACATCATAGCAAAGGGCTATCAAAGAAGTGTTTCTGTTTCATGACATGTAAGTAGAAGGAAAAGCAGAAAATAGGTGTTTTTTTTTTTTTTTAAGTAATGACCAAGAGTCAAGCCAAAATACTTGTATTTGTTTTATCAGGTCAAACAGAACAGCACATCAACCAAGACTACAGCATCTTTATTATGAGCAACAGGATAACTTAATTGAACTGAAACTCATATTATGTAATCTGGCATAATTGTTCCAGCTAGAAGCATAGCTGTATTTTAATACAGGGAAGGCAGCTTTTCCACAAATCCATTGGTCTCACCGACTAGAACTACTAGAAGAAAGTAGAAAGGGTTAAGTTGCAGTATTAAATGTGGACAAAACATCAACTTGCACAACTACAATGTCATTACAACTCAATGCTCTGGAAGTGTTTTGGACTCTAAAAACAACAGATGTTGCTAAAACAATGGTTTTGAAAAACCTCTAGTGGCAGCAAAATATTATCATGTAAAACTACATCCCCACTAGTGTGCTGATGTGAAACATCAGGTTGTGACAGTAATGTTACTATGGAGTATCATCGGTTTACTGTTGGCAATAACTTCAACTGATGAAAGCTTAATCAAAAATTTATTAAATTATGGGTTGATTTGTATTAGAAGATGCATTTGAAACCTAAAGCTATCAAATGTTAAAGTAAATAGTCACATTTTTCCCTCCAAATTGTAGTTGAGGAAATGGAAAGAGTAGTGTTCAGGGTAATGTATTAGGTGGGATCTTTATCATTAATGGTAATGGCAGAATGTGAAAAATCCTTATGTCCAGATTTCTGTCCAATGTCATCACTAGAAAAAAATGTCCAAACCTTTGTCAGTTATTGAGGTGTGTTCAATTGTCTTCATCCCACCTGTGTATGTGTTTTTTCAGGAGCTGCTGGGTGTGCTTTGCCACAGACGAGGACGATCGTACAGCAGAGTGGGTGCGTCCGTGTCGTTGCCGTGGCTCCACAAAGTGGGTTCATCAGGCCTGCCTGCAGCGCTGGGTCGATGAGAAACAGCGGGGCAACAGCACAGCCCGTGTCGCATGTCCTCAGTGCAACGCAGAATACCTCATTGTCTTTCCCAAGTTGGGTGGGTTGCATCTCAAACATTCATATCCTCATAATGATATGTTAGAGCTTTTTCTTATATTTAGTAAAGCAGTCACATGGCTCATCAGTTTATTACAGTTTTGGTGATTTGAATTTATTGAAATGAGGTGGATTAATGCTCTGCACCTTTACTCCTCTGTGTATTTGTGTTGCTGCGTCTGCATTTTGTAGAAGGGAAGCTAAACCTCGTAGTGCTAAAGTGATTTGCTATATAATAAAATGGTGGAGCATAAGAAAATTTTGGTGTCTCACACAGCCCTAATGATTGGCTTATGCTTAGATTTATTGCTAATCAGTAAGCATGTATAAACAGACTGGAGCGTGTTGAAAATTTAAGGAATGGAGATGAATATTGAAGTTTTCCACAGTAAATTGTAGCTGTATATAGCTGTAGGCTGTAAGCTCCCTCCTTGAATATCAATTGGAAAAAAGGATAATTGGATCATGTAAATTAAAATCAGGTTGTATGAGCAATTACAATTTTTATTTGGTCACTCTTTATTCTTGTGTGGACAAAGTTTGTTTTGATGCCATAGTTTTAAGGACATTTTGGTTCACACTACTCCAAAGGAGCTGTTGATGGTAAAGACAAGGTTTCAGTGTTAGAGGCATGACTGTATTTGACATAATACTAGCAAGATGGTACGAACAAACCCTGAGAATATGCCAAAATCCTATTGGTGCTTCTAAATGTAAATCAAATCACCTTCAAATTTTCATGAGGACAAATTTTCTATCGGCTACGAACATTAAAGCAACATAATAGACTTTTGAAAAAACACCTTTGACTTCTGTAACCTTTTTTTTTTTTTTTTAATATATATTTTTTGAGGGCATTCCTAATAGCTACTGCTTGTGAGAGTGCTCTTCAGTTTGTCTTGCCTAAGTGCATGTTTATTTACTCGCCGGCCAGTACAGGTTCTGTGGTGATCTGTGTAAATACTTCCTCTCAGCCTGACAAGGAACAGAAGGCTGGTCACTTGTTATACAGCCTTGCTCCTGGCTGGCCAGCAGCAGTTTAGAGAAGCAGCTGGTTCAATTATTCTTACACGTCATAGTGACGAGGGCTTCCAGCTATGACTCAGCAGAGTGAAAATATACTCCTGTGCTTATTTGGCCAGATACTGCTCACTTTTTCTGACTTTGTTTCAGATGGCTTCAGACCTGTCTAAGAAAGCGAAAGATTAGTCTCTGTTTTGTTGCTGAAAAAAATTACACAGCATAAAGAATGCAATTTGAGACAGGCGCTGGCCTAAAGACAATATTGGTCTGCAGGCCAGGCCCATCTGGTAAACAGGTTGATGTATATTTAGTGACCAAGCCTGTGCTGTCACTCATGTTAGTGCTATAAACGGAAGGTTCCAGCTCACCTTGTTTAGAGACTCCCATCGCCTCCCCGGTAAATAACAGAGCGTATGACGATCTCCCTCTGAGAGCTTATTATTGGCACCTAGCTGTTTACTTGGTATTTGTGAATGCATTTTTGTGTGTCTAGGGTTGTTTATTGCCTTACATCCCTAATGACATTTAGTGCTGCACAACTCTTGCCCACTGGAAAAAAAAATCCAATTACCTATTAATTCATCTAAGCAATCTCCTAATAATTGATTTAGAAATTTAAAAAATTCTTGATTGCAATAAAGATAGTTGGCTGGACTGTTTTAATAAGGAGGCTGAAGTTTGAATAACCATACAGAGGCAGTTTGTTTAAAAAAAAAAGACAGTATTGAGGGAAAAACTTTAAATTCAACTTTCAAGTCACAGTAATTATGTGACTCATTAATGTATATTAAACGGTATCGGTTTGTGGTAAAGGACATAAAGCTGTGTAGAGATTCATTAATGCGGAGTTGGTGCAGTGTCTGAATGCTTTCTACTCTTTAGGCTCAATTGGCACAAAGTGAATGTCATTTGCAGTGTTGTGCAGTATACTGATGATAAAGGTATGCAGTAACTTGCCATTAAACAATTTAAATTGTTTTATTAATACTCTTACTATAAGAAGAAAACATTTAGGAACTTTTATTTGACAGCCGGACTGTTTTTTTTTCTTTTTTTTTCTTTTTTTTTTCTTTGTCGGCAGGCATGCTGGGGTTTTGTTTTTTGTTTTTTTGGTCATGTGCTGCAAGCAGATTTCATGGTGAAGAAAAGTGTGACTACTAGAGGAGACATAAGCTCTTTCTGACCATATAAAACAAAGCTGATGCAAATACGGGATTTATGTTATACAGCCAACAGTAAGAGTGAACCCATGGGTATTAGTATACCTGTTTTTATGTTTGAGACCTATGCAAACCAAGTGAGCTGGCAAAGCACCTCACTAACACACGCTGACTTGAAAAAGCGAGCGGTTAGTGATGTTGGCAAAAGTTGATTTGTTGAATTTTGAAATATTCATTTAGCAGCTTCTCATTTGTTATAGCTCATATTGACACAGCACTTGTTGCTCACATCTCCAACAGCAGCAGGTCTCTTCAGGTTTTAAAATAGAAAATGTAGACTCATTAAAAGAAATAAAATTAACAGGCATTTGGAAAAGCATTTTTTAAACATGCAAAACCTAAAATTGAAAGATGACATTCTCTTCACTTTTCAAAATCCCTTCAAGATGGCAGTTATGGCTCACCTGGTAGAAAGGGTCCTCTGCCTATGTCACCATCATGTAGTATAGTTGGCTTATTGATGTTTATGCTAAATTTAAACCGTTTAGTTTTATTAATAGGGAAACACTTGTTACCACCTCATTAATGTTAACCTTGGCACCACTATGCTGCAGTGCCAGTTTAACATGCCCTAGTTGAGGTTCACGTTCAGGCAGCTTCTTCCAAATGCAGCAGAGGGGAGACGCGTAAAGACGGTATGTCAAAGTATGTTTCAGTTCTGTTTTAACCAGAAATCTGTCAGCGCTAAATGTGAAGCTGCTCCATGAATTTTATTCCACACTTAACTGAATATTTGCCACATTCAGGCTAGTTTTATATTTTATAGTTTATATTTTTTGTAGTGTATCATACAAACATGCCAAATATAATACAACTGGTATTGAAAAGTCCAACCTTTCCCCCCAAAGTGGACACACATACACATGTATCGGTCTCGCTCCCATGCTCTGCTTTTGTCACATTATGAATTGAGCCTCTGTTTCATCTAGCAGCATTTGAAGTCATGATTTAAGCACATTGCCTAAATGTTTTCTCAGTGTGCCTCGTCTTTGTGGTTGGACCAGCTTTTTATTTAAAGCCACTTATTAAAAGGACCTGCAGCCCAGAAGTTAAAATGTCTTACCCTCAAGCCTGTAGCCCACTCCATGGTTTCTTTGGTTTGGTTTTTTGTGTGCATGTGCACATGCTCAAGTGGTTTAGCCAACACAATATAGCATCGTGATGGATGAGCCGGTGGCTTATTGTACAAGTCAACTTCCTACTGTGGCTGATCTGTTGAGTGGTGGTGCCCTTAAAGAATGATACAACCTTCTGCTACCATCACTCTTCATTTCTAATGGACTTTATTTAAGCAACCACTGGCTCGTGTTGCCTGTAATTTAGCCTTGTGAAACGTTATTTTGTTCCCCTTGGGTGTAGTAGACAGACAGGGAGCATATGTGGGAGGAGGCTGCATGTCTGGGTGACTGCCAAGTGTTAAAGTTCATACTGTTCTTCTGGGAATCAAGAGGTCTATCCTATGCAGATATGGTGTTTAGTAAGTTGTAAGATGTGTTCACGCAATCATTGTACCTCTGGCTGTCCAAAATTGTGCTGAAAGTTCTAATGCCACACACGTTTAAAGAATGTGAGGTAGAAAGGACTGGCTGACATGTTGGATTCATGTCTGATTCAAGTCTGTTGTATTAAAATCAGTAATTGTACCACCCTTATTGAATATAAACAATGTTTTAATGCAGGCTTGTGTTGCAGGGATTGCCAAAATATTGTACAGGTGGGATTGTCCATCAATTAAGTCGCACACTTATGAAGTGCTGTGGAAGAGATCTCAGAACATCTATTGTGCATAGTAGAATGGCTTAAAAAATATATATATTTTGTGTTAATCTCTTATCCTGCTCTCCACAAAATCCCATTACAAACTGTCAGGGGCGTCATGGGACTCGTGTTGCTGTGCTGCATGTGTCAGGAGTAGAAAGGGGAAACTGGGTCACCACAGGAGCCGAAAGAGCAACTCGAAGGCTGACACAGCAGAGAGTGATGCTCCAATTGTGTTGACGAATGCAGACAATTACAGCCGTCCTCCAGTTGTTCCTGTGACTCGAGCGTCACGTTCCGTCATTTGGACGACGGTCGTGATTCTGGCTTGTAAAGAGTAGGATGCACCTCACACTCTGTACAGCTATTTCAGGAGGATTGGGTAATCTTGCATGTGTGGCACTTCATAATACTAGATGTGAAACTCCACCAGTGAAACATTATTTGCGACCATTTTTGAATTTTGTTTGGATCTGATTTAACCTTTCCACACTTTTAATTTTAGCAACATTGTACACACAGAACATCCGCAAGCAAATGAAGCTAAACCAGAAATATTCCACATTTGCATGTATTAGTTGCACAGATGGCTGACGGGCACTCAGGCTTTTTTTATACATGATTAATAATTCGACTGTTGAAAAAACTCAGTAAATCTCTTTACGTTGGCGTGAGGAAATCTCCTTTTTGCAGGACATACTGGGCAGTAATGCAGTTCACAGTGAACAGGAGGAATTCGGCGTTGCCTGTTTTGCTGCATCACTGCTGCAGTGTTACTTCCCAGTTTTTATTTTAACCCTGCTTTGTTTGTTATGGTTCTGCAGACCAATGCTACGGTTTCATATTTAAGGTTTGGATGTTATACTTTAGCAAACAGCAAAGCAACTAGCTATCTGTATAATGAAACTTCAGTAACTATGGATTTTCCTTTTGAATATAACTTTAGTTGCTATGGTATTTGCTGTAACTTTAATTATGCTTTGGAATAATAGTAATTTCACATCTTGGTGACAAGGCCAATGACTGCTTTGAATTTGGCTGATTGAGACAATGGTGTGGACAGGTAGATGGGAGCAGGGTTGTCTCAGTAGTTCCTACTGAGGCCGGCTCATTTCTACAGGTGTTACGCATGCTTGGCACCAGTCAGTCTGAGTTTATAAATTGTGTGACTGCAGTAAACTGACTTAAAGCAAATGAAATAAGTTAGTAAGTGTGCCACCCTCAAAGAGCAGTGTAATACAGTATGCTGTTCTGGCTGTTGTCCCACCAGCTGCAGAGCTAAAGCAAGCCTATCATGCTAATGTGGCTGGCAGTACAACTCCGAGGACGACGTGTCCTTGCTCCTTCTTTACGGACTTTGCCTAGAAAGGGTAAACAAGCCATCTGGAACAGTACGCTAGCATGCGTGCCTAAAACTGAAGAATTGCATTTGCACTTTTCGCCTCTCTCCTTTAACCTCAACGTTTAATTATCGTAATGATAGAATCTGCTGCCAGTGGCTGAAATGAATTGCTCAGGTCTCAGTCCTGCCAGTGGCCATTATGGACAGTCCAGTTCCCTCTGGCTGCAGTGCCCTAATGCTTATGCAGGGTGAAAGCAGAAGAAATTCCAACACAGTCATCACAATGTGCCATATTAATGCACTCAAGCATTGCAGGATCAATCCGGCCAGCAAGCACAGGTGCAGTAAAAGGGAGCTCTGGAAAGCATCAGGAGGCTGGCACTACATGAGCCACTGTTTATAATTACTTCAGGAAAAAAGTGAGATTTCCGTTGAGTGTTAAATGGCCTAAAGTGCCAAATGCTGCTTGCTCAATTTGTTTCCTTCCCCAACTGGACTGGAGCACTGCTGTCCTTTGGTCTGAGCTGCTCTGCACTCTGTGTGCAGAGTGAAGGAGTCGGCTGTGGACACGGGTGTGCGGTTAGGATGAGCTCCCGGCGGCCTGTCTGTGCACGCAACTTGAAGTCTCGAGTCTGAGCTGCAAAAACCCATAACCTCCAAAGTGCCATCCTGGCCTTATTTTAGATGCTATTTTTACACTTGACGGCTAATGTAAATATACCCACCGTTGTGGTTTCCTCTACAGGCTTGTGAAAACATTTTTGCATTAAATATTCCCTCATGAAGCCTGATGCCTTTGCAGCTCTATGTGGACATGCTGTATATCTGACACCTGTCTTGCCTTTTAGCGATAAAAGCTTTCTTTGTTTTAACCTGCTGTCTGCACTGCCACTTAAATTGGTAATTATTAAGCTGTTGCTCATGTGGCCAAATATTATTTTTAATATACTCATATTTGTTTCTGCTTTTAGAAACACTCTACATTGTCTGTCACATCACAAATTTCTCAATCCATAAGCACATTTAAAATGTAATTATAAATGTTAACCTTCTCAATAGGTGTTTCCCAGAGAGCCTGATGAAAATGACCATTTTTAGAAATGTACAAGAACCTAAAATATGCAGTTGTTTTTTTAAATTTCTGGATTACACCTCCAACTGAATCTGTGCAGATTCTGTGTTTTGTCTATGGCTGCTAAAACACAACTTCTCTTATCTTAACTAAACCCATACTGAAACATCAGGCCTGGTTTCAACAACCAGTCATTTATTGAACATATGTACTTTAGCTGTCATTTACAGTGCCCTGAAAACATGGCATCTAATCTGAAATATTCGTAAGATGGAACAAGTAGCATTGAATTTACTACACATTCCTCAGTCAGCATTATTTTGAGCCTTTACGACAGTTAAATGCTATAAAAGGATAAGAAATTGAACTTATTGTCTTGCTTTCCCCACTGTGAAAGCTAGTGTCATCATACACTGAAAGTCTGATCAGGTTTTGTTTAGTCCTTATCCAGTAGTGGAACTAACTAGCTACACAGTAAAACAGGCTTAATGCTAAACCTAGTAAGCTGGAAAGATTAAAGTCAGCAGAGACTGCTGTCGGTTCAGCCGAATAAATCAATGGTCCCCTGAATATGAGCCATGTGAGAATGGAAAACTTCACATCTATTAAGATTTGAGTGCACACTGGTCAGTTATGGAAATCTCATGAAATTGCAAAACTGTTGGTGCTTTGGCAGAAAAGTTAGCGCACATATAGGACAACATTGATTATGGTTTGGGAAAATGGGTTTTTGGGGCCTTTAACGACTCGCTGCTGTGGATCTCATTTTTCAGCTGGAGTTCACTGCAACACATCAGTGCCCTGCACTGTGCTCAGTCCCTCTGGTAGCATCCCCACCCACCCCGCTCTCCTCCCACTGACTCCTGGGTTAGCTATTAATAGGATGTGGATGGGTCTGTCTGAGTGAGGAAATCAGGTTGCCTCCCTGTAAATATTGCATGATTTCCCTTGAGTCAGCCTGGAATGCCAGAGTGGAGGATGCAGCAGAGGTGGTCCTTTCTCTTTTTTTTTTTTTTTATTTTTTTTTGTGGTCCTGCTCTTGAGTTCAGTCTAGGACATTACTGCTCCAAAGGAAAGTTTGGACCTGGGATTAATCCTTTTTAAACGCTTGTAGAGAACCAGCCCAGTGATTTTTAATCTGGGGGGTGAACCTGCCTTAGAGGCTTTTCCCTAACAGTCAGTACACAACATAATCTGTCCTGCTATACAGGAGGTTAACTTTGAAGGAGTTTTTTTTTTTTTTTTTATTGTTGCACTGGAAAAAACATGAGCACTTGTTTGTCTAGTGTGAGCTTCATTGTCTTCAGCTAAATTACGGTTTTGTTAATGCAGCCAATTCAGAAATGGGCAGAAATGAAACTCTGGTTGCTGGTTGTTGTCTTGTTGCAGTTCGTATCACTTTGTAATAATTGCCTAGTTTCATTTGACACAGTGTCTAGTGTGGATTTCCTAAAGAGGATCTGCAGTCCTGTAGAAGTATTCACACGTGCACAAAATGGGATCTGTCAGTTTGTTTGTGCAGTGGCGTAATACGTGGTAAAGCTTTTGGCCATTTATTGGACAAGAGAATTGTTCAAATGTGAGAACTTAAGAGTGGCAGTTTTTTTTTATGCTTATTTGGACAAAAAGTGACATTAATTCAAACAGTAAAACTGTTGCACCCTTGTATTTTATAGCAGATATTTGTGTTGACAGCCCTCAGGTTGTAAGTGTAGCTGATTTTCCCCAAAACCTTTTTGATGGTTTAGACTCATGTAGACCGGTTGTCTGACGGGTTTTACTCCCTCAGGTCCTGTGGTCTACGTGTTGGACCTGGCCGACCGGCTCATTTCTAAGGGCGGACCCTTCGCGGCTGCGGGCATCATGGTGGGATCAATCTACTGGACTGCGGTCACGTACGGAGCAGTCACGGTCATGCAGGTACAGCCCTGAAATGTTTTGGTTTATTATAGTAATGACTGTAGCTATGGTTGTGACGTGCTGTTTGCTTGTTAACGTTTTTATCAAAAGCAATCTTTCAATGTATGTTTGCTTTTTGTGCCCCACTGTTGCTGCTTTTGATTTTTGAACAGTAATTGAAGCGTTTTGCCTTGACATCCCTTCTGCTTGTCAGGTGGTGGGCCATAAGGAGGGCCTTGACGTCATGGAGCGGGCAGACCCTCTGTTCCTGCTTATTGGCCTACCCACCATCCCAGTAATGCTGATCCTGGGCAAAATGATCCGCTGGGAGGACTACGTCCTGCGTTTGTGGAGGAAATACTCCAACAAACTGCAGATCCTCAACAGCATCTTTCCAGGTCAGGACATGCACTCAAGTGGTGCAAGACCTAGACAGTTTCTGGCAGTACATAAACATGGAACTGCTGTTATTGTCCTGTTTAATTTATTTTTTTTTGTATGTATGGATTTCAGGAATTGGCTGCCCAGTTCCTCGTATCCCGGCTGAGGCCAGCCCCCTGGCTGACCATGTGTCAGCCACACGGATCCTGTGTGGTGCCCTGGTATTCCCAACTATTGCCACCATCGTGGGGAAGCTCATGTTCAGCAGCGTCAACTCTAACCTACAGAGGACAATCCTGGTGAGCACAACTAGTCGTCGCTATAGAGAACGTGGAGCAGCACTTTGCAGTTTATACAGATGACGAGAACTAAAGCACAAAATAATTACAGCTAACTTGTAACACAGTTTGGCTATAATTTTCTGCTTCTTTACAGACTTGCACCCCAGCACATCTCGGAGAGAGGTGGTTTTTTACCAGTTTTAGTTACTCTCGCTATTATGATTCTCGGGGGGCCTGGTGCTCAGTGGTAGAGCTTTGGGTTGGGATGCAGAAGACGAGACCGGGAGGGCATCCAGTGTTAAAAAATCAATGTGCGGAACACGTTCCTCTACAGGGACACGGGCCCAAAGGCCTTTGATCCTTTAATTTATTATGATTCTTGCATGCAAAGTATATGAATGAAATAATGAGCTGCTCCAGTATGTAAATCAGTAAAAGTGGTCAACACGGGCCATGTACAACTTTAAAACTGATCAATAACATTTCAGTAATGCTGAAGACTGCTGCATAAGGAGCACTTTAAGTACAGTTGATGACTATGATCATCTGTGTTTAAAGTCAGTCCACACGCAGTTGTGCTGTTCTGAATCCTCTAAATGTGTATCGATCCACTGCCGAAAACACATTAGCGCTCCGAGTGTCTTTTCCTAAACTCCAGTGCCAGGAACTGCAGTCTGTTTTTCTTAAAAACAAGAAACTACAAAAGTGTGTTGTTTTTTGTTTGTTTTTAAGTATGTTGGAGTTGGTGAGCTCGGTGTTGAGACACTGAAGCCGTGTCAGTTTAGGTATTTTCATTAAGTCAAAGTTTGAATGCAGCTTTAAGGCTTTGGGTTGAGCTGTATTTAATGTGTTTTTGTTTTTTGTTTCCCGCCATAGGGAGGCATTGCCTTTGTGGCCATCAAGGGGGCGTTTAAGGTGTACTTCAAACAGCAGCAGTACCTCAGACAGGCCCACCGCAAGATCCTCAACTTCCCCGAGCAGGAGGAAGCATGAGAAGGCCGCACGGGACGGCTGGAAGATTCTCAAACAACCCTCTGCAGGAAAGGTGAAGGGGGAGAGGAGGAGCTGAAGACTAAGCAGGAAGTGCTGGTGAAACAGACTTGAAATCGGTCACCCTCATTTGCCTACTTCTCACCCCTCTCGCCCTATCCGGAGCTGACTTTCGATGCGAGCATCCCACGCACTGCTACTACACTTTGGTTTTAAACTTAGGACGCTTTTGTTTGACGACGGATAAGACTTGTGGACGCAGATCGGAGCACATTTGCAGTTTGACACATTAACGCCACATCTCTTTTCAATGGACTTGTGTTGAGTGGATGTTTTCAATCAAAACTAATACTAATTGTAAACTTATTGTATTTTAAAGAAAAATGCAGGGCATGTGTAATTAGAAAGTTTTATAATAATAAATGATTGTTTTATAAGGTTTTTTTCTCAGATTTGAAAAGTCCCCATTGCCAATGTTGGGTTTCTATTGAGTTATAATGTTTAGATAATGGAATGTATCATTAAACAATAAAATATATTTAACAGTCGTCTGTCATGATGCAGGACATTAACCATAACCAGGAAGCAGTAGGAAGTTGTTTTGACTGAAGTTTAATTTTGAGAACCACAGATCAGAAGTTCTGGGAGGGCGGTGGCTCTTGTTTGTACCTCCCATTTTCACGTGCCGTGGCAGTGTTCACGTTAACGGGTTTTCGCTTGGTCGGGGTCACTGCAGCAGCCTGCTGCCATTGGACTGTTTCCACCAGATGTGGATATATGGAAGGTTCAGTCTAGTTATTTGCAGTGACTGGGAATTTTTTTTTTTTTTTTTTTTATCAAGCTTCACATGACCTGACTGTTAAATTTGATGTGGAATTTAACGGGACAAACACTTGAGGTATCCAAGGTGTTTGTGGGGTTTTGTTTTTGTTCTTTTCCTGTGACTGTTCAATGGACTGTTGTGAACTTGAGCTTAGCTCAGACTGACAAAGCCCCAGTGTGTGAAACTGGGGCCAGTGGCTATTGAACTGTTGCTGGAGCAAACAGTAGCTTACTGACAAAGGTATGTCCACTTAAGTCACAAAGCCTATAGTGGTATGGGGCCATGGAGATGGATGTTTATTACTGCTTTACCCATGTGCAAACATGAAATTTGAGCCAAAATTATATGTATAGTCTTAAATTAAATATCCAATTAAATGCTAATGTTTGCTTATTCAATGTACATCAAAACCTGGGCCCATCTAAACATGCATGCCAGGTGAATACATGATTTGTCATTTCAGAGAGCTCACTCTAGCACATAGCACTACATGAGGGTGAATGTTTTATATCCACTGCACTGTGGGCAACCTGTAAATTGCTATTGTCTGCCTCTGTAAACGGCAAAACCAGTAGTCTGACTTCCTGTGCTAACCTTGTCTATTTAACCTGCACATGTAAACTGTGCCTGCTTGTGTCCTATCATCTGCAAGCCACGACTTCTCCACTACATTTACTGTATAGTGTCCACTCTGCCAAAAAGTGTGTACAGACGTTGCTTCTGACTTTAGACTCCTATGGTATCAGTTCTGTGAATAAATGTATTTTTCCAAATGTTGTGCCTCTGCATGTTTGTTTTTTTTTTTTGCCTCGCTGCATGTGTTTGTCAGGAAGAAAGACGTTGCATCAGAAACACATGGTTGCGTTCAATTGTTTATTAATTAGAAACACGCAGGAGACATTAAAAACAAACTATGTCTGGACTCTTGCATCACAGATGCACCCATGAACCCCACCAACAAAGTCACACTCGTGTATTGAAAGATTTCCAGAATAAAAACCAAAAAAAAAATAAACATAACTAGCTACTTCACAAGGCAAACAGTGCATGGCCCACCCAAGCCTGATATGTAATGTTTCTAATTTTTTTTCTGAGCACCGCATGAAAACGGTTCGGTCACCGCTTCCAGACGCTGTTGAGCTACTGCCTGTGGGAGTTGACCACCTGAGGCATGCTGCTGGTTGTCTTTAAGATTTGAACACAATGTTGGAGCCTTTTAACAGAATAGCAGCTGGTAGCTGAGGAGGGCCTCATCTGTAAATTAAAACTGAAATGGTTTTGAGCCAACAGTAAAATGCTGGAAAACATTGAAGAAGCTTTAGATACAGCAAAAATCACACACTGCGACTTCCGAAACTTTAAATCCTTCTTAAAATCTATGCAGCATCATGTGAGTGAGCAATGAACTAGACCTGAGAGCAGGTATGGCCAGGCAGGGGGAAATGAAATCCTAACTCAGATATTTTTTTTTTTTTTGGCTGTTGGAACATAGTGGTTGACAGCTGCACCAGCAGTGTTTTTTTTAACACAGCAGAGCTGGTTAGCACCTGAGAAAGCAGGTCACGCTCACACTGAATCACCATCCTCTCATAACAGAGTTATCTCCACGGTTTAGGCTGGAGCCTGGGATCAGTGTGGATCAACACAGCAATCCAGAGCCACGTCTTATTCTGCCTCACGCAATTCCTCTGTTCACATCATTATTGCTAAGTGAGAGAAGTGCATATTATATTTAGAAAAATAGTCCAGTCTGGAGTTCATCTTCTACCCCCCCCACCTTCTGACATCAACATGAATGTTTTTTTGTTTGTTTGTTTTTTTCATAAAGAAAAGGCTTGCTGCATTTTGACATCTATTCTGTGAGAGCCAATGCACAGTCCAGCATGATTTTTTAGGGGTGGGGGCGAGGGGAGGTGTTCACAACCACTAGGACTGTCCCTGGATTAGACCAGGACCAGCCAGATACAAACTGGTGCCCCCCTGGAAAGGCACAAGCTGCAGAAAGTCTCACATGCAGACATGAAGTGTAACACTAAAGACAGTCAGCCCAGATCTAAAGGAAGTGTATAAATAAAAGTCGTCTCTACAGCCATTAGTTAATTTGATTTTATAACCAAAATAACTTTCAGAAAACCAATAATGATTTGTGAACAAAGAACTAATGTACACAGCAGACTGATAAGTGTGTTTTATTTGAATCAATTACTAATAAAATTGAATGTAAACCCCCCCTTAAAAAAAAGAAAGAAAGAAAAACAGCACGAGATTCCCCTGAGATGTCTGAATTACATATCACTGTAAAAAGCAATAAAAAATAAAAACACTTCATGGGCATGGTTTTTTGTAATTAGCAATTTAAAACAGCTCCTCAAAGGGTCCCAACATTTTACCAGTTTACGAGCAAAAACATTTCAAAACCTGTGAGGATTAAAACCCTAATTATAAGGCAGATATTCTTCACAAATGCATAAATTTTCATAAAAATGTTCAGCTGGACCGAGTGTGTCTTTATGACAATGTTTTCAGGAGAGTTGTGGTGCCTTCAGTGGTTACACAGCAAACATACCAGTCCAACAAATAAAAGAGAAGACCTTCATGGAGCTACGGTCTTTAACCTCTACAGCCTCCACATCATCACAATAAACCCGCTATCCATTTTCAAAGCAGCATGTCTGAATAATTAAAATAAAACGCCTCCTACTGTGAAGCTTCTGCAGTACATTTAAACTTGTTTAAAGGGATCTGGCCCTTATGGTTTTTTTCTTTTTTTTTTTTTTTTTTTTTTGTTAAAGGTCTCTGTCCTCTACGACAGCCTACACAGTATTGTGATGCGTGTGAGTGTTTGATCTCCGTTCAGAGATTTAAACATGAGGTGAGTCTGGTGTGACCTCTGTCTTTATCACGGCTATGTTGACAACCACGGCTAACTCTGTGATACAAATACACACGTTTGATTCTAAGCAGCTCTTCTAGTGGCTCCAGCCTGCCACACATGCACACACACACACACGCGCAAACACACACTCATGCAGGCTCAGTCGGATGACAATTTTCCTGTCAGAAGGGGGGGGGGACAATAGTAGATGAAAAACAAGAGCGGGGTCCCTGGTGGTCGCCCTCCCTGGCTCCACCCCCAACCCCCTGCTGCTGCACGTCGACCTGCCGGCCTCACTCACAGTTTGGCAGCCATGAAGTTGATGTGAGGCTTGGCCAGGGGGAACAGAGGCAGGCTCCTTTTGAACTCGGTCATGTCCTGAACTAACGTGGGCTGTGGAAACAAAGAGTCAACAGGTCAGGGTAGCATTTCCACTGATGGACGACTTTAAACTCTCTGGCTTTTTGGATTCCTTTGAGCCGAGCACTTGCACTTTTACCTGGGTACTGACTTTGTGCACCTGTCACCTCTGGATGTGACATGGAAATGGCAGAGCGCTCAGCTACTCTCCCGCTTACTCGCCTTTGTGTTGGTGCTTACTTTAAGAAACTAACGCTGTGTTTTCAGCTAAGCTGTATCGTTAGGGCTGAGACAATGTTAAAAACTACGGCTCATGTCAGATTGTATCTTGGCAGACAAGTGGCACTCGAGCACAGTGTGAATATGGCAGCCAATACGCATTGTAGCACAGCACGTGCGTACAGCATATGTAGAAAATGTAAACACAGCAGAAGTAGCTCACCATTTTCACACCACTCTGCTTTACTCTGAAGGTTTCAGACACAAGTCTTAGCAAGGATGGGTCTAAAAAGTTGGGAATATTGTACTGATGACCACGGAATTAGCATTCACTATTCTGAACAGCCAATCAGGGTAGCCTCTCTCACCATCAGTGAAAGGGATTCAACCCGATGAATCACCTAAAACAAAAACACTACCAATAACAGTCCAACAAGCGGTGATGGAGCAGGACACGCTACGGTCAGCGTTCTTTGTTCTGGAGGCATTCAGGGACAGTGCCTCATGTAGGTCACCTGTGTTTTGAGAGCGGCCAGAGCCCAGTATGAAATCAGGTTGGTTGTAATATAGAGAAGTTCCTTTTTGGTTACTGCTGCACAGCTGCTTTTAGTGTTACAATATGTAAGAACAGAACAGATTGTCTTTTGTTGATATTGAGTACATATGACAAATATTGACCGAAGCGAATTTTGGAATTATATTTAAAATTATTTTTTTTGGAGTTCACGTAGAGATATATATATAAAAAATAATAATAATAAAAATAGAGTTGAAGTTTAATTTAATGGCTATATTGCTTAAAGTGATGAAAAGTTCATTAAACAGGCCCAATCAAAAAGGAATGAACAGTGAGTTTGTGGGGACAAGATTGAGCTGCCGATTATCATATATTTGGTTGCTGTTATGAGTCTTGACAGCACCAGAACGGTGTGTGGGGGACTAGGCCAAAATAAAAGAGAATGACAGTAATGAAGGAACAAATGGGACTTACTGATGTGTTTTTAACAGCTCTCAGACAACAACACAGCTCTAAAGCAAAGATCTATCCATAGTAATGCAGCGGTTAGTAGAATCAAGTTATTTTCTGTTTTGGTCTGTCAATGAGATTTGACAAAAAGACAAATACAGAGTATCACCACAATTACCTCTGAGGTAAACAGTCAGTGTCAGCAGCTGGGAAAGGAGTCAGATAAACCAAAGAGAACATAATGATTACCTGTGGCAGAGAAGGAGCGGGGGCCAGATTGACATCATTCTGAGCCGGGAACTCTCCCACTACTGGACCTGTGGACACATGCACAGAGTGACACACAGGTCAACGTGACACTGGGTTAATCCAATGACATGAAGCGTGTGGACGGACACTCACAGGAGTCCATCTCTCTGGACAGGACGTGCACGGACACCTTGTGCCTCTTCAGAGCATCAACGGTCAGCCGCTCCTGCAGAGACAAAGGCAGAAGGGGGGGATGATACACCGAGGGCGGCACTGTTGGTTTCCTTTTTCTCACGAGAAACAGTGTGACTAATAGAACAAACAATTTCCATCGTTTTATACATTATTTTAATGTTCACTAATAGCTTTTGGAGAAAAACACTACACAATCAGAAATAGTTTCTGGAATGAATAATTACTGTGTTCTTTGGAAAAGAGCATTAATACCACAGAAGGAGAGAATCAGTGTGGCCGGGATGGCTGCGTTTTTCCCACTGAATCCGGGATCAACTGTGACAGCCCTGTGGAGATTTAGCTGCACAGTCAGGCCTGATCATCATCTCTAGATGGAGGATTATATTAGACTGAAGATTTGAGTCATCTGCCTTCACACAGTGTCAACTCTGCTGACCATAAATGTAAAAAAAAAAAAAAAAACTGCTTCCATGATTGCTGCTGATATGACATTAGAAATGCATTATCCGCCACAGGGCGTGTAATGGTTTTTTGGTGGGCTCAGATAATGCCAGTTATTTTGGCGGCCACGTGTATTTGGCCCTTTATCCCCCTTGAAACAGGCTGGCTGGCTGTCATTATGGCAGCTGATATGCTGAGGGCATCCTGTGTCTGTGTCACCTCCATAGCTATGAATAGAAGCAGAGGCAGATTAAAGCTGAGAGGGCAGACTGAGTCCAGCAACGGTCAATACCACGATCAAACATCCCTTTGTCAGACCTTTTCAAAAAGCTTCAAATAGACATTTTGTTGTCAACTTAATTTGATTTACTAATACGAATTATAATCACCAACTAACCTGTTTCAGAAAAAATAATTTTAAAAAGGGGGAATGTATTAATGAATAATTTGAAACCTATTCTAACTGTAAAGAGTACTGAGACAGCATGTCACCAACATCATGTTCAAACTGAAAAATTAGATAGTTGTTTGACCTAATCCACCGCAGGCAAGTAACGCCGTGGTCAGAGTCTTGCTCATGGGCATTTTGACATGTATTGTGGGGGATCTGATCCAACAACCCTGAAATTGGTGGATGACTGCTCTACCTCCTGGGCCACAGTCTTTTTTGCTGCCATCCATGAGAGGCCGTATTTATTTTAGCAACAGTGCCAAAGCCCATTCTGCACACATTAGAGCAGCATGGCTCCTGCGTGTAGCCCACACCCGTCACCCACTGAAAACATATGGAACATCATGAGATGAGAGGGAAAAAAAACAAAACGGGGACTGAACTGTTTTATATTCAAGTAAGAATGAACGTTGTTAGAACCAATTTGATTAAATTCAAAATTAGCACATATTTAAAAAAGAAAAGGGTTCTAAATTTCTTAATGAAATGTAATACAAAAAAAATGACAATGCCAGTAAAGATGTGAGTTGGAGTTCAAGGCGTGTTGCAGAATGAGAGCATTTAAAACTAATGACTGACTGTACGGGAAGATACTGTGACAAAGTTAAAGTACTTACTCTATAGAACTGCATTATGTCCTCTTTTGCCAAAGTCTTTAGATAAGCCACTTCAATGTTATCTGCAATAACACAGAGAAAACACAACATAATGAGGCGCTGTCAGTCCTCAAAACCACCCATGGTGCTGGAACATGAGCTTTCTAATGCATTTTAGCCATTGTTCACAATGTTTGAATAGTTTCTATATTTGCAGGAGGCAGTTTCGATTTATGTCAGAAAGTTTAAAAAATAAACTTGCTGAGAAGTTCTTAAGAAACGAGACATTAACAGTGAAAGCTGCTCAGCTATAATTTCCTTAGACTTGCATACAACAAGCATGGGCAGTGGGTGCTTATATGAGTGTTAAGTAGTGTGTGTGTGTGTGTGTGTGTGTGTGTGTGTGTGTGTGTGTGTGTCTAAACTGTGATATCTGACTTTATCCTTTCAGTTCTACTCATTGTTTCTTCAGGTTTGTCCTCTAGATTTGATTCTGTAATGTGTCCACCTAGCAAATTACTTACAATCCTGTTTACAAGTTCTCGATTCCAACATCGAGAAACATGCTGCCGAAGATCAAATCAAGCAGCACTACTTCCACGGTCCAACGATAAACCTTTTTTTGCACAAAATGCTGTTTGTGAGCTCAAACTAAGCGTGTGTTTATCTTCGCCCTTGGCACTGAGTGTTAGCAGCCCTTGCTCTCCTGACTCTCCCCTGCTCCTCTAACACTGCTAGTATCAGTAATCACCACCACTCCCTTGGCAGCCTTTCAGTGTTGCCATCACTCGGGGCTTTAGGCAGATTACCAGTGAACCAGGCCCATTACAATCCATTATGGCACTCAGGAGAGTGCTGCAAGAGAGAAGTGTGCTATGGCAGCAGATTATTTGGGGCTTTAATCGATCCCAATTTGTGCAGCTCTAAGCAACATCCTGCTCACCTCTGGGACTGACCAAAATGTTGATCATGCCTAAGAACTTTTCGAATATTTTGACTTGAAAACCAACACAAGCTGGGGTGTTACTTCTTACGGCACTTTTTAATTAAATATTAAATATTCACCTAAATACGTCTTTGAAGCCTAAACCTCGTGAGCAGCAAAGTTAGGAGGCCTCACCTCTGTCAAAATTATACTGCTGAGAGATGATCTCTCCCCAGTACTTGGCACACTCAGCAGACAGCTTCTTAGGCTTGTCCAGGCGGCGGATGGCCAGAGCCTGGATGTGTTTTTGGAAGGCTTCCTCGTTCATCTCCTCCACAGCCTTCTCCATGGTGCAGAGGAAAGCCTCTACGCGGCTTTCCAGGTAGTGCGGAGCCTTCTCGGACTGGATGATGAAACGAAGGCCTTGGACTCCATTTGCCCGCCGGGGCCCGCTGAACACAATGTAGCCTTGGGCATGGAGAAAACATATGTAAGAGTTCGACAGAGAAGACAGACTTTGTGAAGAAAAAAAATCTTTAAAATCCATTGTGGTTAAAATTAGAATCATATTTATTTACTTATATCTTATTAGTGTTAAAAAAACAAAACATACACACTATTTATATTTGTGATATCTCTCACTTCGTTACCACTGTATCAGTATTCATCTCGAGAAGTTCCAGACGCCCAAACCTTCAAATTCCCGATCTTAGTACACACCATCACAGCCGACACCACATTACTTTAGTTTTTGTCCTTATAGCACAGTATCTAACTACTACAAGCACATTATAGTGACATCATCCTCAAAGAAAAATACCCGGATAATAATTCACAAATTTGTAACGAATTTAGTGACAGTGTTAATTCTCTGTGTGTAATGTTTAGTATTTGTGTGTCCGTGGGCTCACCCAGCTGTTCTTTGGTTCTCAGTGTGTTGAAGCAGGGCTCCGAGATGATCTGACAGAACAGCTCCAGCAGCATGTTGTCATGTGTGGTCTGCATGTCTGTCTGGTAGTAGATTTCAATGCCACAGTTGTTGTGCACCTCATTTCTTTGCTGGTAAACATACCAGCCACCTGAGAGGAGAGTTTAGGTTTTAACAAAGGTAGGGCTCAGAAGCTGGGATGAAAACACTTTTTTGTAATTTTACATGAGGTTTAAAGACGCATTTATTTCTGTATGTATGTGAATTTGGCACAGACACAGTAAAAGGAAAATAGAAACGCTACTTACAAAGAAGTTTGAAATATGTGCAAAAAATGTATTGCTTTTTGAAAAACACCAGCAAGGTTTGTCACCCTGAATAATTTCATGTCCAATGCTTTAAAAATAACAACACATTTTGGAATTATATTACCTTCCTATTAAGATTATTCAGAACCCATCCGTGGGTGTGTGGGGGTGCATTAGTGCACACAGCAAGGGTCACCTCTGAAGCTACTAATAATGCTGTATAACTATATATTGTGTTTTTGGAGCAACATGTCCTACCAATTTCGCCAACAATTGCCAATGCCAATCATTCATTCAACCATTCGTTTCCAAACTTATTTTCCAAAATCCACATTGATTCATGAAAGACAGGCATAAAAAAAATAAAAGGTTTAACAGCCTAGCGGTGCAGCTTAACATAAAAATCAAAATGATCAATGCAGCATGAATGAAGTTGCACAACTGATGCCTGTATAAAACAGATGAGCTGTTTAAGTTGTGGATGTGCAGTTGGGCCTGAGCGCTGCGCCTGAGGCACAGATGAGGGCATCACACTACAGTCAAACAGCAGAGTTCAGAGACGGGACAGCGGTGACGCTCTGCTGAATGCCTACATTGTGCTTTTTTTTCACCGAGTGGTTTCTAACCTGGTGTCCTCTGGCATTTCATCTGTAAAATGTTATTTGGAGCAGCCATCCATTCTAACACAGGAAAAACGTGGCTCCTTTTAGTCTAAGCTTCATTGTGATCAAGCTCCCTCTGAATGAGGCTAGATAATGCAGGTGCATTTATGAACTTGCTGACTGAGCACTCTGGCTCTGCGCTCAGGGAGTGTAATCAACATCTTGCCTCACATTTCTTTCAACATGTCAAAACTTTAACTTAAGTTTACCCAGAAACATAAGGAACGGTCAGATAAGCTCTTTGGATAGTAATGCACCAATATGACACGTGGAAATCTGAGTTGCGTGTTCTGTGTATTTGTTCTTATTTGTCTTTTGCTGTTACTGCAGCCTAAGTTAGTGTCAACTCTAAACAGTTGTGACTAAATGTAGAACACCAACTACTTACTAAAAAAGCATTTTTATTACTAAAACTACAACTAAAATATGACATTTTAACTTTGCTAACAGAAATCCATAAGCTCTAGAATATGTTGCTGAGCCTGACAGTGTATTTGGTCGTTGCAGACTCAAAAACGTTTTTTAAATACTGGACACTGGAATATGATTTTGATTATGTTAGGTACAATTAATGGATACATTTCTTTGAACGTTGTAAGTGTAAGTAAATTTTTCCTAGACAAACTGTTCAGTCGGTCATTTTAAAAATTTTGTGTTTACAAGCTTTATGTCCTCTTGTACTCTGCTTTGTGTTTGACTGGCAGGCTGGAGCCAAGCCTGGAAAATCCCTCAGTGAGACACAGGATGTCTCCAGGTGGCCCTGCACAGCTCTGGTTTTCCTCTACACATCACACAGCTTCCCTAATGTAATCAAAAAAAGCAGCACAGGTGTCCTGCTTTGCATGTGCATTCATCTATGAACTGTTGAGTGGAGGGTGTGAACGGAGTTTGACCAGTGACCGACCTTTTCATTCAGCGACTTATTTTCCACCCAGGGAAATAAAGAGTACTAATATTTATTCAAGCCTTTCCGAATTGTACGACAGCATCACTGATGACGACAACAAGAGCAGGGCATAAGAACTCTTCTGAGCGGTTGCCGTGGAGATGGGCGTGAATAGCAGATGATTAAGAGTGCTTGATCATGGAAGACGTACCGTCGGGAACCTGCACTTCCCTGTAGCGAATCAGCTGGCTTGGGAGGAGGGGCTTCGTGTGAGCATGCTCAATGAGTGTGTCCTCCACCATTTGCATCATTCCAAGAGCAGACTGGAGAGACGAAAGGTGGATGGGAAAAAAAAACTTGAGCAACAGGAAAAAGGAAAATTCTACCCTCAGAAGAAAAATGTATTTAATTACCTCTGTTGTGCATACTGTTCGTAACAGGACTTGTATTTTACTTAGTTTTATATATATTCCCCAGAGCTGCTTCGGACAATCCCTTAAAAGGCAGCACAAAGCTGTAGGTTCTAAGATTGGAATTTGATTGACTTGCTATACTTTGTATAGCAAAGTGACACACAGCGTTCACAAAGTCAATGTCTAATGACTGTAGCTCAGTGTACGTTCGACGTACAGTTGATGAAAAAGTTGGTGCTGCTTCATCTTTTGTCACCCAAAAGCCAGCACAAGCAGTTATTATAACATAAATTGTCAATATTTTCTTGGAGACACCTGCACTTGTGAGCTTTGCCAGTCAACAAGCTCGAGTGTTGACGGCTGCAGCTGCTGCAGACGATGAAATAACATATTAACATACATTATAATAACAAACTAACACCATGTCTGCACAACAGCCTTAGCGTGGAGAGCCGGTCAGTAATGGCTACTGTGCTCTGTCTGTGTGTTGGAGGCGTTCAGGGACAATACAGCTTATCCATTTTCTGGAAAGCTTCAGTACCAATGAGGAATTACCTGGGGTCTATGGTACATCTTTGTTATTGTACATGTTCCTTCACTACTACTTTTGCGCTAGTGCAGACCTATCAAATGTTTACAATGTGTGAAAGGAAGAACAGCATTGAGATAAATTTTTACCCGTATCGCTAAGTGTAGGAACACATTAACCAGAATTCAAGTGAAATGCAGTGCTACATGCATTGATGTTTCTGCAAACTAAAAGCTCTGGATTTTCTTTTTATTGTCGTTTTAATCATCTCCCACCTATAAATGGCCCAAAAGAACAAATCTTTGTATCAAACATAACGCTACTCCCCATCTGTCATAAACCCTGTTCTTTTGTCAGACTACTTTGTCAGCTGTTGCTCTGACATTACAGACACAGGTCTACTCAGTACCTTGATAATAAGGAAATGGGTCATTGCTCCTACTCATTCCCTCTCTCTACCAGACTGTGACAAGTTGTCATTTCAACACATTAGACGGGAGCAATGGCTTTATATAAAGTGTCACTTGAACAGAGGATATAATAGGACATTTCTAACAGTAATTCTGTTTAAAATAATGGGAAAGGCAGATAGAAATGTGACTTGGATAATTTGTAGTGGAAAAAAAGGCTCATTCATATTTGAGAAAACACTGATAGGAACTGAAAGCTGCACTATTAAAAATGACATCATGAGGAAGGGGTAAGAACATTTCCTCTTTAGCTGGCATTAAAAAACAGTGACTCCAAACAAACCTCCTTGGTGATGTTGCCATGGAGAAGGGCTTCAATATGCAACCGTGACAATAGCTGAGGTATGAAGGCCTTGAGGCGTGGGAGAGTCACATCTGGAATACAGATGACAAACAGCAATCAATCAAAGAGCAATTTCCAAAGCTATCCAAAGAAAATCAGTAACAAAAAGAAAATAACCTGTTGTGTGTTTGTGTGTGTGAGAATTTCACAGTACAAAATTACTGTGACAAACAAGATAACAGTCACAGGTTAGACAATCATGCAAATCTGGTCAAACACAAGCACTAACATCTGGTTTCGTGTACAAAAATCATGTCTGTTTCAATTTGGGCTGGTCACTCTGAATTCAAGCAACGTCTGACCCAGTTTCAAGGATGAGCTACTACATGGACACACACACACACACACACACACACACACACACACACACACAGAAAAAGAAATTCTCTGAGACCTCAGACAGGAGATGGCAGGCGGTTAAGGACATTGGTAAGAGAACACATATGGCAGTAATTGGAAACCCTGGTAGGTGGAATGCAGGTCTTGAGCATGGAGGTTAATTGAGTGTCATGTGAATGTGAATCTGATAAATATTTATAATAATAATAATAATAATAATAATAATAATAATAATAATAATAATAATAATAATCTGCCCTTCAGGTTCCAAACCAGCACTGCAGAGAGAAAAGACTGCAGCTAGGGAGGCATATGCTGGGGACCCGCCTGAGGATTTAAGAAGGGAGGGAACTTAGAACTAGGCCCAAGGTGAGAAAGGAGTGAGAGTCTAATTATTAACTATAAGTTTAACAAAACTACTATTACTACCTCTCAACATACTTGTCAATGCAGCTACTAAGTAATTCAACCTAACAGACCTATCTACACAGCCCAGGTAGTTTCTCAGTTCTAGCTTGAAGGAGGGTTGCATTTATTTTGCATTTTAGGTAACTCAGCATGGACCACTGCAGAAAGAAGACTAGCAGCACAAAGGCTGAGAGTTAGAGGCTGAAGTAAAAAAAAAAGAAGAGAGAGATAGATTTAGAGCAAAGTCTCACCATCCAGAGCTTCTCTGAGCTCATCTTTGGTCCAAGCAACCTCTGTCATTAGTAGACGGAGGTAGTACATGGCATGTTGGTGAGGCTGCTCAGCTCTGAAGTTATTTAAAGACCTCATGTACTGCAAGGAGAGAGATGAGGCAAAGTCACTTTATGAACACAAAGATTAAGTCAAAACCCCCTGCAGAGTGTCGAAAATGCTGCTACTGGTACTTTATTGTGAGAAGTAACGTAGACTAAAACAGGGAATAAAGTTAGCTGTTACGCTATGAATTGCTGAAAGTCATTTGTTTTATTCATAACTCGTGACTTTTTACTGGTGATGGAGATGCAATCAGAGCTTACCGCCTCCTTAATAATGTCAAAACGCTTCTCATCTATCTCAAAGGTGGCCATCTTCTCAATGATCTTCTTCAGCAGGATGTGTTGTTTGTCATTGTAACCTT
The DNA here is from genome assembly GCA_033026295.1 of Channa striata. Classification (NCBI taxonomy): domain Eukaryota; kingdom Metazoa; phylum Chordata; class Actinopteri; order Anabantiformes; family Channidae; genus Channa; species Channa striata. The sequence goes on from CM065184.1 coordinate 3,443,984, forward strand.
TAACAGACAGCTGCAGTGGACAGGGATAAAGGACAAGTAGGATGTTATCAACAAAATGATCAATAAGCTGAGCCTGGCAAGACTAGTGGCGTTCCCAAAAGGTAAGACAGATCACACTGTAGGTTAATTTGTCGATTGGCTGGTATTTGACCCACTTATGTGTAACGTGAGTACTGTAATTAAATGTTGACCAAATAATCATCAAAGAAGCCCCACCCTGTCCCAGCTTAAGATAAACCAGCCCCAAATGCCACTCTGCTTAAGGAACTGATTTATCTTAGGAAACAGTAACTGATGTCTCCTGCAGTGCAAATCTATTTCCACGTCATCTCTCAGGAAGGCAGAACAGATTGAAGTGGTAGGTGATTAGGCTTTTATATGCAAATTACTATTTTTAAAATTCAAAAGGGACATTCAAGGTTGTTTCAAGACTACACTTTGCAATGTCATTCACACCTCATGGCCCTCCATGATTCAGCAAAACATCCGGCTACATGGCTACGCTCTCAAACTCATCCCCTTCGCCAGGTCCCTGCGGTGACACCTGTTAAGAGTAATCTCTCCTAGCATCATTAACCTTGACAAATGGGCAGCAAGCCATACCAATACTGCTGACTCGAATCAATTACACACAGCCCATCACACAACTACACAGATGGTGCGTTGAACAGCTGTCTCTGAGGACACATTGCAAACATGAATTCAATGTTGAGATGAGATAGGTATGAAATCAATGCAGGTTACTTGGTCATAAGTGTGGCAACAGAGACCAGCTACAAGTTAGTTCATTCATAGGGCAGGTTGTTAATTTGCAATGTAATAGTACATTTACCCTGAATATTTTTGTTTTTATGTATTGCGTCTCCCTAATGTTACTCTCTCAGTGCCAAGTAAAAATAAGTTTCCAATACAGTATTTGGCATTTGCAGAGGACTGTATCAAGCTATCCTACAGTTATGTGACATGTTTACTTGGTGTTTGCAGGGAACAAGCAAAGTTTCATTAAAAAAAAAAAAAAACGAGGTTAGACAAACAGCACCACACAGCACTTCACTTCTAATCAAACTGAGCAGGAGCGAGATAGCAGGAAAACCACACCATTTCTAGATTGTGCCAGAGCTTCTGACTTGACCCTTCACTAGTCCCCCAACTTCCCTCCAGACTTCAAACAGCTTACTTACGAGGATGGCATTCATCCCTGAGGCTACGCCATACACCAGCCCAGCCAGGCGGGCTGCATATGTATACTCTTTTAAATCATCCTTCAGTAATCTGAGTAACAAGTAGGTCATGTTGCAGTGCAGGGGGTCTGCGTATAGGTAGCGACTAATGGAAGGGAAAAAAAAGAAGGGGAGGGAAAAAAAAAACACATACATGTTTGTTGGGAATAACGGGTTGTCAAATACAAAAATAACAAAAAGCAAAATTATAAATAAGAGTATGTATATGCAGCCTGGTGACCAACTTCGTGTCCTGCTAAAACTGGCAAGATCCAACCAAAAATCCATCTATAAATGAGAAATGTTGCATCGCTGGTTGAAAACCACATCACCTGATCTAACACCTAACATAGAAAAACGACAACGGGAAAACGAAAGGAAACAAACTCCTCGACGGCAGTATTGATGATGCAGAATGAAGAGGAATATGCAGGGAGAACAGAGACTAGACCAGCCAGGTCTGGGTCTGAAAGTTTTTGCAAAGTGTTTGCAAATTTAAAACTGTGTGAGTGGTGATCTGAAGATAAGTCTCATATAGTGAGGCATTTTATTCATCCAGGATAATATAAACTTCTTTTATTTATTGTGTGAGCTGTGAGATAAAATCTTCCCACGTTCCAAAAGAAATGGCCTAAAATGACCTGTTGACCCAGGCCTGGCCGAGCTCTACTAGCCCAGACTGAGGATAATAAAGAATGAGGAACGGAGGATCGGGGATGCAGCATGAGTTCGATGGGTAGGCATTTTGAATACTTACATACATCCCATAGACGGTATTTTGGAGGTCATAGTTCAAGCCAGCTAGCTCGGCTGCATATGCATACTCGTTGAGGGAGTCCTTGAGGAGCTCCAGGTATAAATATGCCATGTTACAATGCAATGGATCCACATACGCAAATGGGCTGTAGAGAAAATGGCAGTGGTCAAACAAAGCGTAGAGATACTGGTGTCTACAGTGTCTCCCAGAAAGAGCACTGTATGGTACACTGGTGTATGTAAGCATGTCTGTTTCTAGCATTGTAGCTTCTTATAAAATTGTAACCACACTAGACAAGGAGGCAGATTATTTTTCATTTTTACTTGTGAATCGCTTGGAACTGTTTGCCAAAGCTAAAATAATTTTGCTTTAAGGTAGGTTTGTTGATCCAATTTATTTGAATAGATGGATATTTGCATTAATCCTATTGTCCTGTTCTTGTCTTTGTGAAAGTGCTGACATACTGTGAGGATGGAGGATATTATCTGCTGCAAAGCCAATAAAGAACATAAAAAAGTGTCTGAATCTCTCTGATCTGGACCAACAGAATGTCATTACACTTTCCTTGTTTCTTTATTGACTCAATGAATAACAACCTGACATTGAGATCTATTTATTTTCTTTCTGATATATATATTTTAACATGAAACATATAGGAATATTCTTAACTTGTATAGTTCAATTTAGAAAGAAGGAAGTGTTGTAGAATGACTGCAGTTATGTTACATGACCTTCCCTCTGCTCACATTCACTACACTTTCTTCAGCTGCAAATGGAAACATTAACTGACCATTCGCCGAAAAGAATGTGTGTTTAATGAACACCGCTTTCATAGCGTGTCCTTGCACGAGTGCTGTGAATACTCTTCAAAAGTGATTTTGTAGGGGCAAAAAAAAGGAGATTTGTTAACACACAGCAAATATTTTTCTTATGGTTGGCTTGTTATAGTCTTTTTTAAATACTGACACTTCTGTAGTTGTAATAGTAATGTTTGCGGTTTTTAAGAAATAAGAATAATGGAATCTGCAAAATCTCTGTGAAAACTCTACAAGTGCCCAAATTTCCAGATTGAGTACAAAGGTTAATCATTTCTTACGCACCTGAAGAACTCAAAGTTTAGGCATGCCTTGGGCAGGAAGAACTTGTCATCCTGCTTGAACCACACCTTGCTCATAGCAGTGTCCTGGAGGGAGTGAGTACACAAGCTTCTTATTTACATATTCGTTAAAAGTTCATTCTGTGCAGAAATATTAATTTGCATTAGACTCTAGAAATGCTAACAGGGACACAGGTATTTAAGCAATTCAAGAAAAAAGGCACCCCCTTTTTTTTTTACCCGTCTTCAGCGAATAGAATGTACACTGTTAAAATATTATTACCTTTGTTCGTGACATGATGGCAACAAGAGCACAGATTTCATGTATAATCACAATACAGCAGTATTTTAATATACTTTGAAAAAGAAGCAGAGATTTACGATATGCAGTAAAGCTTGGACTGTACCTTTAAGTAACAGTGACAAGTCTATGAGGATAGAGCAGCGTTGCAACACTTGCCTTGATTAAAGTGGGAACTGACGGAGAGTCTTTCTCAAGAGGGTAGATCTCAAAGTTGGTAGGGATGAACTCGTTTTTCATAGGTAATTTGAACTTGCCATTGAGGTCTGCATTTGCCCATTTCTGAAACACAGATACACAATCAGCAAGCACTATTTTATAAAACATAAACAGAATAGTGTTTGATTTCATTGCAGCACTATGATTCACCTTGATGGTTTCTTCAGAGATGGCCTCCTGTTTATACTGTGTGCCATACCACTCTTCTGTCTTGTCTGTTTGTCTTTCAAATGACTTTGAAACCACAGCAACTCTAGGGAAGAAGAAAAAAAAAAAACACGAACCAGGTCACGTTACACGGTCGGTTGGAGTGGATTAGGTACTGTCTGTGTGCAACTGCTTCATTGAAAAGATGGGAGTGCTTTTCCATTAGTATTCTATTTGGATCATCTTTGAGGTGGTGGAGATGGGCTCAATTGACATGTTGTCTGCCTCTAAGAGATGAACCACATTTAGAATTCCTTTACACTGGCAAGGCTATCGCAAAATGGCAATGGTAGATTGCTAAATGTTAGACCACAAATTAATTTTTTTTAAAATAATAATAATAATAAAAATCAACAAGTGTTTTATGGACAATCCTGCTAATAATTTCTGGCAATGAACTGTTGTAGCCTAGCTTGCTATGATCCCACTTACAGCTGTTTTTCGAACCACTAAGGTGAAATACACACATTTAGTAAAAGAAGAGTCTGGCATAAAAACTGTTGGGATCAGCTAATGAGTACACGCACTAAGAATACTGCAAGTCACAAGTCGGCACTTTGTCACAGCAGCAGCTCCCAATAAACTGATTAGAGTCAAAGCGACACCCCTTTTGTTTTTGAATAGCCAAAGAAAGGCTGTGATAATGCCACAAAATATAGCCACCCTCACTGTTCATGTCATTCCACAGGAGAACATAACTGTACATAAAATGCTTAACATTATACTACAGTGATCACTTGTTGTCTGATCACTGAAAAGACTTAGTATGATGACTTTGAACTGTTATTCATACTTATCACCAAATAATTCAAGTCATTATTCTTTTCTTTAAAATGCTGCCAAATCCAAAACCTATCAATGCAAAACTCTTTTTTGTTTTCTTTCTGTATTATGTCACAGAAGACAAGCTACAAAAACCCTCCTGATATGATGCCCTGAGGCCCAACTTTGATGTTATACTCAAAAGGCTATTGTGAATGAGAAACAATTATTTTCTAGTCATAAATCTATTCACACTGATGATGACTTTAGCTGCCCTTGCTTTGAAGGTGTGCAACTGTGACATTATTTATATGTTACTGAAGAAAGCATCAACAATTTTAATTGTTAATAATGCTACTAGGATTTCGCTTGTATTAAGTGATTAGATACAAGATTTATTTTTTATTTTTGGTTATTCTGTAGCTATATTACATATCTAATGTTTTACATGAACTGAGACTGATGTCACACTGACCTGACATGTTCTGGTCTCAGTTTATCCAGCACCATTTCAATCAGATCTGGTCTGAAGTCCTCCAAAAGATACTCCGCTGCTAGAACCTCTTCAATAGGGTAATACTTAAACAAACAGAGGAGAGAGCTGTTAGCATTGTACATCGTGAGGTGGTAGCATTTACTGGAAAACATTTGAGAAAATGAATACATTTAAACTTTTTTAAACTAGATTATTAACTGAAAGTATTAGAAAATAAAACATATATCCCCTTTACAAGGTTTTTTGCTACATGGATTTTATTTTTAGATTTTAATTACTAAAGGCTGCAAAACCATCTGCAAAACAAGACAATGAAGAGTAGTATAAATGTTCACCACGCTGAGCTGTTCCATCTAATTACGTGGATGTAATCTTAGGGCATTCTGCCACTTGCTATGACTGAGGAGAGAAATAATTATTTCCACTGCCAACCCTAATGAAAGAAAATTCCTGCAATTAAGTACCATTAGGTAATTGGGAAACTGTGGTAAATATAAAAGCAGAGCTCAATTCTGACTGTGCTTCTGTAAAAATTTCCAGCAGGCAGGCTGATGACGACAGTAGAAACAGACGCAAAGAGCTGCAATGTGTCTCCCTGGAAACAACCTTTGCAGATGAAGACAGGACCTACATGTAGTAAACCAGCTACTTTGGAAGTGTAGCCACGGGGTCGTTCCTTGTCCTTGAACCTGAAGGCCACTTTGTTTAAATTCTGCAGAAAGAAAAGAAGAGATGTTGGACGTAAAATGTGAAGTTACACCGATTACATAGTAAGTTAATAATTAGATTATAGCAGCGTAAACTCTGCAGAAGCCAATATGCATATATTTAAAATCTTTTTTTATTTTACAGTGAAGCACAGAAAATTACAATTATCCTGCCTAATTAGACATGGCTAGATTCAACAGATAACACGGTGAAAATAGCTGACAGGTTTTGAATTCATTAGCCTCTGCTGTCAATGCTACTGCTGCTCTGTTAATTCATTCACCATCCAGAAATAAATGGGTCAAGTTATCCTTGCCCTACTGTCTGAAATGTTGTCACATACAGTATACAACATTAATTACCTTGCACTCTTCAAACACCCACTCCTGAGGCCCCTCAGTGCGCAGTTTCTGGATGTACTGAAACATGTGAAAGATGATGTCTTCGACGTGCACTACAGGGACACACAAAACAAGACATATGTTTAAGATTCATTTCCACAAGTCTTACCACACTTTTTTTTAAAAATGACCACATGCAAAACACATCTGTAAAACAGTATCGACAGGTAATTGTAGCACTTACAGAGACCCTCCTCAGTCAGGTCCACATTGATAATAAAGAACATGAACCCTCTGGCTCCTTCTTTTTGACCTCCGACAAGTGTGTTCACCCAGCCTATAAATAATCAGGATTAGCATGAGTTGGTTTGTTTTTTAAATTCAGTTATTAGTTATTTATCCTTTTTATGACTGTAACAAAAATTCAAAGTTTTCAAACATTGACTTTCATGCAATATGGTCGGAATATAAAAAGTCTGTTGCTGGGGGGCACTAACTTTTCAATGTTTTTAGATTTCAGAATGTTGAACTATTGTTCTGGTGATTTTTATTATAATAAAAAACTAAAGAAATACATTGGATGAAGTATACATACTGTTAGAACATACATCCCATTTTTATTACAAGCTCAAGTCATGTTTGTCATTGTCATGCAGCTCCACTTTATTTCCTACCTTTGGATTTTAGCTCAGATAACAAACTACCAGGCCCTTCATGGCCAATCAGATGTCCTAGATAATGTCCTGGGTTAGACTTGTAGTATTTCTGGAGGTCTGGGATGGGGAAAGTAACATACAGGTTCCTGATGTCTTTGACAGGCACCACTTTGTAGAATTGCTGTGACAAAAATGAAAAGAACATCAGTATTTAATTTCTTAGAAATGCATTTTCACAGCAGCATTTCTTAGTGATGAACTGGACCCCCCCCAAATACAGGCAGTGGCCTTACATTAAAGCTATAGAATGAAATGTGAGAAATATTGGAGAGACATGAAAGCAGCTCACTCTGAGGTGTTCTTCCTGGAAAGGGTGCTCAGGGAATTCTGGCACAGGCACATTCTTGTTCTCCACTTCTCCAAATAGCTTAACCACCATGGAGGTCAACTCATCTAATGATTCTGTAGGTAATTGGGAGTAAAAAAAAAATTCAAGCACATTTATAGTTTACCTTTTCAGTTAACAGACAAAATGATCTAATTTCAGGATAACATGTAATTCATAGCACAATGTTAGACTTCAGTTTTCTACTACAATAGAAATCCGTTATGTACAGCTGGGAGCAAACGTTTGCATCTCCTTACAATGTCAAACAGAATGCACATTAAGATAAATTTTCAGTATTTCACTACAACTTTTTATTCATACACTCATTTCAAAACAAGGGGATGCAAACTTGGCAGCTAACTATACGCTCATCATTAACAATTCCCAGGATGCTCCCAACTGTCTCACTTCCAATTTTCTTTACCCATAAGGCACGAGAGAGCTTGCACAACACTCAGCAGCTGATTAACTTAAAACCACTTTCAGTCATGAATCAGAGAAACATGCTCTTGTAGGCACTTCTGTTAAACCTGTGCATTTACAATCCAGATGAGAAAGACAATGTTGCAAAATGTAACTTTGCAGCCAAGGATGACACATACCAGGGACACTTATAATCAGCTGTGAATTTGAAAGAAAAAAGGAGACACTGTATACAATATGACTGAGATGTTGAGACCAGCTTGAGACAAGATGTATAACCAGTAAGAGTGGCTTTGATACTGAGTTAGAACATCAGCTCTAGATCTACACAAAGTCAGCTGTAATTTGCAAATAGGAAGGCTCTTTTACCAAAAAGGAAGGAGGTTTTTGGTTTGTCATAGTAAGAGGAGTATGAGGGTGCAAGCAGTGAAAGGCAACTTAGAAATGCTACAACCCTTATGTAGCTGCTACCTTGTCTTGACAATAGTTTCCCTTTGTTAATAGCACTGATTCGAAGGCACAACATTTATTTTAATTAAAGAATGCCATGTTGCGATGCTGCCTAAGAGTTTTGACATAACACTGGAAGTGACATGTTTCAGAGTATGTCCATCTGTCCTCGCAATGGTTGTGGTTTTTAGAAACTGCTTACTTACTTACTCAAGTGCTGCTAGGGCTAAGTAAGGATTTTGCTATAATAAAAGACTCCATTTGTCAGATTTGAACTCTTACCTCTTCCTAACACACACAGTCCCATGAGGTTAGCAGAGTAATATGTAGAGTGAAATTTCAGGAGCTCCTGGCGGACATCAATCCCATCCTTAGATGGTCTGGTTTCAAGCGTCAATTTGTTACCTACACAAAAAAGTAAATCAGCTAAATTAATGTAACACTTTGATGGAAAAAAACAAAACAGAAGAGTGGTTTTCATTGATTTGAGAAAATTATTATGAAAACTTTTTTATGATTACACTTGACCAGATTACGGCTAAATGGAAATCACCTGTCAAGTACATGAATAAGCAGCTTGCTGGGCAATTGTGAAAAAATGATACCCGTTGCCTACACCTAGGACCTCTAACAAATCACACACTAGGCGATTATTTTTTCTTAGAGAGGCAGAAAAGCAAAGCAATGGTCCAGAGAAAATAATGTTCATCCTCTAAGAAGACGCAAATCAAGGCCTGATCCTCTTCTAAGTGGAAGAAAAGATTATATAATTCAAGACTGCCATCAGGTGGCTATTTTGAGCTGGGAGCTGTCAACTCTAATTCACTAGAACACAGAGTAATCTTCCTTCATGCTATGAGATGCCTTTCCTGGACAGGTAAATGTCAGTTGAATAAAAAAGAATTACCTTACTTTTATAGCATAAGTTGTCACTTCAAAAATACAAATAAAGTGCCACCCACTTTCAATGTTTGCCAATTGACTCTGTGCATTCAACTAACTTATATATTCATAGTACATATACATTGATTGTATTATGCATGGAGACAGACTGATACAAGACAGACTACCGTGACATAGTATTGGCACAGGAATTATGACTAAATTATGTTTTTTGTTGAGTTTTTACCGGTTCCAAATTTGCTGAAGGGGTGATCTTTGTTGCCAGTGGCCTTTTCCAGCTGAAACAGTCTCCAGGCATCATTCATCAGGTTTTTCTCATGCTCAGAGTCCACAGCATTCACCTCCCGGTCCTTACAGCTCTCATCAAACAGTGGGCAAAGAAAGAACTGAGCAAACCTATACAGAGAACAAAATGACAATTAAACAACATGGAATAGCACAGTTCAGTTTGTAGTGTGTGCAGATAAAACTACTTCAGATTGTTTAGGTTGTATAGTTGGTATTTCTTAAGATTTGTCCTTTTAGTTGTAGTCTAATTTTTACTGGTGTATAGAATAATTTGCACACAAAGAAATGGACCAGACACCATAAGGAAAATCTGTCTGCATTTGCATGATTATAGAGTGAGAGCAACTGCCATGCAAATGAGGAAAAAAAGCAAGCAAAATTTTTAAACCCATGTCATAGGGCAGTTACTGCTGGAGTTTTGAGAGGAGCTTGTTGTTTTGATGAATTTAAAAAAGTTCTTGCCAAAAACAAATTCCACCCTGACCCTTGGCACAGATATGTTATTACATCATATAGTCTTTCCACTTGTTAGCGTCAATAAAATAGACCTAACAAAAGCACAGGAAATGTGATAATAGTACAGTGAACCTGAATTATAAGAATAATATGACCAAAATACTGAGAGCTAATGACACATATGATCCCTTTAGCTGTAATGCTCTTTTATTTTCTATTAAGACTACAACATCAATATTTCAACCTACTCCGCACTGTCTTTTCCTACCACTGAACTCCAGATGGCCTTCACAATTCACTAGCGCAGGAGAACAATTAGCCCATGCCACAAAAACAGGTGGTTGCTAGACTATCATTCATTCATAAGCAGGTAAGCTTATCCTGAAAGGTTAAATTCTGATAGTGCTCGACTGTTGTCACACACACACACACACACACAAACAAAAAAGACAGCTGACTTGTGGCCAGAGCCCCCCTGCAGGGCTGTGGGCAACAGTGTCACCCTGAGCCTGGGGTTTTCTTGCCCGATAGAGGTTGGAATTAAGCTGATGATTACGAAAGGTGACACAATGAAGCGCAATGACAACAACCTGGGAGTTCTCAACAGCTCTTAACTCATTAGCTCCAAAAAACTGTAAACTGATAACAGAACCAATTAGGCAAACCGATGGCATCTGCTTCAATGCATCAAACATAAACTGTGTAAATAAAATAAATGTGTTGGACAAAAGAGACTAGTTAAGTCTTATTTTCTTTCTAGTAGTTAAGGAAAGGTTTTCTAACATTGGCTAAGATCATATGAGGGTGTCAAAGTCCATAGCTGAGGAGAAAAACAAATTCACATAAGTTTTACCTAAGATACCCTAAGAAATGGATATTAGAAAAGGAGCATAGTTGCTTTTAACATTGAAAAATTAATCAATTTAAAAACAAAAAAAACAGGAAAATACCTATCTAGAGCTCCTTGCAAGTGTTCATGGGACACATCGAAGTAATAGTTTGTATGCTCTCCACTTGTAAAGGCGTTGGAACTGCCTGCATGCTCGCTGAGGAACTGGCTGTACTCATTCTCCTTGGGATATTTCTTTGTTCCCAGGAACAGCATATGCTCACAAAAGTGAGCCAGGCCAGAGATGTTTGGTGGGTCTGATAATGAACCTGTGGATTTAAGACAAATTAACAAGGGATTCCAGTTAGTTTGTCTATGTGTGTTTGCACATTAGTGTTAGCAGATTCAACATCTGATTGATTCATTGGATTGTTTTGCAAGGCCTGCCAGGCCAGAGTTAAAGACGGTAGAGTAAAAAAGAGAAGATTGAGAAAATGATAGATTTAAAATGGCACAAGATCTGAATTTATACACACAAGGCATTGTATTTTTAGTTTGCTAAGCAAACATTTTAAATCAACTAGTAAGAACAACACAATATTATGACACTATGACAAATTAAGAGTATTCTAAAAACCACTTTTTCTTCCTCTGCAAATTTATGAGGCATGGATAAAATCTCATTGTTCACAAAATTAATAAGGCTGTCATCTTAATATCCTCTTCCTACAGCAAATGTAAACAACAATTGCTTAGGCTGATACTGTGGCCTACTTTCATAGCCTTCAGGGCACAAAATAGTTACATGATTTGCATATATTTCCCTATTGCTTTCCCAAACTGAAAAGACAAGATGTACTTTGGTGGATAGTAAAGATGAAAGTCCCTTACCTATGTGCACATCCAAAGCAGCAGATGATTTGTCTGTTGTGGGGTCACTAACGAGTATGGCCTTCAGGCCATTAGTAAACTCCAGACCCCTATAAACCCGTTTGTCTTCAGGAGAGCGAATTATATCACTAACCACCCTCGTAACAGCCTGGTCAGTCATTCTGAGTGGCAAGGATGACACCAGCCTTAAGTAAAGGAAGACAAGAGTAAATCTTTAGTGCAGTTGGACGAGGAGGCAAGAAAGATTAGCACTGTCAATGAATATTTAACAAAAATTCATGCAGTGACATTCATTACTGGTCCTTATTTAAACAGGGGAACTCTTCCTGACGCCATCTATCTGTTTTGCAAGACAACACCGTGTACAGACCGAACTAAATAGACTTTCAGATGACAATGGGCACATTGGGAACATTTAATACACCTGATCGGTTTAATGTGGAGGTGACGCGGCTCAGTATAGTAAAAAAAAGAAATCCTGGCAATGATCGACAGGTGTTCGAGGACAGAGTAAACTGCAGCCTACGTCGTAGCGTTAACTTTAAACAGGAGAGGCCAGAGTGCTACGTTAGAGTCAAGGTATCCATTAAATCTAATGGATTACCTCCCCGAAGACACGGGACGTGTTCAATAACAGCGTTAAAATGCGATCCATTAGGTTACTGAGTTTAGATGATTACACTGATCCAACGTTAGTGTTAACGCTACAGTTTTAGCTAACTATAGCGACCTAACGCTGGGCTGACAAAGTCTTAAAAAAACGTAACGCTACTCCTGAAAATGACAAAGACACGTACACTTCACAATTTACTGTTTGGCTAATTGGCTGAGAACGGCTTAGCACCGCGTACGGCACAGAGACGCTATCGTAGCTCGCTAGCGGTAGCTAAAGGTCCCACTAACAGAAGGCAAACTAGCATTAGCTTGCTAAACGAGCAACAAACGCTACATAAAAGTGAGAAGACATTGAAGTGGCAGCCGGGTTGCGTTTGCGCAGTTCTATAATAACATGAAATTTACAAATAATAAGAGAGCCCCACATATAGACGTTACACCGTTTAGCTCCTACTTAGGGCTATATAGCAATGAAGCTAAAAAAAATCCAGGTCAACAAACCGGCTTTAACGACTCAACGCGCAAAGGTTAGTTCGGCTACTAGCTAGCTTGACGATTGCTACGAAAATAATTCAGCTATTTTTAGTAAAGGGTACAAAAACGGGAAGACAACATTTACCTAAAACCTTGATTAAGACAGAACCCGTTGCTTGCTGATTGGAGATATCTCGAAAACTGGGCTGTTCGATTAATGCACTTAAACATACTTTACATCCATAGAAAACAAACTCGGCTTTTACGCCGCCATCTTTGAATAGACTGAAGTAATCAAACACTAAGCGTAGAGAATTAAAAATGTGTTTTTTATCTATTCCGCATGAAAATCACATGTTAATGAATTTAAACATAACAACAGCTACAAATAAGACCAACATTTTAGCTTAAAGCGACCGCCACGCTGTAAACCATACAGGGCATTTCGTAGAATTGCGTTGTGTCATTGATTCTGGTATCGATTACATGGTCTGGGCGTTTATTTCAATTGACGTTTGCGTATCATATCGAGTTTCAAGCTTTGCCCTGCGCTTTTATACACGTATATGGCGATGATGATAAAAAACAAATATATTAAATTATAAATACATTAAAAACGAATTAAAAATACTACGTGCAATTCAACAAATTCAGTTCATAAATATTGGGCCGACACATCCTCACCGATTTGTGTGAATTGTAGTGTTTTACTCGTAAAAGCAAATATCCCTACAATTTATTGAGCCAAATTTTATAAATAAATAAAGTAAAAAAGGATCTAACGTTAAAGCGTGTGTTGGAGAGTATAGAGGGACACTGACGCTGTTATTTGACTCTCTGTGAATAAGGCAAAGAAATCATGTCTCACTGCATAACTATACAGTACCTGAAATATACCGGTGCAAATAATACAACTTATTTTGTAGAAACGTCTATCTTTCCTTTTCATTATTGCCTCGTAGGATCCTTGCTTGAAATTACTGAAGGAATTGCACTGACTTACGCGTTACCCACTCATGCAGGGGCTGAGTCCAAAAAAGGTTGTTGGGCTTATTATATTTACATTATTAATAACATCTAATAATAAAATCTTCTTTGACAAAGTAAACTTCTTTTCCAGTTTATGTTACGTGACGCCTAGAGGCCCAAATGGCCGTCGACACTAGATGGCGGCACATTTCTTTGTCATTGATGAGCTGTCACCGACAGACAATCAGGAGCAGGAGTCCAGTCAATCACGCTGTTTCTGTCTGCAATTACAGTGGGACACAGGTGGGCAGTGGTCCCACGACCCCCCCTTCCTAAAAGCCAGCCACTTTCACCCAGGCTCTTAGTCTAAAGTACAAGGGCCGTCAGGTTCAGACTCCAGAGCAGCTTGTCAGACGCTGGTGTCTATTTCAGTGTTTACTTTGAAAAGGGGAACTGATTTCGAGAGTGGCATTCATTGGATTCACTCCACCCCTCCTCCTGTGAGTCTGCCTCTGTGCATAAGTCCTAAGTCAGCGAGACTCAGATCAGAGAATCCTGGGGACAATGGAGGAATCCGAATGCAGATCAGCCGAGAAAAAAGTTGTAGCAGTGGTGGGCGGTGGTTTGGTAAGAGTAACACGAAAGTGAATTATCTCTTCATTGCACTTTTGGCTTGTATATTAAGAGACAAAAATCTTTGCCAAGGTAACTCGGCTCAGATAGTTCTGCAAGTTTTTTTAAAAAGGATGGGAAGACTTATTTTTGTACAGTGTGGTAAAAGATGTGCACTTGCACTTGAAAGTGTAAAGATAATAAGGAAATAAGGTTGTAAAATAGTTTTTAGGAATGGCTAAACAGCCAAGACAGCAAAATTACAAATTAACTGAGAGCGCTGAATTAACAGTTTGAGAATAAAAAGAGTTAATTTAACACTGGCCATTTGGTTGTGTATTATGTTCATGGTGTACTAAGAGAGAGCCGAGCAATTTTGACTTCATTTTTAAAGAATTGCCCTGTTTCCCCTCCATCGTTTAGGTCGGGGCACTGAATGCCTGCTTCTTTGCCAAAAGGGGGTTTAAAGTGGAAGTCTTTGAAAGCAGGGAAGGTAATATTCACAGCTCCTTTTGAAGTCTCCTTTTCAAAGTAAATAGCATTATCACATAATTTTTCCTGATGGGCATCCACACATCAAAATGATTAAATACGAACAATGCTCTTTTTAATGAATAACCTAAAACTTCAGAAACACAGTGTGTGTTTTCTATCAGATATCCGGAAAGCTAAAATTGTGAGGGGAAGAAGCATTAACCTGGCCTTGTCTCACAGAGGGCGTCAAGCGCTGAAACATGTTGGAATGGAGGAGAAGGTATGCAGATTAAAGAAGTTCACTGATGGTGAAAACGATTTAAGAATAATCACAGGACTGCAGGACAGATGTTACGCCTATATTATTTTGTTTATTGATCAAAATTTGGTTTAGGTGGATTTTAAATATTAAATATATGGGCATGCACTGCTCTCTTTGCTTGCAGTCAACTTAAGATGTTTTATTTGGGCATCTGAGGTCAGCAGTCTTTTCTGCTGATACACATTTATAGCACTGAGCATGTAATGCACGCCTGGGAACCTAGAATAAGACCTTTTTTTTTTTTATACCTGTGTGACTTTTCAGCATGACAACATAAGGGCAACTTTACAAGATTTCCACAAATACTTTCAATGACAAACATAGGCAACCAAAAGATTAGGTGTCTGTCCTCACATGCCCCTGTCGCTTTCCACGTACAGTTTGATAATCACAGTCACTCACTCAAATCACTCAAAAATGCAAGGGGAGAGGGGTGCTGTCGCTACTTCAGCAGTCAACAAGGTGCTCAAATACTGGGAATCCAGAGATAAATAGAACTCAGCAGCACTGGTTGACTAATGTAAGAATCTTCTTTATTATACCCAGCACAGGGCTTTCATCAGGGAAGTTTGTTTCAAATGAAGTTCTTTTTGTATTTAAATGCAAAACATAATGTTATACAAGGTTATGAAATTTAAAATGAAATAAAATGTCAGTTTTGATTCGCAGAAACTTTCTGTTTTTTCATTAGATCATCTCCAAGGGCATCCCCATGAATGCAAGAATGATCCATTCACTGACTGGGAAGCAGTCCCCAATCCCTTATGGCAAGAAAGGCCAAGTAAACCTACTGCTGGTGTTGTATGAGTATATATTTTAAAATGCAAGATGCAGCGAGAGCCAGGATATGGCAAAATATCTTATCCCCTTGCCAATTATAAGACATCTTTTCTGTCAACTAGTTAAAAAATATACATTTATGTGTCATTTAAGACATGCTAATCACTCACTAGCAGGCATACCGGAACCAACAATAAGTAACCATACAAGTATTCAGTAAGAGACATAATTGCATTGAAACGAATGAATAATTAGCTGTGTAGTTAAGCACTGAATGTTCTGAACTACGTGTGTTGTCTATGTTATGCGTAGCTAAAAATAAAATTCTATAAATGTCTTATAAGTTTCAGAAAGTAAACACACTGTAACAGTTGTCTCAAATGATACACTGAAATTATGTAATTTCTGTAATTGTTCTGTGTTTCTACAAACACACATGCAGAAAAACACACACACATCAATTCGATCTCCAGGGTGCACCAAAAGTGGCACCTTGTCCATTCCCACTGAAATTTTGTCACATCAAGAAAATTGCAATAAACATGAGGTTTATACTCTATTAGAAAATATGTCCCTGATTTTTATAAAAAAAAAATAATGCTTTAATTATACTGCTGCCAGTTTGGCAGGGATTCATAATCTCATGGGGATGTATTTGTGTAGTCAAAACAAGAATATACACGGAAGACAGTGAAAGCATGTGGAGACGTGAATGCAGAGAGATGCTGTCTAAACCAAATTGGCTTCCTGTTTTCATTTCAAGTACATTGTTACAGTTCTGTTTAGGAAGTTGTAGTAGCTATATGATTTCACTGTAATCGAGATTGTTCTCCTTTCAGTACATCCTGTCTGTAGACCGAGCCAATTTGAACAAAGAGCTGCTATCAGGTAAGTAATTGTAACTCTGCCAAAGTGGCCTTCCAATACATCAAAAGCTTTGCTGACTGTCACTTGCTTCTTGTGGTTCCAGTTTCTGTATGTAGCTCCTTTTGCCTCCCCTATACCAGAAGATCTCTCAGCTTCTAGCTGAAAAAACATATGCAGATGGTGTCATCTGATTGGTTATACTACGGAGGTTGTGGTTTCACAGACTTTAAACTGGATTGAACTTCTAAAATCTATAAGCCCCTAAAAGTCTCATAAAAATGTAACTTATCACCATTAGGTCGAAAAATTATATCTGATGGATATTTGTTACGTTGTTTTGATTTGTTCTGTTTGCTATCCTGAGTTTAAATTTACAATACAGAGGGAGGAACAAAAATGACCAAGTCCTCCAGACAATATAATTTAGACTCAGCTGGACTCAGCTCAGCTGGAAGAAAGTTTAATACCATTCATTAGTACAGTACATGAAATTATTGATTCAAGCTGTTGGGGCTGTGTAATGGAAATGTAGCACATATAATGATGCAGTTCTTATTCACTATCTGGCTTTATAATGCAACAGGAACACTGTCAGAGAATAGATACAGTATACAAGTATATCAAAATCCATGTAAAATGAATGAATAAATGTTACACATCCAGCTAGATCTACAGGAGTTTTTATGACTTTAACATATGACTTGAATCCCGTGCAGTGCTTGTGTTTAAGTCTGCTTTCTAATAAACCTAAAGGATGAGACAGATGTGTAAATGTAGTACTGGAATAATTACATCAACCTTTGCTGTGCTTTCCTACTGTAGCCTCAGGTAACTATTATGAGAATATGGCAAATACTAAAACAGTGTCGAAAGTAGCATAAATGAAAATTATAAGTATGAACATTCTTTTCAATGAGTGAGTAAGATTAATGTCTCTTCTGGAATTCTATAAAAGTCCTAATCAAGTCTTTATCATTAATATATTTTTAATTAATCAACTTCACACAGAGCATACAGGTCAAAGACATATTTCCTTCCCACCAGTTGTCCTAAACTAACCTGTTTTCCAGTGAGCTGAGCCAAATCCAAGTCTAGAGACGCCACAATAACATCAAGGGATGCTTTTGTCTGTGCGCTAACAGGATTTTGCCTAATATTTAATGAAGTATCACAGTGTTCGCTCGGAGATAGTGTGTGACAGCATGAGCTCTGTCTTTAATTGGATTGCTTAAATTGCCTGGGCGTGTTGAAAGTGATGCTGATTGTGAAGCCGTCGTTCTTATCAGAGCTGATGCAGATTCTTGGAGCGAGCACTGAGAGATTTGGAAAGTGTGACAGCCTAAACATCGCTTTTCACAAAATCAGATATACTGACTGCTGTGTTCATGTTTGTTCTTAATGAGATTCATGCTTATCAGCGTGAGGTCATTCCCCCTCAGCGGTGGATTGATTAAACTGCTGACAGTCGGTGTCCTTAGTACATTTTATTATAGCTGCTAAGGTTTCTTGTTCACTGGTCAGCCACAACAATAAAGCCACCGACAAAAGTGAACAACATTATCTTGTTACAACTTGTCATGGGTTGCAATGAGCAGTACGTTTTTGAAGTTTATGTGCTGGAAGCAGGATAGTCTGAGGACAATAACTTTGATTAGGGCCGAACCTGTATGCAGCGGTCGGTACCTACCAAAAGTGGTTCAAAAGAGGACAAGCGGGAAACCGGCAACGGAGCCACCGGCACACAAGGCTCATTAATGCAGCTGGGGGGAGACGGGAAGCCCAGCTGCTCTGATCCCACAGATGAGCTACAGTAGCAATAATTGCTGATAAATTTAATACTGGGCCTGACTGACAACTGTCAGCGTCACAGCTTGCTGCATGTGGGGCTCTGTAAGCACATGCCGGTTTTAATTTTGTGGTTCATCAGTGTGCACTTTAACTCATTATTTTGATCTCGTTATATGACATTTTATTACGTGTCACGGTAAACTGCTGATGTTATTTCATGTATGTGACATAAGCTCTTTATGTAACATTGTATTTCCACAGAAGCAGACACATATTCAAACACAAAGTTGAACTTCGACCACAAATTGCAAGACTGGAATGCTGAAACAGGACTAATGACCTTTGTCAGGTAAATAGTTACCTATCTGATACACGCAGCCCATGTACCCTCAGCACGCACACACACACACACACACACACACTCACACACACATATGTGTGCATACATAATAAGCTCCTCCAGCATTTGACAGACATTTTTGTGATTGTCCCAACCTAAACTGCAAATTTTTTATAAAAACTTTCGTAAAAACTAAATTTAATAATTATTGCTGTATATTTATGTTTGTTTTAACTTCTGTGGTCTTGCAGAATTGTTGAATTAATTGTAACAATCTCAAAATTGCTAAATCATGCATAATAATAATAATAATAATAATAACTCTGAGCAGCAGCAAAGAGCATGCAAGCGAATCTCAGAGACCGCAAATCAGCTCAATAAACCGATAAACAAGAAACAGGTAAACCAAAAAACAATGAACGGGAAACCTGGTGAGAGAAAAATGGAGTAAAGACAGAACAAAGGAATTCGGAAGGACATGAGCGAGTGAGTGAGTGAGTGAGTGAGTGAGTGAGTGAGTGAGTGAGCGAGCGAGCAAAGTGGAGACAGGTGAGTGTGTGGCGCAGGTGGCTGAGAGAGAGGCCAGACTATCACAGGGAGAAAGAAAAATCACAGGCAGGACATAAGCAGAGGGGAGAGCAGCGACATTTACAACCCAATTAACAGTGAAACACCGTCAGGTCCTTTTAGGTGTGTGAATTGACGCACCCATGCAGCGAGTTATTACCACAGCCTGCTGGAACACAAACTCTGCTTAATTTGACCAAAGCCTTTCTTTTTATTTCTTAATTGAATTCAGCCTTATCTAAAGTCTGTAAAAATCCATTTTAAGTCTATACTGTCACCTCTGTTTATTTATTCATTTTATTTAAAGCCCGGTGGTCTGAAATGAGTCACTGTGCAGCCACTGCCACAGTGAACACACACTTTAATTTAATCTGCTGGGTTCTACGTAAATGCTGTGAGTATGCTTTGAATCCAAATGTCACCCTGGTGTGCACATTACACATCCAGGGCACATCCCTTCCCCGCCCCTGTGGTTAAACTGTGACAGCTCCTATTCGCTGTCTCTCCAGTGTGTATAATGGAATGAGAGCCACTGCATGAGCCACTTCTCTCCAATAGATAGCCATCGGCACAAAATCCTGTAGATGTAGTGATCAAGACCTCCCCTAATTTTACAAAACTGGCCTGTAATTGTGCAACAGTCTACTTTGTTGACGTTAATGTTTATCTCTATATAAATCTAATAATTTGTCAATGACCTCTTATAACAGTGAGTTATTTAACAGCTTTAGTTATTTAAAGTGCCTATGAAAAGAATTCACCCACATGGATGTTGTTGACATTACTGTATAAATCAGTCATGGTCAATATAAGTGACTTGGACAAATACATTGTCTGAAAAATACCTCATTGATGTCAAAGTGAAAACAGGTTTCTGCAAAGAAATGTCAATTAAATATAAAAAATGTGTTGATTAATGATTAAATTTTGACCCCCTTCAAGTCAGTATTTACTAGATGCACCTTTGGCTTCAATCACAGCTCAGAGTCTGTGTGGATCCTGTAGGTCTCAGTCAGGCTTTCACACCTGGACACTGCGAGTTTTATGTCGTTCTTCTTTGCTAAACTGCTCAAGCTCTGTTAGGTTCCTCCGTCAAGTTTCAAGTCCAATTACAAATTCCCTATTAGATTCGGGTCTGGGCTTTGACTCAGCCACTCCACAACACTCACCTTGTTATCAGTGAACCGTGTGCTTTGGGTCATTGGGAGAAACAAATCTTCTCCCCAGTCGTAGTTGCAGACTAAATGAGAAAATCCTCCAGGATTGTCCTATATTTTGCTGCATTAATTTTACCCTTGTTTAGCCATGTTTCACAGTAGAGATGGTGTTTTTGCACTGATGTGCAGTGTTTGGTGTCTGCCAAACATAGCACCTTGTCATTTTGGTCTCATCAGACCACAGAACCTTCCTCCACTTGACCCTGGAGTCTCCCACATGCCTTTTGACGAACACAAGTCGTGATTTACATGAGTTTTCTTCAACAGTGACTTTCTCCTTGAGAGTGAAGAACCTGGGCAACAGTTGTGTTATGCACAGTTTCTCCAATTTCAGCTGCCGAAGCTCGTACCTCCCTTAGAGCAGTCATCGGGCTGTTGGCGGCCTCTCTAACTAGTCTCCTTCTTGCTCTGTCACGGGACAGGACGGCCTGTTCTAGGCAGGTTTAGACATGTGCCACATTCCTATTATTTCTTGGATATATATTTCACTGAATTCTCTGGGATGTTCAGTGACTTTATGACAGGATTTATGCGTTTTACTAGCTGTTCTGAAAGTTGATTGAAGTGTTCTTTTGTCTTCACGGTCAGTAAGTGGGTGAATGTTCATGCAAACACTTATTTCACCTTGTATATTTTCATTGAATTGACTTTACTTTGTAGAATCCAGTTTTACATGACAATTGACAATAAAATGGGAAGTCAACAGGCTACAGCCTTAAAATAACTCCTGCAGCAGAATGCAAATTGTCTGTGAGTGTAATGATACGACTAAACATGATGAAGGGAGCACTTTTTACGCAAAGGATTGAACGCCTGACTAACCTTTGCCTACAGGCCGGATCAATCTCAAGTGCACATCAAGGCAGATCTAATTGTAGGATGTGATGGAGCCTTTTCTGCCACCCGCAAGCGATTCCTTCGACGCACCCGCTTCAACTATAGTCAGACCTACATCCCCCACGGATACAAGGAGCTTACCATGCCGCCCATCAATGGAGAGGTCAGTCCCCTGGACAGTTTCCTCCTTTTATTGAAATCGGTGACATGCTGTTAACACCTGACACACAATTATCAAGCACCCCTGTAGTTACTGTATCTTTGGATTTTATTTTCATCACCATATTCAGTTTGCAATGAAGCCCAATTATTTGCACATCTGGCCACGAAACACGTTCATGATGATTGCTCTGCCCAACTTGGTGAGTGTGAATTTTCTTTTTTGTATCACCTCTGTTTTGTAGCTGCAATGTTTTTTCGACTTCACCTGTAAAATGAACAATACAAAATGCTTATTTGCGTGCGTGTTGCATCACATAATCTGGTTGTTCCAGAATAATAGCATAACCAGGGGATGAATCACCACTAATTAGTCTAATTTACAGATACTTCACAGCCTGTACAGGCTTAGTCATCGGAAATCTTAGGCTGCCTAATATCCTGGCTCATCCTACTTTTCTCACAGCACCCATGTGCTCCTTCTTAACTTCTGTGGGACATGTCCCTGTCCTTCTTAATCCCACAATGAATTTTCTGTGTGACTCAGAGGAACAATGAGACCAGGCTAAAGCAGCTGACATTGGAGCACATTTGCATTTGTCACTTACTGTTCCAGTTCCCATGCAAGAGCACACTAAAGCTTGGGATAAGAAGGAAACATCCTCGCTGCGGTGGATACCATGGTAACAGAGACAGTGCTAAAAGGTCCCTCAGGGAGGACTATGTGATGTTGATAGATAGTCCCAGCTGTGATGGACGGATAATGACACGTCCACAAGCTTAGTTTACTGTGTGGAGTTTGGCTGTATGGATAGAAGATTCTATAAAGAGCTCAGCTCGGAGACATTGCAGACAGATAAAAGTAATGTGATTCTGTATAAAACATGGCTGTATATATTTGATAGACTTAAAACACATTAAAGTGAATAAGAGGTAATATTTAATTGCAAACCCTTTGATTGCAATAACTGCATCAAGCCTGTGACCTACTGACGTCACCAAACTTTTGCTTTCTACTTTTGTGAGGCGTTTCCAGGCTTTTCGTTACTCCCGTCAGTCTCCCCTTTAGCAGGTAAAAATCTGGAGATCGACTTGGCCAGTTTAAAACCGTCCACTTCTTGCCCTTGATGAACTCTTTGATGACTTTCTTTGTCTTGTGTCATATCTTGCTGCATTATGGATCTCAGTGTGGTTGCATCTTTTTTAAATTGGGAGACAAAATGTTTCTGTAGACCTCTGAGTTAATTTTGCTGCTGCCATCTTGCGTTAAATCATTAATGAAGATTAATGAGCCTATTCCAGAAGAAGCAATGACACACCTCCACTGTCTACAGCTAAAAAAAAATACAAAATTACGTCACTGTTCCAATACTTTTTGAATCAGGTCATTTCTGTCCAGTGCATTGGTTCATGAACTGTACACTGTACACTGATGACATTCCGTAAGCTTCAAGATGGTCACTTGACCCACTGGGAGCGATATTACAGTGGCTTCTCTTTGCAAATAACCACAAACAACAGTTTTTTACACAGATGATGCACTAGTCCGGGTGCTGGATCGCTGGCTGGTAAAAACTTAAGTCTCGTAAAGCCTCCTGTAACAGAGTGTTACAGCTTTGTGTAAATGAGGGCGACTTGAAAAAACTTGACAAGAAATGTGTCACAACAGGTTGAAAGCTGAGATCGCCGCTCACTGTGATTGCTTTCCAACATAGGACAGGACATTCACGTGTACTCTCTTCATGCCATTTGACGAGTTTGAGAAGATCACCACGGACGATGAAGTCATGAGGTTTTTCCAGAAATACTTTCCTGACGCCATACCACTAATAGGGGTGTAAGTGACTTTTTCACCTCCTCCCTCTCTCTTTCTCACCTGCTGCCCTCTGTTCTCCTCTTTATCTCTTCATCCAGCCTGCCAAGGCATCCTAAAAAAAACACTTTGATTTTCCATCATCTTGTGGACTTCAGCTACATGTAGAGCCATGATCTGTGAAGTGTGAAATTGAAGTCCTACAGTCACATGGCTTTGAAAGGAACTGTGTGTTGCAGGTGAAGGAGAGACAGGGGAGGCACGAGCTACAGACATGCGTCGGCCTTTTCACTCATTTTCTGCATGCATGCTGTCGTCTCACGGGCACAATCATCAGTTATTTCAGCTTATTTGTATACGACAGATGTTTTTACTAGCAAGCAAAAACCAAATTATATAAGAAAGTAGAAAAGTGAATGGGTTTTATGCTTCGCAGGGATGCTCTCAAGAGAGATTACTTCAAGCTGCCTGCACAGGCCATGGTGTCTGTCAAGTGTTCCCCATATCACATTGATGACAAATGCGTCCTTATGGGTGATGCCGCTCACGCAGTCGTGCCTTTCTACGGGCAGGGGATGAATGCGGTGAGTAATGCTAAACGGAGCACAATATATAGCAGAAAAGAATGAAATGGAGACTCATTCCTTCCGTTATGCTGTACAGGGCTTTGAGGACTGCATTGTCTTTGATGAAATGATGGATCAGTTCAATGAGGATTTCAGTAAGTACTAAATGAGCAAAGGCTATAGAATGAAGTGACAGTTGATCAGAAACTTGATTTCTTGTCTGCATCTGTGCAGGTGCTGTGCTGCCTGAGTATAGCAGAGTGCGAGTTCCAGACGACCACGCAATTGCAGATCTTGCCATGTACAACTACATTGAAGTAATGTCTAGTTATCCTCATACTTGTCATGTGTATCTTAAGGCGTCAATGCTACTTGTGTATGTGCTTTGTAGAAATGTACTAATCTTACTACGTACTTTAAAGGAATTGACTACAGCACAGACGGTGTGAACCGAGTGGCCTATGGTAAAAGAAGCATTGCAGGATTATGTTCAAAATAACAATACATACAACAATAATCAAGCTGGTCTAATAGATATTAAAAATATCAAAAATATTAACAGAAACCAGCTACCACTGATGTACCGACCAGCCAGGTGACACATGGTGTTCTTCATTAAGTCCAAAAGTTTTCAACTGTGTTCAAATCTGCTTCCAGCATGAGCAATTTATTCCCAATATCGCCACCTCTGGGGCGACGGGGAACTTTCACAATGCCATAATTTTAATGAGGCTACGGAGCCGTGATTTTTACATAGCCAAGTCCATTTCTGAGTCTGTAAAGGAGTCTTAGGAGGTCTCTTTGTTTGTGAAGTGTAAACAAAAGACATGGTACTGCAAAAAATGAAAGGTTTTATGTTGTATTTTTCTCCCTATATGTGAATTGTGAAATATTTAATGTTCTTAGAATTGAAGCACTGTGCACAATGACCTCAGTGACAAAGAACTGTGGACTGGTTAGACCTCTAAAATATACTATAGTATAAGATTATTTGATTTGGTGAGATTGAACTCCTTCAAATGCGACAATATTTAAAAGTCACTAAAGAAGGTATTACAATTACAAAAAAAATTCAAATTATTTCTTTAATTCAGCCTGCAAACCGAGAGTATTTTGTAGAAAATGTAATCTTGTTGGAAGTATTAGTTCTGACTTTCCTGATTAAAAGTTATTCTCTGTCAATATTAAGAGGCCCTGTAATATGATGAGTTGGTTTATGTCCCTGAGATAGACTGACAGCCTGTGCAGCTGGAATAGGTTCTAGCCACTGGCTGATGGCTGTTGGCTGAGTATCAATGTGACAGTAACCACACATGCTGCTTAATTTGTATTTATTTCCCAAGAATTGCTAACAGTTATAAGAAGTGTGCAGTCCTCCCCACACAAATAATAATTTACTGTGATAAGAAACTTAATTGACTCAAACAAACACACTGCCACACAAAGACAGACTAAAGTCTCTAAGAACCTTCTCACCTATGTTGATCGATCTCCACAAGATTTACTTTATTTGTAGGTTTATAAAAAGTCAAAAGGAAGCCATCTTACAGATTATGGGTTATCAGTAGATATTTATGCTCTTTCTGTCATTATATCTGACAGCTGGACAACTGCCCAAACCGTCTGCCCATTACGATCCATGCAGTCGTTGGCAGCAGTGCTTTGGGCTATGTCCATGAGACTACAGAACATATATGTGGCGTTGCTTATATGGCTGTATAACTTATTCAGTTTGAAGAATTTCAAAACAATGTCTCGTGCTGTTTTGTAGATGCGAGCGCATGTGAACTCCAAATGGTTCCTTTTCAGAAAACATGTTGATAACTTCCTCCACTTCCTCATGCCAAAGACGATAATTCCACTTTACACGATGGTAAGTGTCCTAACAAACACAAACTGCAACTTTACTGGATCTGCTACACAAATCTATGTAATGTGTCGTCCTTCACTGTGTCTAGGTCACTTTCACCAGGACTAGATACCACAAAGCCGTTGAGCGCTGGCATTGGCAAAATAAAGTAAGATCCTTTGAGAAAATGTGTGTTTGCGCTTCCGACTGTATGTTTTCCTGGATGCAATTTACATTTCGATTATAATTCATACCTTTGAACATTTTAATACTGGAATGGAAACTCTTTTGAAGTCACAGTATAATCAGCAGTCATCATGAAAGGTCTGGCTTGGTAAATACTTCCCCTTTTTGGAATTTCTCATGCGTGACTGTAGGAGCCTGTTTTGTCTGTGTTGCCCTGATGTGACCTGTACTAGTGGTTTATACACTACTCACCTTCAGATAGACAGTGGATAATTTCACATCCCCCTTTGCAAATTCTAAAAGCCGTAGGGTAGAAAAGACAAAATGCCACACGTTCATAGTAAACAACTCCCACTGACGTTGGTCACGTTACTCTGTGCCACTGTATGATTCACGTTGTTTTGAGTGAAATATCTTAACCACTTTTAGACTGATGTGACAGCACATTTATAACAGCATTGCAAACGCACCCAAATGACAACTGCTATGATCCGAGGAGCTTTGTCATTCCACATAAACAGTGGGCTGAATGGTCCACAGTGTAATTGAAGGGACAAAACATCAGAAATATAAAAAAAAACACATATAGTTGGACAAACAAAGTTGCCATCTCTCTCTAGATGATACAAACTGAATTGCAATGACATGAGAGTCTGAGGAGCTTCATTCAGAGGTGGCAAAGCCTGAAGCTGTTGAGTCTGGGGGACCTGGCACAGATGCTTCTGTACCTCTTTCTAACTGAGAGTGGGTGAGAAGATTGTGGGAGGGGTGGTCACCCATGATTACGGTGGCTTTGAGGGCACCCCATCTAATACACACACACACACACAATAGGGGACTAAAAAGGGACAAATACTATTGGGATGTACTTGTGTTGCTACGGTGACTCGTTAAGCGAGTAAAGTAAACTATGGAAACTAAGCTGACGTGTACATTTTCTAGGTGTTTGAAGATTCAAGAAGCTTAATTGTCACCCCAGAATATGGACAGATATTTATCGGACTAAATGTATCCCCACATTTTGAATCTGCAATATACTTTATTTGGTTGTATTGATTTTGCTCACAGCATGTTTCTGTATTTTGTCATATTTTCTCTGTTGGCAGCATCTTTTTTTAATACTTCGACTCTCTTGTTAAATTGCAGTTGTTTTTTTGCATGTGGATTTGTTTTCTTTAGTTGAATTGTGTTAAGCTCTGTGATGCTTCTGATGGACTCACGTACTGTACATCAAACCATTTACAAAGGCAAAAACGGTGTGATGAACACAACGTGTGCATGAAACTGACAAAACTGAACTCGGGCTGTGCTAATCAGCTGTACTTTCCTCAGGTGATAAACCACAGCCTGTTGTTGAGTGCTCTTGGGGCTGTTGTGGGAAGTTCCTACCTGCTCATTAAAAATCCTCCCAGTATCAACAGAGTCATCATCCCCGCTGAGAAAATGTGGACCAGGCTTGTGGCCCTGCGGACCCTGCGGACCTCCTGAGCACCTCTGCACTAGCAGAACCCCTGACGTGACAGACAAGGCAAAGACTGGAAGGGTTTGAATCCTGTAATTCCCAATGAAGGCTCTGCCAGACAAATGAATGTGCTGCAATAGTGAATAATAAACCAATTGATATGTGATTTTATAAAATTCTATATGAACATTTTATTATTTATAAGCTATCATCATAATTTCTACAATTGTTAATATAAACTAAAGTGCCATTGTTAAACTCACTGTCTCATTGTCAAGGGTAGTGCAAGTATACATAATGCTACACAAAGAATTGCAAATAAATATTTTCTCACCTCACAGATATTGTCATATTTTTAATATGCTCTTTTGGCTTCAACTAGTATCGAGTTTATGCTAAGTAAGGCCATTTGGGCCAATATTAATCCTGCATTAAAATCATCATTGACATTTTCTGAAATATCCTGATTCAATTCCTGGGCACAAGTTAGATGAAGTGTGGACAACCGCCATATGTTTGAGGTTATAAGTAGCATGAAGACTAGAATCCTAGCATTGTCCAAAGGCTAAAACAAACTTGATTAATATGTTGTATCTTTTTTTTTTTAATCACTTTTTTACCACTCACTCACTTACATTCTCACTGAATTATCAGCCATAGAGATCCATTAATCAAGACTATTCATAGCTGACAGCCCAGGAGGTTAGGAAAGGTTGGTCTCACTGGAGCATACTGAGGTCCCAGGCTCATCTCCTCTAATTACACTCGTGCAGTCCTCATACATAAAATTCCATTAAATGTCATTTCACAGTGACTCTTCTCGTCACACTGGAAGTTTTGATTGAAATGAGATAAAGTAAGCATATTAGGTAGCTTAAAATAGGATCACTTTATTGAATTCATACACAGCAAAGTCAGTTTGTGTATCTTGGTTTATGGCTATGCAGCTAAGGCTTATTTTTTTACTTTACACACTTGCAGTTGGTTACCAACCAAAAAATAAAAATAAAAAATACAAACAAATCTGTTGTCACATGAAGATTCAAACTCAGATCCATACTGTAACGCCCCAGGCCTGTAAACTCTTGCCACAGTCCTAGAGTTGTCGCATACAGCATACTGTATGGCATATTTGATAAATAAGTTCGAATTAGAACCATATGAACTGTGGTTCTGTCAACTACTATTTTTATGTACTCTTACTATATCACCACAGCTGATATAAGATGAGGATGCTACACTTTCATACTACCTGCCTAGACAAAACACTCTCAGGGAAAATGTTTAGCTGACAGTTGGATATTTACAATTAGCTTCAGCAGATCCGTAGCTGTGTGTGTGGACACACACACACAGCTGGGAAGGTCGGACGGTGTCAGCGTTTTGGCTTGGAATTGTATGTGAGGTCCCTAAGGCATACCGAATAACGAAGGCCAGTCCCTGCGCATCACAACGGCCTCACTTGAATGACATTAACGTCTGAGGGATTTCCAGCCTGGGAGGATACGTCCAAATGTTGCATGTCATCGCTGGTGATGATGAAGACGATGGAGGAAGAGCTGAAGGTCACCCTCTTTTTGGGTCGCTCTCTGCCGCCACACGAGCTGGACATGACAATCGGCCGGATGGGGCGCTCGACCCGAGGCAGGGGGTGCTCTTTGAGGTTGCGCTGCAGCCAAGAGAGACGCGAACACAGCATCTGCAGCAAACAGCGCCGGAACTGTGGGAGGATGAGTAGGAAGAGAGACAGAAGCATTTAACACTGAGGTGAAATACTAACCTTTCATGACTAATTTGTCTGTCAAAACTGAGGATATCATGTAAGGATGCCAGCAAGCGACAGGTTCCCTCCTACACAGGCAATAAATAGATTCTGTGCAGTGCATAATTGGATTCAAAATATCTAAGTCTAAGAAGAAAACATACTATGATGCTGATTTATTTCAAGCAAAGTTTTGCAGATGTATTATAGTATTTTGTGTAATGCTTATGGAAATACTTTTAGAAATATCCTTGTTTTGGTCTCATCAAACCACAAACTAAATGAGCAGAGGACAAACATCACCCTAATTACCAGCAACAACCAGACTCAGCAATGATGGCTGAATCGATTTTTAACCGATGCCTTCCTCACAAACCAAGCAGGTCTGCTCATTTCATACATGTCGATCCTACGTTTAACCCAGAGATGAACTTCTCATGCATATATTTCACAACAAAACCAACCTTTCTGCTCATGAAGATGTAAATGAGAGGGTTGTAGGCTGTGCTGGACTTGGCAAAGAATGAAGGGATGATCGCCACTGCGGGAGAAACTATGGTCTTCCTGCCGAAGGCCTCCACCATGGACACGATGGCATAGGGCGTCCAGCACACCAGGAAGCATGTGATCATCAGGAGAAACATGATAGCGACTTTCTTCTCATACCGCAAGATCTTGATGATCTGAACTGTCTGCAGGTCCTGGATGGAGCGCAGCTACGAGAAACAGTAAAGAGTCAGATTACACACTAATTAACTTTGCTTGTTTGCAGAGGCAGTAGGACTCATTGTTTCTGTTTAAGAGCCTGTGATTGTTTTACTTTGCCGAATTATTTCCATAATGCTGATGAAAGATGACAGCTCACATGTAGCAATGCTGTAATGCCTAAAAAGCAGACAAGGAAAGTGACACTGTGGCTGAGATTTTTTAAAGAAATGAAATAATCAAACATATGGATGTTTTCTACACTCCCTGAGGACAGTTTTCAGCAACTCGTTTAATCACTGAGAGTTATTATTTTTACCCATGCACTCACCTGATCTGTTTTTATTAGTGTTCTACTTTTCTTATGAAGCTGTGCTAAATTTCCACTTTGAAGATTTTCAGTTGTGTACAACAGCATCATCCTAACTGTCAGAAAGCAGGCCAAGTGGTTTGCTTTTCTTTTCTGTGGTGCCAAAAATACTCTGCAGAGAGTTCAGAGTACTTGTCTTTGAAGATTTTCATAGCGTCTCCCAAAACGCAGGCTTCCAAGACACTCAGGGAGTTTGTGGTGTTCGAGCTTGGGGCTGCAAGGAAGTGGTCGCTCTGACTTGCATGTTGTGAATGTTTAAGGAAGGAAAGACGGGCAGATGACATCTGGGTCATTTGATTTAGAAATGCAGACTGTTTTTCTCATTTACACATTTGCACCACTCATCCTTTTCCAAACACTTCACTGGCCATCTGCTCAATGGGGCAAAACAGATGAAGACGATACAGAAGCAGATTCCCTAATTTTTTTCTACAGACAAAACAAACACGTCTTTGCATGTCCTGTCTCCTCTAACTGATGACATGAGTGACCTGTAAGGGCTCAGTACAGGCACAGGGAACGTAGCACTTTTCAGTGATTTTCACAGTACAGGATGAGGCACAAAAGAATATTTTAGGAGCTCACAATGAAAGATGAGCAAACGCCAGCACTTGACCAGTGAAGGTCGAGTTTTCTGTCATAAAAAAAGAAAAAAAAAGAAAAAGACAAATCTGAAGAATCCATGTGTGCAGACTTTAGTCAAAAATATCCAGGAGATATCCATGTTCACGTATGTAACGTAAAGTGAAATGTCTTAACACACCTGTATGTTCAATGCTAAAATTCTGCAGTTTGATACATTTTTATGAACATGTGCTAATTGCTGTAATACTGAATCAACTGAAGTTTATTAGTAGAAATTAAAATATACTAATAGTGGAAGCAGTTGACGTGGAAGTTAAAATCTGCTGTTCTGAACTGCAAATCACTCAAATCACACACACTTGAAGCTGTTAAATCATTGCTAGAAATTAAATAAGTTACTTTCTCCCTTGAATTCTACTTTTACAGGGTTATAATTTCTCACTTTTGAGTTTGAAAACTGTCAGAAAAGTCATATTTCTACTATGTGCTGATTTTTGAGGTCAAAGTGGGTGATGGAGTTGAATTAAAGGAAGAAGTGGTTCTAATATTTGGGCAACCCTATTTAAAGCGTCGACCAAATGACTAAATGTGTAAATGTAAAATGAATGATGGCCAAAACATTAGAACTACCTCTTCTTATAATGCACCATTACCCAGGGCCAGTGATCCTGGCCCATGGGTAGTAATGAGACCAAACAAGCTAATTCTCTTTTGTTTTGTCAGATTCCAGAATTATTTAATTTGAAGAAAAGTAAAAAAACAAAAAACTAATAATTACTAGCTGCAGCTCTTTTACTTTTACATCTTCAGTGATAGGGAGGTTGTGAATATTTTTCTGACTTATTCATAAATGAATAAAAATCCCAAGAGCAGTCAGAAGAACACGTGCACGTCTTACCATTTGCACTGTATACAGGATGTTCCCGTAGCAGTATATCATGATGCCCACAGGCACAAAGAAACAGGCCAGTAGAAACAAAAGGATGAAGGAGGCATCGTTGGGATCCTTGGATGCCCAGTCCAGGGAGCATCCTAGCTGGTGGATCTCCAGAGTGTAACGGTTCCAGCCCAGCAGAGGAGCCCCTGTCCAGGCCAGGGAGTACAGCCAGATGTGGGCAATGGCTCGCCACGCCCAAGGGTAGTCCACCACCTGGGCATGGACCACGCGAATGTAGCGCTCATAGGCCAGGGCTGCCAGTGTCATGATGGAAACGATGCCTGGCAAGGAGGGAGAAAGACAGCCATGCTGAGTAACGCAGAGTGCTTGCTGCAGGATCTGGGTCAGTGGGTACTCAATGTCTCTTTGGACTTAACAGGTTTCATCATACTCGCTGTGAACTGAATCCACAACCTACTGGTGGTAAACAACACATTCAAGCGTTTTGTTTTGAACCCCGTAATTCAAAGAGACTCTTTACTTGAACACCTCTAAAACTTGGACCTGCGTCACACAGCCTGCTTTCCCAGAACACAGTAATATGGTTTGGTTGTAATGTTGCATACATTTTGTGTATTTAAATAACTGCAGCGTTTCTGCTAATTTTATATCGCTTCTCCAATTTTTAAGGCCATGTAAAGCAAACTGCACATCTGCAAGCCAGACTTATGGCACAGCATCTAACACTGATTCTGCATCTTTTATTTAATTATTGACTTGTTGCTTATTTTACAACACACAAATTCACATACCCCGTATCCAACTGAATACTCCAGTCTGCAATTCATTAATAACTTGTCAATAAATAGACACACAACATACAACTTCATTATAACTGTTCTATAAATGGTTAGGGTTTCAGATGGAAGGAAACCAGGAACGATTGCTGCAGCCTCTGTGGCTTCTGTGTCTGTGTGTGTCTCAAACTGACAGGAACCTCGACTGATTAATACATATGACAAGGGGTGAAGATTACTAGAAAACATAGATGCGTGGGATTTACTTTGGACACATTAATTTTTATGTTACAACCAAATTTGTGACAGACATATTAAATCATGTAATCTAAATGTTTGAGCTTGGGTTTTCAAATACAAACATCTCACAGAGTGTAAATTATGATTTTAAACTGCACACATGTGCTGTTAATGACAAGGGAGGAGCAGGTGAATTCTTATCATAGTGTTGTCACTTTAATTAAAATCCCCATTATCTGCTTGGTTTATGCTGCTTGTCTGTGTCATCACGCCCAGCAGCAGCGGCAGCAGCAAACTAAATTCATTGTTCAGTTGTTTGTTCAAACTTTTAGATGTAAACACCAACTTTGTATGCTTTTAATTTGAACAGCTCATTTGCAGTTCACATTAGCTCAATAGTCAGTGTTGTGTCAACCGTGGTGCCACAGTGAGGCGGGCAAATGTGTTCTTGTCATCATCTGCAAAGAAGCCAATGTCAATGAAAGGACAGGGGAAGAGAGGATGAGGGCAATCACACAGGGCACGTGTGTTTAGTTTGCTTGTAAAGCAGCAAAAGGGAAGAAGCTTTGCTCTAATGAGCTCATTATCACACAGCCGACCTCCTGAACTGTAATTCCTGCAGGGGTAGGACCCGAAGAATGACCCTGAATTTTATTCTACATCGCTGAAATCAGTAAAACAGAAGCTGTTGGTGCAGTGGAGGTGACAAACACAATCGTGTGCATGAAGCTATGAGCTGCACTATACTTTGACACACACACGCACACACACACACACATACACAGGAGCTGCAAGGTCATTCGATTTCTAATAATGGGGGGGACTGAGTGAGCAAACTGCATTTTCACCTAATGTGAATTTAACCAGCTTAAGTGTCTGTAAAGAAGTGTGCACGAGAAGTTTTTTTTATATTATTCATTATTGTCCGACGTTCCAAAAACTATCCACTTCAGGGATGGATGTATTTTAAAAAACATAAGTCCCTCTCTCTCAGGTTCAGTTCAGTTTAGATGGACTAACAATCTGTAATGACATGATCTAAGACATTCGGTGCTTAGATGCATGAATATTTGTCGGGGAAACTAACATTTGTATTGCAAAATAACCTTCTAGGACGCAGAAGACTGCAGGAAATACACAGCCATTTGAACATTTTACCATTTATGCATGACATTTATTACAATATAACCATTTTAATAAAAAAGTGTGCGTGTTGGTAAATAAGAAACAAACACATGTTTCTTCCATTTGACATCTCACCGAACAAGCTGTTGCTGAATCCGTCCCAGACACACGTCGCCTGGCTCCACGTCCATCCGCCTTTGACGCAGGAGGCAAACGTGAAGTTGATCCCGATGATCGAAACCAGGAAATCACTCAAACTGATGTTGACCAGCAGCAGGTTGGTGGGCGTCCGGAGCCGCTTGAACTTACAGTACAGTATGATGACAACGACGTTATTGCAAAAGCCCAGCAGCCCGATGGTGGCGATGGTGAAAGCCAGAAGTTTGTAGGTGCCCACGGTGAAAAGTGAATGTTCCGCGCTTCTCTCGGCTCTGCTTTCGTTGGCGGGATTCATCGCGTGCAGAGGACCGCGGCTTCCAGCGGCATCGTGCTTCGCGCGCTCCGCTCCACGCGCTCCGCTCCGCTCCGCACGCGCCGCTCATTCAAACCGGAGCGAAGCTGCGTTTCGCTGAAACTGGGTCAGTGGATCAGCGCCAACAGCAGGTTGTGTTTCCGGCGAGGCCTTTCGAAGTAAAGGCGTTTTTGACCTACATGTTTGGCGACAGACTCAGGCAACGTCTGGGTTTTTTTCAGATAGGAAACGTTGAAGAACGACGTTTCCAACGTCCTCTGCGATATAATAAAAATATCAAGTTTACAACCGACGAACCATTTTACTCTCCCACTTTTACTTTGAAACCGGAGTCTAAATCATTTCTAGTTTTTTGTGACTAACTGCTGTGAAATTGAAACAGCCCTTAACAAAGGACTGGAAGCGATCCACTGGTGGTGAAATAATTTATTATTTCATCTACGCCAAATACTATATTATCATTTTTATATTTGAATACTAACAAGCCTATATATTTAGCTTTTTAGTCTCTCTCTACTAATGTTCTATGTTTAAATATGTATATGACTCCAGATCACATTCATCTGAGGTTTACTACATACTACTGCTGATCAACATATAAATTCATAAACATATTAACAAAGGGGAAGTTTTTATAAAAAAACACCAAACACCTGTCCCCTCTCTCACATTTGTGTTTGCATCCCAGGTTCCAAAGCCTGTGGCATATTCCTCACATCCAGCTTCAGTCCAATTCAACTTTATTTATACAATTCACAATAAAGCCAAAACTATACGGATATGAAGAGGAAACCCAAGAAATCCCCCTTGAGCAAACCCTATGCAGCAGTAGAGAGGAAAATCTCTTTTTAACGGAAGAAACCTCCAGGAGAACCGGGCTCAGGGTGGGCGGCCAACTGGGGTGAACGAAAAGAGGAACCAAATATAAGACAGAAAGACATTAGAATGTATATGTGTTTTCCTATATCAGTGTCGTGTCATGTGTACACTTGTCTCGTCACTTACCAACTTGTCAGACCTACTGCTCGACGATGATGACGACACAGCAACTCTGTGGACTTTGTCAAGTGTGTCCTACTGTCCTACTGTGACATTTTGAGGTGCCATGCTTTCACCACTCATCTTGTTTAGTCCGCAGAGAAATGTCACCATGTTGAAATGTTGGATTCCTGTCAGTGACGTTGTTTGTGTCTGACCTCATTTCTCTGTGCCCACAGGTTGATTCAAAATAGCAGATCTCTCTCGAACAACGTGAGATCAGATGTGTGTTGAGGATGAGCGTGACACACACAGACTCTGGGAATATTTAATGATATGCTGCAGATCATACACTGACTAACTCGTGTGCTGATAAATGCATTTCATTCATTCATAGCTTGAACACATTTCATTCAAAGTGAAGATAAATCTTTATATTTATATAGCAATACTAATATCTTAAGACAATCTTAGTTGCCAGGATTTATTCTGTAGTCTGGCACCGTAATAAAACCTGTTCTCCCTTTTACACCAAGGGACTTGCAAAAGGGAACCTCAATCGCTGAGGTCAATTGTTAATTTTCCTGAAATGTGTAGTCACACATTTCATTTCTTCCAGATGATTCATGTTGGTCTTTCAGTGTAAATGTTGCTGCAGAACAGCAGGGTAATTTTGTTGTTATGCTTGGAAAACAGCTTCATCTCCAGTGATCTATAGATGTGTTGCTCAGACCGCAGCAGCAACACAAAGGAATAAATGTGCAATCTCATTAAGAAATAGGTCAATGGTGCTGAAATATTTTTTGAAAAAGAAAACAAAATTCTGCATCTGTTGTAATGGAGGAAATTGAACAAGCTTTATTGACAAGAGATGCTTCAAATCTCGGTCTAGCATGTTCTGTTGAGGCGTCACTCGTTCATTTCTATAACCCAGTTCTTGAGCTTTTACCGCTGACATAAACTCCATAAGTATGACCTCTTTTTTGAGATTTCACATATGCTTTTTATCTTTGGGCAAGGTTTCTGTAACTAGGTCAAGCTTCCATTCAAAGCATTTCTCTTTCTATCTGTCAATCTCTCTCATCTGATTTGTTTGTCAGTTTAATAAGAGTTTTGAACTCATGTGCCTTCACTGTCCAGCTAAACTGCTGGCCATAATCACTGAATCTGCTGCTTGAAAGATGTACTTCAGCACTAAAATCACAGTATTTTTCTATAATTATTCTAGAATGATTGATAAGGAATCAGTGTCCCAGTGTCTTTTCCCTGTCATAAACACTAACTGACATGTCTATTTGAATGAGGTGACGTGGAGCTCCAGTGAAGAGGTTATATTCAGGCTCTATTAACCGCTTTATTCATAACATCCACTTTTGCACACCTGCAAAGAAAAAAACAAAGACATTAATTTAAAGAACCTTACATGTTTGCATTCTGAGGGAATAGGCTGCTCTAATTGTGAACATTTGTTCTTTATGCAAAGTTAAAACTACAGACTAAAATTGCAAAAGTCAACATCTAAATAAGAGAAAACAAGGGAATCATATCTGAGCACAGAAAGCAATGATTGCAGCTTTTGAAACATTTACAAGTGGGGTTGAAGGAAAAATGTAATTATTTTGGGAAATAAGCTTAATTTTCATTTGTTAAGTTACAGTAGATAACCATGTATTTCACTGTATGCCACTGTGAAGATTCAGCCAGCACGCATTCAGCTTCGCTTAGCATAAACACAGGAAATACCTAGAAGACCTAAAAGACATGGAAAGACAAGGTTACTGTAGCCAATAGAGTCAGGATACATAATAATAAACAGATTGATGATCTTGGAAAATGCTTAAAACATTTGAACAGATGTTGAATAGATGTTTGAAAAAAATATTTAAATATAAGAGAAACAAACTAACACTTAAAGTATGAACTACCTTCAGATTATATCTCTTGTTTGTTTCTTTGTTCGGCTCATCTAGTGATGGAAATGTACAGGATCAATAATCTCCAGAGAGAGAGAGAGAGCGTCTTTAATTGATGCTGCAGAGGTGTGTTCAATATTACATAAACTCATGAGTTTCTTACCGCCTGCAGAGGAACTAAAAGAAACAGTACATGTCAACAAGGATTGCGGTCCTCTATTCATCGCACTTTTGCACAAAAAACCTTTGTGGAAAGTGGTCATCTGACAGACATCTGCCGTGAAAGCTATGGTTTGACTTCTCGGGAAATGAAACCCACAGAAGCAAATTGTACTTAAAGTGACCTCCTGTTAACAACATGGACACCAGTGGATTCCCCAGCTGGGAGCACCTGCTGGCCAGAGTCAGAGTTGACCCGGATAGTCATCAGGTAGTTACATCTCCTTATAAATAAAAATTCCCCCAAAATATCATAAGTAATATTGATATTAAATCAAACGCCGAGGGGGAAAAAAATCTGTTTTGATGGACACAGATTGGACGTTTTCTTGGTGTAAAATGAATGTTAGCCTGTAAGGAAGTGTGTTTTTTCTTAGAGCAGGTGCAGAATGTGTTAACAAAGGTAAAGTCATTTGAAGAAACTGTTATTTTGTAAAACATCAAATTTTCCAAATTTGTAACCGAGGATTTCGAAAAAAAAGATGGTGACTGGACATTATTTCATAAAACGACAAAATAGTTTTTTTTCACTATGGAGACAACAGAACTCTTAGAAGCAAATCTGGACCTGACATATCCGGAGGTGCTGTCTTTCATTTTGAAGTTGCAACTGATAATTTTTAGAAATGAATCATGACCACCTCCTTCACGTCCCGTGATTCATAGCTCAGAAACAGTGTGATAGTGACCGGTTTAGTAAATGTATAAAAGCATAGACATCAAAAACATATGGGTCACACTAACCTGGGTATTACTGAGGTCGTAGTGGCTGGTGGAGTTGTACTCGAGTGCGTTATAAGAAGAGGTGGCTATAAACTTTTGGCACCTCATTAATTTTAAATAGGGTGGTCAAAATTTAATAGGTGTAAAAAACCTACATGAAGAGCAGTAGTTTCTGTTTCAGCCGACTAAGTAAGTCAAGAATTTATTCAAAAAATCATAGTTTATGAGAAGTAATACTAAGCTAAACTAACTATCTGCTACTGAACAGACACGAGAGTAAAATGGTTCTGAGAAGAAAAATATTAAGCGCATTTATAAAAAATTTAAATAATACTTTAAAAATGAATGACGTTCAAATAACAACTTACACTGGAGTTGTAAATTTGTTAACATAATGATGAGAATTCCGTCAGCTACCTTTCTTTATCATTTGACACTGCTTTATCAGTGTGGGAAACAGGGCGGACAGGGCTGAGACTACAAAACATAACCAAAGTGACAGCAGAGCAAGCAGAGGATTCTTATTCATGACTTGTTTCTGATATCGCAGGGCAGGATTCTTCCTGTGCCGGTGAGAGGAAGCCACCGGATCTCACTGAACCATCCTCAGCATCAAAACGTTTTTCTCTTGACTGCTTCAATTTCAAAGTCAGTAATATATTCCTCAGTTAATTTAAAATGATCATGTACTCTGTGAAAGCTTTTAGCCTCAGTCACGTCGGGTTAACAGGAAGGTTTAATTAAGGATTTATAAAGTAGGGGGAAGGTTAAAACCTCAGAATGGAAGAAAATGTTAAGACAGGAGAACTAATCAAAACACATCACAGGTTTTAATAAACTCATCTGTAATTTACATGTACCTACAAATGCATGATTTATAATACAGGTACATGTCAGGTTAACTGCTGCTTTGCTTGAAATGCAAATCAGAAGGCACGATTTAACCACTGTGCAATTACAACAGTATATGTTATTGTGAAAGAGATTTCTTAAGAATATTCTTTATTTATTCAGTCTTTGACATGCAAAACCTACAGTGAGCATCTAGACTAGACCAGTTCAGACACTTAATATGACATCGCATTTGTACTATATTTTCTTCAATGAATAAAAAACAACATTTCACCTAAAATCTGAAACAATATTTTTACCTTACTGGTCAGATTTAATTCATACACAGAAAAGCTCAACTACTGTGAAAATATTGAAACATAGTAAGAAACCAAATGAAACGTAGGGGTGTCAAAAATCAAAATGGATTATCCAATAATACAAAATATCTAAAGAGTATAAATATATAGATTATACTTTACAGCCCTAACCTGTCAGAGCAGAAGGGAAGAAAACACAAAGCCCCTAAAACTCACGTGCTGCATGTATGAAAGATGTGCTACATGCTACATGCTTCATGTATGAAAGAACAACTTCGGAGAATCTCCAAAACTAATTCTTCAGATATCAGTGTGAAAGATGGTGATGTACTTCAAAAAAAATCCCCCCGACTCCACACTGTAGCTGCATCTTGAGCTCAGTTTAGACCTATTCATTGCTGTAGCATCTGGTCATCTGCCCTTAATGCATGTGCCCAAAACCGGCTGTGCTTATCATCTCTGTTCTTTCCGAGGGATTAACAAAGAGGAAAATATGAACATAGATGAAAGCAGGGCACAGTGCAGCCTTAATGCACTGCTGTGTAACGTGTGCATGAGTTTTTAAAAAGCATGCTTTTAGCTTTTCACATCCTTTTTTCTTCTATAATAGCAGCCCAAATATTTGTGTGGTTTCAGATTTGCATGATGATGCAGTATGACTTAGTATGATGGTACAAATACAGTAAAAATACCATGGTGCAGAAATATTATTTATTAGTAAACATCCTGCTTTCAAAATGTTGTGTTGTATTTGTAACTGATGTATTAAATTTATTTAAATAACACATCAGATTTTTTCGGTGTACATAGTGTGACTGCATATTTATAAAATACATTATATTAAAAACATGCAACAATTTGAACAAAATGACAACAACGACAAGGTCAGCAAAGATGTGTTTAAATAGTTTAATAGTGTAAAGACAGAATAAATTATATTAAATTAGGTAGAAAAACAAAGACTTTGCCAGTTTCTGGATAGGTAACTTGTGCATGTGATTCCTGTCTTGAAATACCAGGGTTGTCCATGGTAGAATAGTCCAGGGGTTAGCAGCAGGCCTTGTGTGTGATAAAGAAGCTAAATGTGACCAACCAACATAGGTGGGGCCATATCTACAGATGCATTAGAAAAAGCAGAGTAAGTAAAGAGAGAAGAAAATATATTTTAACAAACATGTTGCAGAAGTTTTGACCTGTTTTAGTTTGCACTCCCAAATCCATGCACTTTAGTACATGTAGATGAAAAAAATCCTGCTAGAAAAAAATACATTGTGTCGTTGTCATGGAGCTAAGATCAAGATATTTAAAACGTCACATTATTCAATCACAGATGAACGATGTATTTGTATCTAAGAAACTTAAACTAGTTATAATGTATTAAACCATGTTGTTTTTCATGGAAATGTGCCCCATGATTACATTTGCATTTGACTAATTTCATTTTCTCAGTAAAAGTTCAAAAGTATCATCAGCAAAAAATACATAATGCTTATACTGAAATTAGTATGAATTTTAGTATTAAATGAAATCTCGGATTGTACTCCTCTAAAGTATTATACAAATACATCAAATCCCCGAAACTGTACATAAAATACATTTTGCACCTCTGAATTTAGGCCAAGTAGTTCATTCTTAAAATGTAAAGAGAACATTTCTCCTCCCGGAGAGTCTGTGATTGTCATCACACTTGGCACTGAGTGATGGAGACGTTACTTATCATCACTCACTCCTCCTGACTGTCACTGCAAAGTGTCTTTGAGAATCTGCCAAAGCTGCTCTACTGTCGGTCTGAGGGCGAAAAAGTGTGAATGTTTCAGTCCTGCAGCGTTTTTGTACAAAGATATATAAATCTCAACTTTTCTCTTATCCTCAACTAACTTTGAGGTTAGTTGAGGATAAGAGAAAATGGAGATGAAAACAAAAGCGGCTTAGAATTAGTTTCCACTTGTCTTTTAGTTGGCTAAACTAGAAAAAAAACCTCTAGTTTATCAGTTTCCAATAACGACAGAGATAATCATTGGCACAAATAATGGCACAGTTAAACTGGAGTGAAACAATGCCGGGAATTACTAAACTAGTTTAACAGCTTTGTTTTAATGTTTCACAAGACGAGAGGGGCAGACAGACTTAATCTGTAAAAACAGTGAGTCACAGATTGGTGGCCCAATTCCACCGCTGCAAAAAGCGACTTAATTGGATTGGGCAGCGATGTCAGCTGAATTCAAGAAATAATCTGATTCAGAGGAGCAGACTCGAAATTAACATGCTAACCTTTGTGGTGCATCTTTGTTGAGTGACTAATTTATTATGGTGCGCCCTGTCTCGGACAGATGTGACAGGCTGGCTGTGTGATAAAGTATTACATCACGGCTAAAGTGTCACAATTCAGTAAAATTGTAAAATGTGTTGACATGTCACAGTGAGAGCTATTATTGGCACTGCTGTTTTCAGAGGCACAAAGAAGCAGAGCAGGTATTCTCGGATGTTTTCCATCTCTGGAGATTTTGGTCTTACAGGACTTCACACAGCCATGCGCTCAACAATGTTGTTTGCAGCCACAGCTGGCAGACGATTTTAAGAAAGAGACACACCAAGCCAACATCCTACTGGCAAGGAAGCCCGACTGTGTTGGCAGACAAACCGCAAAAACTACAGGCCAATAGGAAAGAACAGTGAAAAGAACTAGAGCTGTGGAAATACAAAATGGACACAGCAGTATTTGTTTTATATTTTCACATTAGGAATATGTCTGATAGTATGTTGTAAATGGCACTGCATGGCCTGGCTGAGAGGCTGCTGAAGGGGTCTGATTGATGCCGAATGAGCACGCTGGTAAAATTAGGGTGACAGACATTCACATTGTCCAGAGGTCGACTGTTGGTGCGTCTTAGCTAAAAAACATCAGATGAAACTTCTGTAATTTATGTGCTTTGATAAATATGCAGGTGGACAACAGTAGCTGATAGCTAACTGTCAGCGTATTGGAACATTTAGTGGCTGGACAGCCCGACGTTCCCTTCAGATGTCAGTGAAGACCAAAACAGAAAGTAGAGCTAATACATGATTATTATTGTAAAATATTAATGTCTCCCTCATGAAGAAAAGCCACACAAACTACTACCTACAGTAGCTACTGTAAACTGCTAAATGTTTGGGGCATTGAATTAGTAGTTTTTTTTTTCTTTTGCTGTAAACTATTTTCAATTAATTGTTTTTTATTAAGAAAAATCTAGTTACTTGAAAATCACAATCAAATCAAAATTTCCTTTAATACTATAGGTTGTTGCCTTGGTCGCAAATGTTCTCACCGTTTTACAGTAGTGGTGAACACATTCCCAGCTTCATTTCTCCAGCACCATGTTATGTTTTAGTGGCTTTGACAAACATTTGTATTGCAAAGTGATGGAAGAGATCTATTTTTTCCATACACAAACACATTTTGTCAGGCTCCTGACCTACATCTCTCTTCAAACGTAGTCTGACGCTGTAATGACTGTGTGCCGGCACTTCTTATTTTCTGCATGTCGTTTTCATTTTCTGATCTCTCTTTTGAGTCCTGAATTTCCCCCATGTCTCATATGTTTTATTTATTTGTGAACTTTTATCTCCGATGTGATCTGCATCTCAGGAGTGTTTCGGTGCAATGTTTCCAAAAGGTTTGAAGTCAGCACAGAACACAGCACAAACACCCTCATGACTCATCTACCAGTGCATGTCAAAATATAAAAGTGTCATAAGTTTGGGTTAATATTTGCTGTTGTATCATCATGTAGATTTCCTCAATCTGCCCGTTTCCACACTTCACCACTGGGTAATGCAGTTACCAGTTGAGTTCTCCTTGATAAAGCTGTCCTAAGTATTAGAGGTTTATGTCAGGCTGCCTTCTTCACAGGGGTCATCGCTAAACAGCTTTTCCTACAATGTCCCCTCACCTCAGGCTGAATCGTGCACCAAAGCAACACTTGGTGTCGTCCCTTGTTGGCACAGTGACAAACACTGATTCATCAGAAATACCTGGAAAGTTGCCCGTAAACACACAAATGCATGTTTAAAGTAGATAACTGAGGATTTCTCTGAGATTTATTAACAATCATTACAGTAGGTCAGTTGTG
Source organism: Channa striata (assembly GCA_033026295.1). NCBI lineage: Eukaryota > Metazoa > Chordata > Actinopteri > Anabantiformes > Channidae > Channa > Channa striata. Next base: position 3,487,301 of record CM065184.1, read on the forward strand.
GAAAATTGGCGTCTACAGCATTTTAAGCAGCACTGCGCTTCAGCCCTATTCAAGGTAAGACCAAGGTTTGCTCTCTGCTACTGGCTGTGTGACAAACCAAATGAGGCTGAAGAGACACTGCACATCTTGACTGACACATTCTGATGAATGCATGTTAGCGTTAGTCTCCGGTTTTATTTCCTCCCCACGTGTCAGGTACAACACTTGTTCTATTTTTCTCAATTAAACTGACAACCCATCTCTCTCACACATACGTGAAATGAACTGCAGCACAAACAAACGTGCTTTTATTAAAACAGAAACACTCTTTGCCGACACTTTCATAAGAGTGACTTTAAAACACACACACACACACACACACACACACACACACACACACATACACTCAATGCACGTTGAAGCTCCCACATCATAAATGTTCTTGAGATTTCCTCCCTGTCATTCATTCTGCGTCTCACCTGCTCCAACTCAATTTTGTGCATCAACAGCCACGTGATTGTTATGTGGTACATTGTACAGTGCTCAAAACTGATTTATTACTAGTGAAATGTCCGGCAGATAAAGTTTAAAAACGACGGTACTTCAGAATGTGGTGCCATTGAGCTGGATCTAGGACTACATGTGAATGCCAACAAACAGACAGTTTGAAATCACAGCAAATGTGGAGGAGCAGCACTGTAGGTGTAAAAGTCAAGTAAATGTCACCCAGCTGCTGGAAGACTATTGACACAATAAATCAATCAATCAATCTGTGAGCTTCTTAAGCTTCTGGGTTTGGATGGAGATGAGCTGCTTTTTTTTCAAAGCAGGTTTAACAAGTCCAGTCAATCAAATTTCACTTTATACACTGCAGGTTTGTGTGTCAGCATTGTGTGACGGCCTGACGTCAGACCTCATGGCTGTTTTCATGTCCAAGTTGTCAGCAGTCCTGGCATTCAATAGCATCTCTGCTCTTTATGAAAGGAATAACAATCTTCTCAATTGTGTCAGAATTTACACTTACACTAAGAAGAATCTGCCTGGCAGTTTAAATTGTTTGTTATGATTTTTCATTTTTCGAATCAAATTTATTTGTGTACATGTAGCTTCTTCCCCTTCCTTTCTGCTTTGACTGTCATGGTTCTTTCATGGCATGCTCCTTGATGTATTGATGTTCATAATGTTCACTAAAGCAACAACATCTCAGGCTAAAGTCATCATGTTATTAACAGTGTTTCCTCTGTTATCAAGATCAATATTAGAATCACCAGTTAAAATCAAATGGTCATAACGTATTTGCAGTGAATACATGAAAGAAGTTGAGAAGTTCAGTATTAAACATGGAAAGAAGGTGTTTTGCAGGTCTGTAGATTGCCACAGCTAATGTTTGGGAGACACAGACGCCTCTGGTGGAATATCTCTGTAAATGTACAGTAGCCCGTCGAACACACTGAGGGCGATTGTGCTGACACTGTGGAGCGACTGGTGACTGTTGCCATAACATTACGACATGAAAGACGCCAAGCTCTTCGTGTTTTAACGCAAAGAGATGCAAACCAGAGAAATCGAATGTACATGTGCAGCACAGAGGAGTCACAGAGTGGCGAGGAGGCCTTTACCCCTGGCACAGGACAATCTGTCTGAAACAGCAGTCTGCCATCTGATATGACGGTGTCGCCTCTGTGGTGGAGCCGATGATGCACGATGAAAAGGACTCAGGCTTCACGCTTCCCCGTTCCCCATTCAGCAGACCTCCACAGGGCCGAAAGCATATAGTCGGATGGGGGTGAAACCAGATAACACAGTCAGAGAGGACGGGGACAGTTTAGAGGACACTCGATCTTCTCTGAGCTTATCTCATTAAGCGAGAACAGACCTGCAGCAATGTCCTGGCAAGGATGTTGGATGGAGGGGAGGTGGAGGGTTGGCTTGGCACAGTCCCTTTTAATACTTTTAAAACTAATTGATTCACTACTCACACTTCCTGCTACTACAGGAAGCAGTTAATAATAGTCACTTATTGTTGTTTCTATTGAATCATGTCATCTGCGTAGTTTTCTTAAATGCTAAAAATAATTTCATCTCAACCTTGGCTCTGATTCAGTGGCGATGTAGCAGGAACAGAAGACAAAGGACACACCAGTGCTGGGTGTAAAGAATTTCGCTCAGCAGTGGAGCCCACACACTGTGATATCCCTTACTTCTGAGTGACCCATGTGGGTGAGAAACAACGTACTCATGTCAATGACCTTAGCGTCCGCGTTTCCTTCCTTCTTCCTGGTGCAATAACGTCTCCTCCTAAGCAACCTTCCTCTTCGTTTTACATGTCAATAGACGTACCTTTTTTGTGTTGACTGTTATTATCTTTATCTACAACAGTTGTATCCACGGGAGGAAACTTCAAGACTTCATGTGAAAAGTTACTCTGAATACTCCTCTGATATACTGACATATCAAATAAATTTGCACTTTAGAAATTTCATCTGGTCAAAGTTGGAAGACCAAGAAGAACACATTTCATTATGCTACCTATTTAGTCCCAATTCATATCTGCAGCACCAGCAAAAACAGTGGGAAGAGATTATGATTTATAATTCATAACCCCACAGTTCAGATTTTTCTACTATCCAGCAGGGTAGAGATTGTTGCCTTTGCCTTTGCACAATGTGTGTTGTAAAATCTTCTAAGACGCTTCAGATATAGTTCAGATTCTAGTAGGATAAAAAAGGAACCTTTGGATTTGTGAGGTCTTCACACTGTGCTGTCTGGAAGCAGAACAGCTACAAAAAAAATACAATTAACTTTTTTGCTCTTCACAAGATAAAAAAAAGAGATAATTTGAAAACATGTCTTGGTAAAGTGTCACAATATAAAATAATTTAAAAATGATTTCCTCAGTTAATGGTGTTAATTTAAAAAACAAAACATTTGCAATCACGTATTGCCCGCATGACTTCCTCATAATCAAACTTCAAAGAGACACATTATTAGATGCTGGTAGGCTGATGAATGAGCACATATTGGTATTGTTACCAATATTCATATATATATATGTGTATATATATATATGAATATACACACACTTGCACATATACACACACACACACACACATACATACTGTATATATATGTATATATATATATATATATTTAGTGAATTACTATCTTGCAGGAAGATTAGTTTTGTCAAGTCTATGTTATTACAGCCATCAAAGCTAAGTGAACTGTGCTATTTCACTTATTATTTCTCATTGAAAAACATGAATACAGTATCTACTCAAACTTTATTAACCTTGTTTCACGTGACAAATACTGCTCATTTTGCCACCATGGTCCAATTTTTATCAGTAGCTGCAGCTTGAATTTCCTCAAACTAATCCCTTTTTCTCTCTGCCCAGGCTGAGAAAATTATATTTCCTGACTCTGTAACTCCAGCTGCTGGTGAATTATTTAGCTGTGTACTTTATATCACCATGGACCAAAAAGAAGTGACCCACAGACATGGAGCAACATTTTGAAAATGCTGGTTTAAGTTCTTTCAAATTAGATTGTTCTTAGTATGTCACCAGAACGACCCAGATATTTTACATTAATTGCTGGTTTGTTGTGAACAGTGCAAAGGAAGTAGATCAATGTGCCACATGTGAGGGAAACAGCTCCACCAACAGCATCCACCCTGCACCAGAACGTCTGACATATGGAGAAATTGATTTTTGTTCCCACTTGGGCCAAATGGGTCACAGCGGTTTTACTTTAATTTAATTTATAGTTCATATGGAGTGCACTATGAGCTGTCCAGCTCAGTTGTGCTTTGTGAGACATCACAGCTGAAGGTATAATGGCGCATGGATGCAAAACACAAAAACACTTCACAAATCACAACGTCTTTTCAGATCAGGACAGAAATAAAGAACGGTTTGCTCTTAAATGGACACAACCAAGGACAATCAAGATCAACGTTAGTAACTAGACCCTCATCATCAAGTTTGAGCCAGGCTCATGTTAATGTTAATAAGGGACTTCATTAAGTTTATGTTAGGTGATAAGGCTCATATGTGTGATGATTCTATTCAAATATTACCAGATTTATGGCTGCTGTTGATGGTTTACTCCTGTACACCATTACTGTGGCAAGTAGTAGCCAGTCACTAATTCAGCTTAATTTTTAAATGTTTGCAGTCAGAATATGTTGAGATGAAAAGGATGATATGTAGTTTAACATATCTACATGTAGATAAGAGGAAATACAATTTGAAAGTCTGAGCTTTCGTCTCATACTCCTCTTTTGACTTTAAAGTCTATTGTTTTGATTATGTTCTTATCACTTTTGGTGGAGATGGGAAATAAATTATTGGTTATACTTGGTTGAAACTTGCTGAGATATTGGTAAGAAAGCAGCCTGTATTTGAGATGAATGAACGATGAAAGCGTTTGTGAGGGTTGGTCAAATCAGGAAGTCATCTGGTAACTAAGTCAATCAGCGTAAAAGCTGCAGTACTTACATTGACTAATGAGCCTATCTAATCAATGCAGTGGCAGCATGACATTAATTGATATAAAAGGGGAATATTATTGTAGAATAATAGATGGAGAATGTTTTGTAATTCTGTATTACTCTTTATTTTAAAGTTTAAATATATATTTAAAGTTAAATCCTCAAACAAATCCATTACACTCAGGGCAGTTAGTTAGCCAGGGGGAAATACAGCGTTTAACTTGTAATAAGTGTAATAACCGTAATAACTTGTAATAACGTCCTCACCAGCACGTCATGAGTATAAATAAATAAATAAATAGATAAAAGTAAAAAGAATTATTGGGCAGAAGTCTAAATCATTCTACAGTTTATTTTTGTCATGTTTGTCTTATAGAAATGTTATTTATGTGATGGTGGAAAACAGATAATTCAGGGTCGCATGGTCTCAGAGTTATTGTCAGTGAGACAAAGAAATCAACCACAAGGGTGAATTTGGAGCAGAGCCCGGGCTCTTCTCATCTTTAATGCATCACGTCGTGTCTCCGGGGAGCAGGGCTGACTGAGAGCCTTGTTTGAAGTCTTCCAACCTCATTAGGAATCGGTTTGCTGATCGGGAGATTCGGGTCTCATCTTGTGCACGTCTGTGAGGTGTGGGACCCTAAGGGAGAAGGTCTGGAGGATTCTTTGATGTTTGCATCAAGGGATTTTTGCCCTGGTCCATTGTGGCCACAAATGCGTCTTTTCCAAAGTCGTTCACACAAACACACAGGCACATCTGAATCTCTTTCATAAAAAAATTATATTTTTTCAAATCAGAGACAGTTGAATTGTCTGTGACTCTTCACATGCTTGTCTCCCTCTGCTCCACCCTCTCACACACACTTTTTTCTCCCTCCTCCACGTAAGTGGTTTTTTTGTAGGTGAGGGCACTTTCATCTGTGTGATTACAGTTATTGAAAGCCGGCTGTCTGACATTTCAGCCAAGTGACAGCCAAATTCTTGCAACCAGCAGTCAGACACAAGAGGTCCGACATGGCCACTTGGAAGTGAATTTCCATTAAGTGTAGTTGAAGGCAGAAGGGCTGTGTAATCCTCCACAAACCTCAGCACAGCATCAAGCTGTTCACGGACACTGCAAATGGATATATGCACAAAATTTATCACATTTATCTGCTGTGACAGATACAAGATTCACTTCTTTTAATTTCCCATCTGCCTTTCAATTAAGTGACAACTTTAAATGAGGATGTGTCACACTGTCACGCATCTACATAAAAGAAATGTTTGTGCATCATGCTGCAGCCAAGCTGGATCGTGTGCAGAGTATTTCCCCCTGCCGTCAAAGTCACAGCACAGCAGGGTAAATCTTTAAAGGGAAACTGAATTCTCTTCATGTTCAGACAAGGAATAAGTGTTTGCACAGGAAATTGTTTGTCTGGGTGGTGCAGTTGTTTTCTTTTTCAAATGAAAGGGGTATAGAAACCGGTGTATTAATCAAATGACCTGGATAATAATCCCTCGGACTTCCTCTAACCTAACTAAAGATCCACCTCAGGGTGCTCTGAGCAGTGCTAGTTTTGTAGGGAGGATTACATCTTCCACTTAATTACTATGGCAAATGTCCCAGAGCCTGATTGCCTTTCAAAATCCATTTCAACGTCAGAGAAGATAATCTGGGCACCGCATCAATCTGTCACGGCCTGTCGGGCGGCTTCAAGCCACCTGATAGGATCAATGCATCCATCCATCCATTATTTATTCACCGCACTGTTACATGAAGAAGGTTTGCTTTCCCGAAGTGAAAATATGCAACGTTTCCCAGGATATTTCCCTGAGCTACAACGAGAGGACCAGTGATGTCCACCAGGAAAGGGGATGAAATCCTCACAAAAAAACCGAGACCACCACCCAACATAAAGATGGTAGTTTTAGCCAGAGTTGAGTCTGAAGTGTGAAAACACGAATGCAGCGTGAAACCTGACGGTGAGAGCTGTAACGGCCGTTTGAGGACAGTTTCATTTGTAAGTTTCGAATTCAGACAAAACTCCACACAGACTGGGTGAAAGAATTTGTTTTATGCCTTCACAACTTTTTCTCAACTTCTCATAATTACTTTGACCTTTTTCATAACAGCATTAAGACTGAGCCTCACTCCATTCCTTTGTTTCCTGCTCTTCACAATGGCATTTGAATGAAGGTAACACTGCACACACGGCCTGGATGACATGAGGTCTGCTCACCCTTCAGACTGTTAGAACAAGATTGAAGATTAAATCAAACTTGGTCGTGCTCACAGTTCACTTTTAGGAGTTTTTATCTAAGTTCACTGTTCAAAAAGCATTAACTTATTCAGGTTTGGTTTTCTCTGACATCACACAATGATGGAGAAGGAGGGTAAGAGACAGTCGGTGGCCATGGCCTTTAAACTAGCCCAGTTTGAGATTTCCTCCCTGTCATTCATTCTGCATCTCACCTGCTCCAACTCAATTTTGTGCATCAGTAGTCACGTGAATGTAATCACTTTATCCCTTTATTACAAGTGAAATTATATTCTTTAGATATAGTTTTTTTTATTGCTATACATAAGTTACTACACACTCACAAGCATTTGTGTTCAACCTTATTTATTTTTATTTAGTAAATAAAATTGTTAAAGTCCGGGCACCTGCGATACACTTTAAATTAATTAATTACACAGTTATTAAAACGTGTGGAATTTCACTCAGATACAGATTTTTATATTATTAATATTTTAACTTGCATTTTTTGTCATTCACTTATAGATGCCCTTGTTCTGTCATGTTAGGAGCTGTAATAATTCAGCTAAAACTACATTGAATTATTGTTTTTGTATACGACTGTACAAAATACCACAAGGATCCTTTGGGGCTACTGCTGCCGTTTGTTGTGAAATTTTGCACGATTTGCTCTGGCCAAATCTGTGAGGGACCCGATGCACCGCAGTCATTCTAATCATGTGATGAGCATGTGTGGGACAACATCTGCATCCTTGCGTGATGAAGGTTGTGCGACAGTGGTAGATCCTTTAAATCTTTATTTATTTTGTAATGAATCATCCTCAATACATCGTTTCGCTTGAACTAACAAAGCACCTGTGTGTAGTTTGTCATAACCAGAAAATTATTAGTAATAATTTGGTACTGTGATCAGGAAACAACACCAGTATTCCACTTTACACTTCACTCCCACACTGGTTTCAAACTAGATGGAGGTGGACAGCCCACCTGCATCGGCCAACTATTCTAAGCAAATAGCAACGGACACAGAAAATGTGAAGCGACTAATTCTGTTCTGCAGTTTCTTCTCACTTTGGCGTCTTGACTTTGGCAATTCAGTGTCACTGCTGCACAGGTTGGAAATAATTTCAAGGACTAAACTTCACAGAAAGATTTTATTAAGACGTAACTGAATAAAAACATGATTTCGTGACAAATTCATGTGGTGAAAACTGAAAGCACAAATTTTCCGCTGGGGATTTTTGTGAGCGACGAGATGCTTCAAAGCACCAGTTCACCAAGCAAACAAGTTCTTCACAACAAACTGCAACCACGTGGGACAAGCGAGGCAGCCCAATCTGTTCCACAGGAAGGTTTGCAGGGAAATTCCATCAGCGGTGAACTGCAACCACTGATGTGTTTAGTCCTGCACATCTGCCTGAAAGTAGATGAGAGAAGCCACAAACAGTTTGTCAACCAGGGATAGTCAAAATGTTAAATTTGGTGGCTTTGAAACATTTAATTTCTCCCTTTTTTAATAACATGTGTGTGTGTGACTGGTGAAATCCAGCTGCTGACCAATGATCTGTCTGCTGCAGCCTGGCACATGACACTTACGTATAACAGACACCACGGTGACTCACTGGGTGAAAAGCTGGATTATTATTAACCTTCCTTTAGTAAAGAATTATGAAATTCTCTCCGTGTAGTAAGGGAAACACATTTGTCGGAAAAAAGTAGTTTCCAAAGTGGCGTTAATGTCCAGTTTTTTTTATAATGACCTTCCCGACTTGAGCAAATGTCCTTGTTATGTTAAGCAACTTTTCAGATGTGTGAAGTTTTACTTCACATATGAAAGTCTGTGCTGAATTAAAGTTTTTGCCATCGTGCATGATTAACAATCCCCCCCCCCCCTCCCCTCCATGTCTGCGGAGACTGAGGGGATGATACAGGCACGTAAACATCTGTGACATGTGATATCTGATGCATCTTACCAAAGAGGAAAGCTGTTTGTGTATTACGATTACTCATCACATTAAAGTCCACTTCCTTTTTTGTTTTTCTTCACCTTCAGCAATTTTTCTTAAAAATATTTGACATGGGATGACATCTGTCCACTGACTCATATGAATTCACTTAAAACCAGAACAAAGAGCACAGATATTTCACCTGCTTCTAGCTGCGTTATTCTTCTCCTGATTATGACCTGTCTCTCCATAGCACGATGCTGCCACAGTCATGCTTCACTGTAGGGATGGTGTTGACCAGATGACAAGCAATGCCAGACTGGGTTCTCGAAGTTCTTCAGCGGTTCTTTAATTGCTAGCTAACTCAAAATCGGCTGTGACTAATCCGACTGAAACAGTTTTACTGACATGTTCTTGAAGTTAAGTTCCAGAACTGATGGGTTCCTGCTCATCTCCCAGACCAACGTCCTTCTTGTCCATGATCCTGGTAGTTCCAGACTTCTTCAATTGGACAGTTTTTGAGGTCAGTGTTCTCTTGTTTTAGACACTTGTCCTAACCTGTCCCCCACCATAAAAATGTTTACAAAAAAAACTCATTTTTGGCTCATGATTTGACAGACAATTATGGACCCTCATGTCTGAAAGTGGGTTTCTTTCTAAAATATGTCCAATCAGTTTATGTTGCCTCCAGACTCCAGTTTTGGACTCACAAATACAATATAAAGCAAACACAGAAAACCTGCAAACAATTTAGCATTCTACAGCAAAGCCTCTAAATGCTTTTGTGTATGAGAGAGATGTGTTAAAAAATATGTGGTTTCACTTTTTATAGATTATATTGCACGTGATCAATACAGAAACAAAAAATTACCTACTCATAATATGACATATAACCAACTCAGTTGAGGCAGAGGTCACAATCGATTTTCTAAGACAATAAAATCTACACAATCAGTCCTTTCATGCTACACAAACAAAGATTTGTGGTTAGAAATCCTTTGTGGATTTCTTGCTCTTGTTCAGTAATATTGTGGCATCTTTTCTGCCGCTTCTCGGACATTTCTATCCTCAACAGGCTGTTGATGGGAGCCCATTCATTATCCTGACGCAAACCATTTGCAGTGTGACACTGCTGACATTATTACAGCTGCATTAAGGGGCCTCATCAGTGCAACTACAAAATTACATTTGACAGTCAGGAATGCATGGTCATAATTGTCAATTGACAAATACACAAGCACACATATACACAGATGTAAAATCCAAACTTAAACTATAAACTCAGTGTTAAACTGAGGGTGACACACATGTGCTAATGATATTTTTCACTTGACAGTGTGTCTCCTGCAGCTCCCTCAGCATATTCTTGATTGGACAGGAATATTAAGGTCAGTGGGCATGTCTTTATAGCCTTCTGTGGACAAATTGGTGTTGGGAGGACATTTTAGCTGAACCAAAGAGTTTTTTAAAGGGACAAGACTGGGTCAGGGTTAGAATTAGGTTTTGGTTAGGTTCAGGGTAAGGGTTAGGCATTCAGTTATGGTGGTTAGGGTTAGGAGAAGGGGCTGGGGATTGTAAAATGTCAGAGAGTGTCCCCACACATATATAGAGAGACGTGCGTGTGTGGAAGTAGTTCATAAAATGTAGTTGGGTGTGCGGAGGGAGTGTAATATTTCAAGGACAAGGTCAGTGAGGAGGACACAGCATGGAGAGGGGGAGGTTGGGGCAAACTGGACAAAGTGGTTGGCGATGCCTTTACCATAAGGGTTATTTGTGCACATGAAAAAATTCTATTGTCTTGTTACTTAGGCGATTTGTTGACAGTGACAGCACGCTCCTTACTTCCCTTTGTCCAGACTTTACACTGAGCCTTCTCTTTATTTGCATTTCTTTGCCGTCTTTCTCGTCCATTACCCTCGTCCTTCATCACACCACAGTGGAGGTGGTAATCAGTACGAGCAGAGGAAGGCACTGCAGAGACAGATGAGTATGAGACCCCCGCTGTAGCTGCCTCCTTCACGATTCTAATGAGCGCAGATACACGTACACACTGTCTGAGGAAAGTAGTTTGTGGTTTTCTTGCTCATTGGTGTTTATGCATAAATTAAAAGAATGTCAAAGCACTAGTGAGCCCGAAGAAAATAGGTTTAGGCGCCCAAAAATGGCTTTGTTCCAAAAATACTGTTTGTTCATTTTCATTTCGCTCCATTTAAAGCTTGTTCTTTTAAAAATGTGCGGGGCTTAGTCATAAGTTGTTTATTCCCACGTTTTCAGTGTGCATTAAGTTAGACATTCACCCAGGTAATCTGAATAAAAAGTAATCAACGTTTGTAATCCCATCAACAAACCTGCCTGAGATCAGTTTTGCTGCTGGCTGTGGCACATTTAAATAAAAAAGCACACACACACACAATAATATGTTGACATGTTACATCTTTGGTCTTGGAAAAATATAATCTCCTAAGATATTGATAATATTCCTTAGTCTGTGGCTTTGCACGTCCAACCATTTTTGGTGTTGGGCTGGTATTTTGCAGCTTTTTTTCTGTAGCAGTCAGGAGGATGAGACCAGTGACAGTGAGCAAAAGAGTTATATTGTTGGAAAACTATAAGCTTAGAAAATGCTAAATTGCTCCCTTGAGCTGATGAAAAATGCAAAGTGGGGTCATAATTCTCTGAGCATTTGCCAACATGAATGACAGCTTTCACATTACACACGACAATTTGCTCCATCGTGTATGGAAACAATATTGCTTAGTTCAGTTTTAATACATTTTATACAGTTTGCATTGCTCCATCCATCTATCAGATGAATCTTACTGATCCTCTAAATCCATAAACCAAGACCAATACGCTGCTAAGCTACGAAAAGCAGCAACATTTTCATTAAAATTAAAAATTTATTTAGAGCGTGATTCACGTTCTGCAGAATCTGTACACTAAGTGACCTCAACAAGCTCGGCGACAGGGGACAGGGTGACCTGCTGATGGATAAACGTTGTGTGCGCAGGATTTTATCATTCAGTAGGATGATCGTACCTGCCTTCACAGCACGAATGTAATTGTGCTGCCACGGCTCGAACACTTGTCCACTTGCCCTGTGGCTCAGGAGAATGGTAAGTACAGGAATGGTCACAGCGGAAAGGACGCTTTGCACTGTGACCGATTCAATCAGCCTCACTGCAAGAGTTGGTTTTTATTTTTTTTGTTCATGCTGACACAGGTTTAGTGCTCACACCATATTTCATGATGCTCACATCCATTAGAAAAAGCTGCAATATGCAGTTTGGCACCTTTTGCAGCATCAGTATGTGATTTTGCATTGATACTATGACTGAAAAATGAGGTGCAATGTGACTAACATAGAACGGAGAACACTGCCTACTTTTTGCAGGTTGTTGAAGTGTTTGTGTTTTGTTTTTTAGATATGTCATTTCTTTTCCTGTGTGACCCGTTTTTGAATTTGAATGTAACATTAACTCTAGAGAAAAAGACAGAAAACATAAAGCAGCCAAGAACACATTATCATTTTCTGTCAGTTTTCTCCTTGTGTCTTTGCTGTAAGTACAGTCTTGAAGAAAACCGTTTTTCTAAACAAATGACAGAGGGAGTAACAATCTCTGCAAGACAACAACACAAGGCTTTGCAGCCTTTCATTTGCTACCCCTTCCATATCCTTTAGGGAAGCGTGCACTTTCTCTGTCCTCTGCTGTCTGCATCTACTGTGGGTCTTATAGAACTTTCCTTTGAAAGTTATATTTGAAGTTCAGTTCCCCAACCCTTGCGTCAACTTTGCATTAGCCTTTGACCTTTGAACCCTTCACTCTTAAATGTACCTGTGGAACCCCTTGCAGAGAAAACTCAGCCTGGCACTGATTAAATGATCTAATCTCCTCCACACTTCGACTGACAGGCAAGTGACAGACTGTTAAAGAGACAGTTTTGGTTTTTAAGGAGTTCTTCGTTTTTGAAAAGTGTTACCAATTTTCTTGCTGCCTATTCATCTTTTCTGGCACAAGATTATAAAACATGGGACAAAAACACAAAATAAGTAAAGGAGCAGTGCGTGAAGATGAGTGAAGGTTTCGTGCCTGACAAATTACTCTGGAGAGTACAGGAAAACCATAATTTCATCTTCGAGCATTTTAAGATTACAGTGCAGTAAAATGTAATATTTGTCTTTCCTTTGATGTGTAAAAGGGTCTGGCTCCTTCAAATACAGTTTCAGCATGAATGATAATGAAGGATTGCTCATAGAGATGGTTCCTTTCTGAACCGAGCCAATTTACTTGACCCCAGTGTTCACACTCTTTGTTTTGAGTCAGACATTTCTGCTCCCAGTCATGAATGTGCTTTAATTAAAGAGCTTCAGAAGTGATCCATCAGGAGAGGTTTTCCAGAAGCCTGCTGTTTTCACTTAATACCTCTTTCTAAGAGTATTCCTGTGAAATATAGCAGTGCAAGTGGAAGGCTTAGTGTCCTTGAAGGTTCATTACTTGCTTTTCTCCAGGGGACTCAGATCCATCCGCTGCACAGGACACAACAGGGCCTGGTATTTTGATGTCATAAGGCCACACATGCTTTGAACAATCTCATTAACATTGACTCACTTATTTGACACACTGGAAAATTCCATTTTCTCACTCTAATCAACAGAAAAACATGTGTAAAATCTCTATAAAATGACCTACAGAGACTATGATGGTAAATCAAACAAACAAAAAAAAATTAATTGCCTGTGAATTCACTCCCTTAAATTCAGTATTTAGTAGATGCATGAACTAATTCTGTGGAGCTTTGGTTGTACTACAAGCCTGGAAAACACATTGTAAAACACGCACGGCTAAGATGTAGCAAATGTACCCCAACTAGTTTTGCAGGGTCTTCATATACACAAAAACGCTACATTACGGTTATGGAAAACATCTTCAGGGTAACGTTAAGGTTAAAGTAAGTAAAGTTAAGGTTTAGAAAAAATATGTAAAAACAAAATGCTAAAAACAGGGACAACGGTACACGCGTTCTTTACTATGGTAACTGTGTTCGCCTCATGTTGCACTGGAGTTGAACCCGGGTCCTTTGTCATGTTGTACCATCCGCCACCTTGTCCACCTCCCTGTAAGGCTTTTTCACTTCTTAGTTCATGTCATTGATTCAGGGTTTTAATTTAACTAACCTCCAACCATCATTCACTGACAGGAGCAGGTACCTCCTGTAAGGCGAAAGTTTATCCAGGATTATCCTTCAGCCTAATTGCTGATATATTTACTACAATCATCTAAAACACATTCACTGCACTCAGGTGATCTCAGTTTAGCTTATGTAGGATTTCTAAAAATAAATGGCTGCAACTATAGTGATTTAGGTGACCTGTACTTTAAAAGGGGATGAATATGCAATTTCAATTATTTGTAGAGAGAAAAAAGTGGATTTAAAAAGCACTTTCATCCAAATTGACAAACAGACACATTCAGACACACAGGATTCATGCACCAATGGCAGGGGAATGCAATGCTGAATCCACGATTAGTGATCAAACTGCTGTTTCTCTTTAGTCACAGCTGCTCCAGTATTTGTTAATATTTCCTTTAAGAGTCTGTGTATCAGAAGCAACTGACTTATACAACACAATGAAATATAAATTGTTGTTATGCACATAAATAATGCCTTTTACAGATTCAGGTAGAAGATTGTAATTTATACTTTACCATTATGATTGCATACGTACTTGTCCTTGTGGCAAATTGTTGGATGTTGTCTTTTATAAAACAACCTTGACAAAAACGCAGACAAGTGCATGTCAGCAGATGGTACATGAACATAACAGGGCAAGGAGATGGATGACTGGGTTAGGCAGATTTGGTTCTATGCTACTAGCACATCCCTCATGCGTTAAGGACATTTTATGACAGTGAATTAGCCTAAATTCTCTGAATTAATGGCGTGAAACATCAGTAATTCACCTGATGACCCTATAGTTATGATTCATGTGTGGAAAGGATTCTGGAGTCTATTTGCAAGACTGGTGAGCCAGTGAGGCATTTGAGCCACATTATTCAGGCATCACTTTTACATGTATCTGACCAAAAGTGTGTATTTAATCATTAGAGATGTACACACTGGCTTCGTAAAGTAACAGCTTGTGTTTCACCTCACACTATATGTCAAGTTTCTAAGTTTTCTTTTAAACCTCAGGTCAGTTTTGCTTTATTACGGCTGGGCACTGCCAAAACGTGGCTGATCGACACTCTGTGCTTTCACCTGAGCAGAGCTGATGTAGATATAAGACAGAAATGATTCTGTCTCTTGTCTTTGCCCAGAGTGGGGTCACATTCGAAGATATCTCAGGTCAGGGTTTGGAAATTAGCAGCACAGCCTGACACCCAAACATCGCATAACATCGGCTGTGGGCTTTGTCTGGAAGCCTCTCATCTAGATACTGTACGGACAGGGAACATCAGCTGCTGCTCCTACCAGACTGAATTATTGACAGTTAAAACGTTCTGACATTAAAGTCTGTTTTTCAACACAATTTTCTCAGCGAGCTCTGTCCCCTGTGCTGAATTTAGTCCACAGCTGACAGGCTGATGATGATGCCTCTGGCAACAGACATGTTTTTGTCCCTTAATTTGTCTGAGGTGTTTAAAACCTTAAAGGGCATCTTCAGTGATCTGCACTGCTTGCTTCCTCTCATTCTAGTTTGGGGAGGACATGTAAATGAATGATAATAAACTTTCGTCTGTCGTCCTGATATTTAAATATTTCCCTGCTTCAAGCTAAAAGAATCCTCCAGATAACATCATCTGCACTTAAAGCCTCCTCCTTATCTCACCTGGGGCATCTGGAGGAATTAGCAGCTAGAAGCAAAGAGATATTTTAATATAGGGAAGGCAGAGAGAAGCTTATCACCTTTCATATTTCACACGTACTCCCCATATTAGGACCATAGGTGAAGATCGGTGAGGTTGCCCTTCACATACCTGGACCCACAAAGTGCCCAGGAGCTCACCTCTTAAGTGCGTCATCGTGCCACAGAACAGCAGCTGGTGGAGAGTGGTGAAGGCTGAGCAGCACGTCTCATTACGTCAGCGTGTGCACACTATTCCTGAGGGTCGTGCCATCTGCCACCTCGCACTTTCCCCAACAATAGTGAGAAAAGAGTAGAAGTAGAATCTGAACTTTAGGTGGACAGAGGGGGATTTGTATTGGTACCTGAGAAGGGACCGGCTTTAATAAAACAAAAGACAAGATACACTGTGCCATAAAGCATTTATTACGATGGGATGTGTCCTAATGTGGAGAGACAGCCAGACCAACACCAGTAACTGACTGGTGGAACATACACGTCTTGTTCACCGGGGGCTGGTAGTTCTCATGGAGATCTCTTAGCATGAGTAACGTTCATTTTCTCTAAAGGAGGCTGGTTGGAGGAGAGCAGAGATTCTCGAACAGACCCTCATGGTGGTCGGGCATTAAACCTGCTCCCACTGCTGCTGCATCATGGCTGAGCATTAAGAGCTCAAAGACTGAATTAATCAACTATGAAACTCAGGGAAATTATGGAAATGATACTCAGGTACGTTCTAATTTTTATTTAAATACAAATAAAGGTTCAAACAGCTCTCGCCTCATTTCCCCCTATTCGCCATTTTGACTCAGCCTGTTACAGTTTTAGAATATCTCTTATTTTTTTACTGCATGGGCAAGGCAGCTGGACACTATGTGCCAGCTGGGATGAACAAATATCTGTCCGGCCACCTACATCCATGCTTACTCCTGTATATGATAAAAGCCTTTAGCCACTGAATGTGCATCTGGAAAATACAAAGGTTTTCAGCATGTTTGTCAGGAATTCAAAAGTCAAAAAGGGTCTGAATTGTTTAACATAACATTCACATTATTAATTATGAGAATAAGATTTCTCCTGTGGGGAGCAGGTTGATGGAAAACTCTCCTCGTCTCTCTGGGTCAGCCTTTTAAAAAGCATTTACGGTAACTGAATTTCGCAGTAAAGTAAAGTCATTACCTGGTTCCAATCCTATAGCAAAGAGACTTCAACATGAATGACCTTTTGTAGGCAAGTGCAGAGAGAATTCACAATGACTTCCTACCGATGATGTGACCGCTGTCAGACAGCGAAAGGTGAGGCCACACAGTGAAAGATTTTCTCACTTCAATGCATTTCTAATTAGCCATCCCCCACAGGGCGTCTGACTGACTCTTTGCATTAAGACATGTGGTGCCGAGGATATTAGTTCTCTTTTGCTTACATGACATGTTTACCTAAATGTAAAATTATACAGTAAATTTGAATAATTTTATAGCGAGATAAAGATTGGGACATATATATACCATTATTATTATGCACAGTGAAAACAAAAGTAAATTTAGCAGAAGCACTTGACATTTCGGGGAAAAGGGTAAGGAACCAAAAATGGAGATATCAGCTGGTGAAGCAGTGAATGAGGAATAGCACATGAAGTCATGTGGTAAAATGTGGCTCATGTTGGATTAAACAAGAGGAAATCAAACCCAGTTGTTTTTTGGATGAGTTTTGAAATGGACTTCCTCCCCCCAGCAGTCTGAACAGCTCTGATCAAAAATCAAGTGCAAGGTTTTTAGTTCATACTGACATTACCTCTCATATACGATCCATCTCAACCCATGTGTGAGTTAAGGTCGTATATGAGTCTGTCTGTCAAAAACCTTGATGGAATATTCCTCACTTTTAATCAGGACATGTGTAACAGTAACACAAATAACATGCTGTGAAGTGGGTGTAAAAGGTACAGAAATGATGGGCATCGCTGTGTGTGTGTGTGTGTGTGCTAAAACTATAAGTGTAAAATTGGCAAAAGCCTTCACCCACCATCTTATTGAACTAACATTCGGTAATGTAAGTAGAAGCATTAAATATGTAACTAAATAAGTACCCTCAGTGGTGCACAGACCAGCTCAGCTGTCCATCAGCTGTGACCTAATATCAAATGAATGATCCATTTCTTTTGATTCCAGTCAGAATAATGACTTTGTTCTTGCATGGGACTCATTTCTACGGTCAGATTAACAGCGCCAGTGGGTTGCATTGTGCGCTCATAAAAGCATGTAAACACACACACACTTTACTTTTGCTTACTCTGCATTGTGTCTTGCCTTTGCCACCCGTGTGTCCTTTGCTCTGTCCCTATTGATTGATGATTATCTGTATGCACAGCACCAGAGGACATTCAGCTCCAAACACGTGACTTAACTTGGCGGGTGCTGTTATGAAAACTCAACAAGGATTGAACCATTTAGAAGTAACACAAAGTTTTTTTTATTCTCTTGCAAAACAAAATGAAAGACCCTTTAAAGATATTGTAGGTCAGGGTCTGGAGATGTGTCACCTGTCACAGGTGATTCAGCAGCACAGCCTGACACGCAAACATGATGTAACGTCAGCACCGTCTATATACTGAGCAGAGAGAGGACGACAGCTGCTGCTCCTTCCAGACTGAGATGTCTGGATGACGTTCAAGTCTGTTTTCTACACGTTTTCGCAGTGAGCTGAATTTAGTGCACAAGCTGATGACGATGATATTCATTGATCAAAATCCCCGACAAATTTTTACTCTTCCGTCTTGACCCTTTGGTGTGAACAAAGCTTAACGCTTTAAACAACGGTTTTACAGTTTAATAATTAGCAATGGATATGTTATTTATAATGTTTAGAATTTTTCTGAAGTGGACAGACATGAGTCCCATTGCACAGTGTTGATTTGAACACTAGATGGCACATGAGGCTAAATCATAAAAACGCTGTTGTGCTCAGAAATGATTTGATGTTCAGAAAAGAGGAGTACAAATATTTTCCACTACCGTTTTCTCACTACATATATATAATAGCTTGGATATACAGCCAAGCTTTGAAGACATTTGTATATGTTAATATACTGAAGCAAATCAGTGAAACAGCTTTGAAGGATGAGCAGCAGTGTTGGGTCTTAGGAGAACCATCATTATCACAAAGGCATCATTAAAAAGACATATGATATGACAAATGTCTGTGATGAACTACACAGTGTTTTTCTAATGGTCCCGTGGAAATATTGTCGTATGCAAACGGTGCTTTATAAAGAATGTGACCACTTAAGACCAAACAAAAACTTTTCCACATGCCTTGCTAAGTCAGCACAATTGGTTTAAACATGAAACAAAAGCTTTTCGTGTGAGATTATAGAAGCGATTTTCAAAACAACGTCATATTTGCCGTGCTCACCAGTGAGATTTCAGTCATGGGGTGGTTGTGTTGTGACTGCTCCACTTTCTGAGTTGTTAAACTCCTCTAATAAGGTTTTTGTTATTTCCAAAAGCTGACTTGAATTGTATCATTTTAGGGCTTTAGAGGATCAGTTCGCATGCAAGGTTTAAGCTGCTGAAACGCTCAGATATTTTCTGTATTAATGCCAGCTAGGGGCACTTCTTAATACAAACATATGGTGGAGATCACGATAACCTGGCACCAAACCGGTACAGTTTTGTTCAAAATCGAGTATACAGTTATTACCTCTTATTTCAAGCATCTTCCTTATTCAATATTATAATTATTATGTGCAACAATAAATGCTTTTGTTGCAATTTCTTAACCTTTATACTTAACTGACCTGTAAAGTTCTTTAAAAAATAATTTGCAATGTTTGTTAAACTGCTCAAAGCTCATGTCCACACGTATTTCTTCTTTTTGAGGGATAATAACCTAAAAATGTTGGCTATCCAACAGTGCAGTTATGGTTTTACGTTAGCGTGCATCCATTTTTTTTTTTTTAAATTGAAAATCTGCACACTCATCGACTGCGGCCTTTCTATGTAGAGTCTTTCCTGTGCTTGCGTGAACAAGTATATTTGGTTAATTGGTGAGTCTAAATTGTCCGTAGGTGAGAATGCGAAGGTTGTCTGTCTGTGTTTGTCTCTCTGTGTTGGCCCTGATGGACCGTTGACCTTTCCCGGTGGAACCCACCTCTGGTCAGTCACAGCTGAGTTAGGCTCCCGCCCCCTGGCACCTAAAGCAGGATAAGTGGTTAGAGATATCAGATGGATGGATGGACTGATGTGTGCTCTGATCGAACCACAACACCTCCCAGTGTCTCCCTCAATGAAGACATTCAATAACTCTAAATGTGCCATGTGGAGACAAAGTGCACTGTTCCCCGAGATTTCATGAGGGCACAGATCAACGAGTGTTCGACAAAGCGAAAGGTGCCACCCGGTGGCTGGACTCCTTACATGAGAAGGCAGCACACGGAGTGAGAACATAATCACAAATAACTACAATCTATTTGCTGTTTCACACGTGACAAGGACCAAGTATGTAAAATAGGTTTAAAAAAAAACATGGTTTATCAGTAAATGTGTCGAAAGTGATTTGTGGAGTTGGGCCCTCATTAGAGAGAAGGCCCAACAGTGTGTAACGGAGTCAGCACAACACACCCTAACAAGTCAGTTTAAACGGCAGTAACTTCCTCTTCTTTTGTGATTTTTATTGCAAAATGAATACCTCAGATCATCTGTTCCCGGAATCATCGTATTTGATATTGCAGTATTTACAGTATGAGGGTCCATCGTTCGGTTACTCAAAGCATCCCATGAGTTAGCGACTGAACTTTTTCACATTAAATCAGCAGCTCCATAAATTCACACCCTTTATACCCTTAAACACGCCTTTAAACACAGTCGTACAACTTTCTGATAAGGCGCCATGAAGACTGGCTGTAAGAGGTTGAGGAGCAGCAAATAATAGTTTTAATAATCAAGTCAAATATATCTTTTATACATCAGATTGCAGGACTCATAATTTATTAACATTTTTGTGTGGAGATAACATCGTAATACAACTGCCAACCTGAGTGCTGAGTGTTTCCTAATTTTTTTTACAGCGGGTTTTCTGAATAGAATGAAGTATAATCACGTTATCACCAAGACAGTTTGTTTGAACAGGTTCTGGTGCATGAGTCTTTATTTGAACAACAGAAAGGAAACTTCTGAAGTTAAAATAGATCTAGTTTTTCATCGCTCTATGTAATTGTAATCTGAGTTTTGCATGTGTGTGTGAGAACTAGATAAGCTTGATGTATAAGTTAATATTAAACTTGTAAATTAGTTACCAACCATCACTGATAAGTTATAAACTCTTTAGAAATGGTGCTAAAATAATATATTAGCAGCTTCAGAGGCTTAGGCAACTCGTGGGGATGTGAAGGGCCAGGTTCTTCTCATTAATTTTATGATAGTTTGTTTATCCTGTTTTAAGTTCACACTTTGCACAACAAACCCTGGTCTGTAATTAATGGTGTAGACTATAATTAAAGTAAAAAACTGTGATTAAACAATGTGTGTTTAACAATGACATTGTAATGTGTGGCATCCTCTTTCTCCAAGAAGAAATACGATTTACAGTGAACAATGTAAAACATATCACATAATATATAGAAGCATATTATCTCAGAAAAGCTTTAGCCAACCCTCTGCACCGTGTGCAGACCACCAAGTGCATTATCACCACAAATTATTATACTCTGATTTGTTCAAAACAGCAGTAATTCAGCAGATTGGACTCATAGCCCTTCTTGCTTTCACTAGCCTGGCGTTTTTTTACTGCTAATGCTTTTTCTTGGCTGTGTGTGTCGTGGCCACCGCATGTGACATGTTTGGTGACCGTTTGTGATTGAGCACTAATGATCGAGTTGCACGCAAACGGGTCATTAGCCAGCCGGACAAATTAGCAGGTTGCATGCAAGGAGAGGACTTGGGATCAGGCCAGACCACAAAATAGTTGAGTCATTTTCAGTTTTCCTCTCCCTGCCCGGGGAGGGAAGTGCCAATGCAGATAATCTTATTAGTAAAACATAACTTTGTAAAGGAGCTTTAAAGCACTGTAACCCCTGACGGAACATTTCGCACTTCTTTGTATATCTGTATTCACTCATGATATAAGTGCGAAATAAACTATTGTATCGTCCTCTCTACACCATGGAGTGGGATTCAGCTTTATCGTCCTGTTTCATCTACGACTTAACCACACAAACAGCTCCTTCCAGGCCTTGAAAATGCCCCGTGGGCTGATGGAAGTTGGACAGCCCTGGAGCTGTGTGGTCATCTTAACATTTTCTCATTTTTGGGGTTAAATCATAAATACATTGATCTGTTTTGTCATCAGTTTGATTGATATCCTGAAGCACCTCTGTTCCTCAGTCACCTGAGGACGTGGTGACAGGTTGCCACCAAACAAATGTTACGGAACATGGAGAGTTTTCATAAAACGAATCCCTGTACAAATGGACAGATTATCTAAAGCAAATGTGAATGACCACCTCACGCTAATCTCTCCACGCTAAGGAGATCTTGGTCCCAGGACAACTGAGGACACATTCATTTTAATTGTGTTTGACATTTGTAAGTGCGGAATGTTCTAATCAAGACAAATCTGGCTGGTTTGGAGATCAGCTTCATTTCAACAAAAGAAAAAAAATCCTATTAATAAAATTAAATCTGTGATCGTTAGGGTCCTGGGTTTTGTTCCATGAGGCTGCCCGTCCTAACAGTAGAGGGTGCTGCTCACCATACTTTGCACTGTAAATACTGTGAGGTTTTGTGTATTCACACAAATTACTATAAACATTTAATTTGGAATTGTGAAAGTTATATATCTGGTAATCGTTATTTAATTTTCTATTTTATCTAGTTTATGGTTTTTGACTTCTAATAACATACTCAATTGTCAATTAGGCAACAGGAGAGGACTTAAACAACAGAACAAAAAGATCAACAGAAATCATTTCAAGCAAGGAAAAGAAAATATATTTATTTGCTTAAGTAACTGAGTGAAGAAAAAAACATAATAATAAAAAAAACAGCCTTTATCCCAACTGATTGTATTGGCTTTGCATTAACTGTGATTAATGATTCCAAATTTTGAAGCTTATCAAAATATCTAAATGACCTGAACTGTGGGAACTGCCAAAGAAGTAATTTTTTAATCCGTGGGAGACCAACGTTATTTTTATTATTCTGCCCTTTTCTGCGATTGCTATCTACACGTTAGTCATTCAAACTTAATTCAGCTTTCCAAACACGTCTTCTTTAACTTTTCTTTTGACTTTGACTTTCTTTTTTCTTTAGTTTTCACTTTTATACGTGAATGTTATTCAAATCTTTGAACCCCTTTTAAATCTGTGCTTAATGATTTGAATATACTTCTCATGTTTGAATTAAATGGGTCTGACTGGCCAACAGTCGAGACAGTGCCGTCTTATTGGTGCCCATTATAATGAAAATTCACAAATTTTCCTCCACATCACAGACGGGAGTTGACTTAATATCACCATTTAAGCTTCATTTTGTTGAATATCTTCACAGAGAAAGTATCACTGTGTTCATTCAAGTCTCCACAAGCTCATGGCCGAAATTATTTGTGATCTTGTCCATACTGCAAGACAAAGTTCTGTCCTTACTGTTTAAGTTATTGAGGCTCTGCTCAGCTGTTTATTGTATGACTGTCAATACCATGATTACTGTAAATTACTATCAGTGCTTCTGATAGCATGACCCCCTACCCCAAAACCCATCCTTTGTGCCTTTATTGGAATTTCTGTGCGATGACTTGGCATGTTGTTTTTATTCATTTTTATTTCATTTTAAGTGATAATTTTACACAAACACAATCACTTACCAAACCTGTCTCCATCTTGTGAGTTTGCCTTTTCACTGCTTTCATGTTTTTTCTCAGACTTAGGGTCTCACAGAAAATGTGACAGATTTTTAAAATAACAGCACAAGTTAGTGACAGGATGTTGTCAGCATGTCTTTCCTAGTACGATGTATGTTTCTCATCAGTGGGATGGAGGAGAACGCAGATGTACTTTCCTGGGAATATTAAACCTTTAACAGTCCCTAAACAATACAATAATGTTAATGTTTCTACAAGTCAGCCTCAAACAATAATCTACAATAATCAGAGCCTCTTCCCCACCATGTCCTCGTGGTGTGGGAGTTTCTTACTGGTATTTGTGGTATTTCTCCGTGTGTCAGTGTGTGGGGTCCTAAACTGACCAGCTATCGAGGATTCATCAAGTTGACTAATGGAAATATTTCAAAAACTGGACAGCCAGCTGAGCAGCTCCCACTGGCCAGGAGAACTCAGGTCCTGAAAGGTCATTCACTCTTGACCTCGGTGATCCATCTTTGGTTTAGCATATTCCTCCCAGAATGTAATTTTTTTCAGACACACCGACAAACTCAACATCACGTCTGGGAGACTTCACTGCTGGTATGTTTCTCTCTCCCAAGAAGATGAAGACACTGTGACCTGTGATCCCCGGGAGAGGTCAGTTATGTAAGATGGGGTTTAAATGAGGCTGTTGTGCAACATCGTGGAACAAGCAATTCATCAGCAAAGGAAACTTGAGGTAACTGAAAAAGTGTAGCATGAAAAATAATATGGAATGCAGTGAATACATCAGTGTAATGGCACCGCCTGCCCATAGAGGGCTCACTTGATTTCTTGTTGTTTTTCTGTCAGCCCAGTTTAGACCTGATGAATCACAGACCTATGAGGATGAAGTTCAAATGTATATTTTTCTAAGAAAATATTTGAAGAAAATATGACATTCTGCTTTGAGTTATTGAGTCATTCTCTGCAATCTCCACATGCAGACACTGACTGCTGCTGCACTGTCCAATTTTCAAAACTCTTGGTAGTCATTTAATGTTGATACATACCGGGGACGTGTCCAAGATTCTCAATGTTGACAGGATTTGTGAAGTGAGCCAGAGCTCCTATAAGTCCTCACAAATGACTGACAACCCAGTGAAAGAGGCTGATGTATATGCTGTTATATTGCTTTACTCCCCGTGGTGTCAAATGGAAATGAGATGAATTTCACAGACTTGGTGTGTTTCAGGTGGAAGCACAATGCAGCTCTTCAGAGCAGGACAAAGGTCATAGCGCAAGGAAAATATCATCAGCTTTAACTCATAAGTCTTTCCCCTTTCTCTGAATTTGGAAGTTTGGAGATCTGATGTCTTGCTCTCTGTCGTTCTCTCAATGCTGTGTTGTTCCACTTTACTGCCCGGCCATAATTCAACTATGCAAACCTGAAGTGTAAAAACCTCCTCCAAACAAAGTGTAAAATGAATGGCCACCAGCTGCTGTTTCTTTTTAGGGTCAGCGGAAAGAGACCTGCTCGGAAATTTCCAGCAGATGTGATTGCATGACTGGCTGGTGACAACTTAAAAAAAGGAGACTCTGGGGCACCCAGTGAGCCCCCGGGAGACAGAGGCATCAAGCCTGGACGGGGATAAGGAGAAACAGAGTGGGGTCTTACCTTAAAAGGCAGAATCCCGAAGGCCGTAACAGCAGGAATGTGGTCCTCTGACATGAACCCTGGTTGGCTTCACACACTCCACTTTAACCATGTAGGTAGAGCTCCCGTTCTATATTTGGGGAATAAAATAGATGGCCAGCATCAGTAAAGATGGCCCATAGATGTGTGTCAGCATTTGGTGACATCTAGAGGCTGTAGGGAACATAGTGTTAGTCATGTAGTACTTGGTGGCCAACCCTAAACTGAACTAACCCCGAAGGTTTTGTGCCGACCCCAAACAAACTGCTGTGTTTGCACCATTTTCAAAACAGCCTATAGGAATGGAAAGGTTGGACAAGAGTTTGGTAAGGAAAGACATTAAAACCAGCACCATATGCTTGGACAGTTAAGTGCAAGTTATCCATCTTGCAAAAATAGGTTCAGGAATTAATCATATTATTAAGAGACAAGGGACGACTGGACTGAAAATGAACAGAAGGCTACAATTTTGAGCCAAGGTCATTTTCTGGCAATGCGGAGAGTAGTTCTTCTTCAGAGCTCTAAGACACACAAAGAACTTCAGATAAATATTGCTTAAGGTTCAACAGAATCCGTTCCCCCGAGGAGCAGCAGACGAGAGCAGTAACTTTTGAGCAATAGCTTTGGAAAAGATGTGTATTCTCTTTCTGTCTGAGAGTTAGTGGAGGATTGATACTTCTCTCATTTCTGTACTCGAAATACAAAGCGAAACAGCGAGAAACAGCAAGACACTTTAAAAAAATCTAGCTACCAGCTCACTTGACACTGACAATTTAAAGCTGCTACAGAGCCCATGACATGGCGGTGGGTCATATCCAGGTGTAGTTCCTGACATGCTGTGCCGTCGTGGCTGCGGACAGACCTGCACCTGTGCTCATCAACCCGGCTGCTCCACAGGCAGCTGTGTTCCACTGCAGCTCCAGCTCCACATGTCTTTCACGTCATGCTTTTTAATTACAAGCAAGCAAGTCAAAATAGTGTCTGATAATCTTTGATAATCTTTGTCTGATAATAATTATCTAAAAATAAAACTTGTAGCTTCACATTCATTCACACACACACTGATGGCAAGGTGCTCGCCTGACCAGGAGCAGGTTGGGGTTCAGTGTTGTGCCCAAGGACACTTTGACACATAGCGAGAAAGGACCAGGGATCGAGCCACTGACCCCGTGGTCCATGGACAACTACAGCCACCCCGTAAAATGGAACTCTACACGTGGTGCAGACAAACGATTCCAAAAATGACTGATTCTGCTGATTCAGTGCTGTGACTACAAAATGATTTGTGGGGGTAAACATGTGCAACAAGTCAGAGTATCAGAACGGGTTTCTTTGCTTTCTGCTGATATTGTGTGAATGCAGCACTAACACATGGTACACATGATTGTTAGCTGTCTTCTCATCTCAGCTCTTGGAAGGAAAGCCCATACACACACATCTGTCCCAAAATGTTCCAGTTTTTATTGTGAAAGGGACAGCGTGAGATAAACCACAGATACAGTAACGGATTATCGACAGATTGTGTGGAGTCTTTGAAAAGACTAGAAACAGTGAGAATCACATGGTGCTACTAAAAAATGGCACCAGCCTATAAACTGTTTTTAGGAGAGCCAATAAACACCACTCCTAAGGCAACTCGGTGACCCGGCCTCATTACTGGATCTCAGAAGGGGATCTCATTCGGGTGACAGAGATGTTGTTGACCTGTGAGAGGAAAAGATGGTAAGTGATGTCACCAACATCTATAAGGGGTGATGCCCATTCCCCTCTCACACCCGTCACCCAGCGAGGCGCTGAAGGAATTCTCAGTGGGCTCAGTGAAGGAAAGGAGGAAGCGCAGATATATAAATACCTCCTATGGATGCATACTGACTGCTGCCTAAGGGGAACACGTGAGCAGGCAGTTGCTGGCCTGGGTTCGGGGCCGTGCCTTTTGAAAAGAGACAAAATATAGACAAGGGTGACTTTAGAAAGACTCATGTGATTGCTGCCTTAGAAGGAGAGCTCAGATACATTACTAACTCATCCTGCTGGGCTCAGTCACAGTCCCCCTTTTCCCAGGCTGGAATAAATATGAAAAAATATGAATAATTCATGGGTTGTTTGCAGTGTGAGGCCTGTTGTAAATTAAGCTGATTAACATGGTGAGCACAGACTTTGTGCTAAGCCCAGTCTTTCTGAGCACCCTTGCAGTATTTATCATAAAGCTGAGACGAAGACAGTGAGAGTCAGCTTGGCTTCAGACTGACATACAGTATAGAGTCTGTCTGTCTGTCCGGAAAAAGCACCTGCCGTCAGGCAACATGTTGTCACACACATGTGTCTGAGCTACTGAACTTTAGGTTAAATCCTGCATTAAAAAAAAAGCTGCTCTACTGTATTTACCCTGCTCCCACACATACTGTATTACCGCTCCATAAATCCTGTGAGACAAGTGAACCTCCCCCACGGGCCTGTAATGCTTCATTATACCGAATTATACCAGTTTATAAAGTCTACACATGAAAAATATTTGAGGCAGCAGTGCAGCCCGTTGACATCAGGCTTGTTTCTCGACCCGACTACCCCTGGAGAAGACAACGAACCCCCAAGCTGTCAAAACCGCAGGCCACCAAGGTTGCACGAGCTAGTCCAGTTAGTGAAGGGTCTAAGGTTTGGGAGGTTTGCATTGAGAGGGGCAACCAGTGTGGATCTGATGTGGTAAAAAAAAAACAATGATGCTCGACACAGATAGGTGAAGAGTACGACTAAGAGTAGCTGCTGTTTTGCTCTTCGTCGTGTGGCACCACAATTAACAGGGCCTGAGCTGTTTCACCGAAGCCTTTTGGCGCCTCTGAGGTGACACTAACTTTGTCCTTTCTCTACCCTCACGTGCTGCAGATAAAAACCCCACTCGCCATGGTTACTGTCAGCCAAACAACAGTCAACAGTGCAGCGAACCTGAGGTATTCACTGCCTGCCAGACCAAACTGCATGTGAGCCTGCTTATATCTGCACTGCATCAAACCCTGCTCCCGCTCATGTTGTTCACCCGTGAGAATAAGCTCTCTCTCTCCTCTCTCCTCTCTCCTCTGTTGTTGTCTTTTGAAAGAGAGCTGCTAAATAAGCAGATCTGCAGAACACTAGAGTCCAAGCCCCATGCTCAGCATCCCAAAGTAAATGTTCCCAAGAAAGTTCTACTACTAAGGCCCTGATTATCGTAGTCATGGCACGCAATTCTGGACCACGTACAGAATGCATCAACAATGAATGATATCTCTCTAGCCAGCAAGAAAAAGAAATATTTAACAATAACTTTTTCGGAGAAAAGCTGTTCTCATACCTCAGATATTTCCTTTTGCCCAGTCTGCCGGCTGGAAAGAAAGTACCGTGTGTGTATTTGGGCTCATTCAGTGCTCTGGGACATTTAGAGCAGGTAGGGACAAGAGAAGCTTTATTCTGCGGCTCACGTCTCTGCTCTGTCCATCTAGGCGGAGTGAGCTGGGAACATCTTATTAAAGTTTCCTCTCTCATCCGCCTGACAGAGCTCAGATCTGGCTACGAGGGGCTCCTTCACCAACACCTCCGTGTGAGACACAGTGTGCACATTATGCTGCTCTGTTACGGAGGTTGAGTGGAAAATTTTGCTGGGTCTGAACTGTGCTTTCTTTGGCACTGGTGGTCTGCAGGCCAAAGCTTATTCATCTGTGAACTGACAGCTTCACCTTAGCCCAGGAAAAAGTGAAGCTGGACGCCCCGGATCGGTGTAGATCTGGATGAGCGTTCATGAAATGTTCTTGAATGATTTACCTTGTACTGTAATGTAAGGGCAAATGTTTTGAAAGAGTAGCCTTTGTGTGCCCTTAGTCGTGGTAATTTATTTTTGTATAAAAGAATTTCCTTCCAAAAACATATATTTCCCCAACCACAATGTGTTGAGATACTTCAGAAAATCTATATATTCTTTGCTCTATGGTTTTTATTTCCTCTTGTTTTTATGGACTAATTTGTAAAGACGCCTGCTAGGCAGAGGGACAGGGATGTCAGGGGCCCCGTGGACTGGATCCTCTGGTATTAGAGTTAATATTTCTAGCTGGAGGCCACTCAAAGAAGTGTAAAGAGGGTGAAAATAACTACAAAGAGACTCAAAACAACCAAAAAAACCACACAAACTGACTCACAAATGATGATGAAAAATTGAAAATGACCACAAACTGTTGCAAAACTATGATAAGGAGGCTCAAACTGATCACAGCCCATGACTTGAAAAATGAGGTACCCCCAACATCGGTTAATATCCACAGAGGAACCTCAAACACTTACAAAGAGACACAACAACAATCCAAAAAGGACATTTCTTTGAAGCTGTATTGCAGTTTTTAGCTCGTAGGGGGGATGGGAGATCCTCCAGTCTCCTAATCTGTCCATGCGTGTTTTAGACCATCTTACCAAACCATGGCATCACTGTCAAAGACACAGTATTTAGCAATTACTTTTTTCTGTTTTTCCCAAGAAAGCAACTGGCTGGGAAATTACAGGGCAGCAGGTAGTGGCAACACCCCTGAAACCTCGCTCGCTCGACTAACATCACTAATTTGGCAGTCGTTCCCATGTTTTCAGTAGCCCCATTTTGACGGATTTAAACTGTTTTGACTCAAGCAAAGTGAAAAACACAAAGCCGAGTTAGACTGAGCTGCAGCTTTCCAGCAAGACAAGTGGGTTATTGTTCTCCTCTGAGTCTGTGGGTGTCACAGTGGGATGTCTGAGCGATGCTGCTGTTACAGCATCATTGTGGCGTTAACATGGACCATCAGCAGCAGTCGGAGTCGAGGTTTCCTCAGGTCAAACATCCACCTTGGCCTTTTGATAATGATCCACCAGGATTTTTTCTTCGTTCTGTCTTTGGTATTTGCTCGTCTGCCCTCAGGCTCCTAGAGAAGAAACAGGATGCGGCATTCTGCATCTGCTGGTAGCCAACACACTCTTTGGGTTGTGCAACCGTGATCTGTTATCTAATGTTCTATAACGTGACAGCAAAAGACAAACGACGGGTCGCACAAACAAAACATCACTCGATATTTCACGCACAGCACAGCATAACAGAGCAGTGCTCAGGGTGTAACATATGTCGGGTATTTGTGTTGGATTTCATAAAACGCTGGCATTTCCTGGTATTTTGTCTCA
Source organism: Channa striata (assembly GCA_033026295.1). Classification (NCBI taxonomy): domain Eukaryota; kingdom Metazoa; phylum Chordata; class Actinopteri; order Anabantiformes; family Channidae; genus Channa; species Channa striata. Next base: position 3,517,500 of record CM065184.1, read on the forward strand.
GGAAGCTTTGGCATGTCTACAGAAACACTTCTAATGTGTTACACAACAGGCTACAATGCTGTGGTTGCAAGTTCTTTTGTAAAACCAAAGGGAGTTTGCTTCGGGTCCACGCCTGTCAAAATGAGGGTTGTCATCAAGTGACTAATGTACCATTGCACTTATGAGCACAATAATTACCATAGCAGCAAGGGTTTTCATTACTCTTCTTTTGAGGTTGTGTCCTTCACCTCAGCACATGCAAACTCTTAAACACTAATGCTGGGATTTTCCAATGGCTGGAGTGTCTGCCATGACATGAGTTTTCTTGCATGGAGAGATGTTCATGTGTGTCCTGTAACATCTGGTTACAGAACGAGCTCAGATGTGTGGGCCGGGGCTGGTTTCGGCTGTTTACGTGCATTCTGAGAGCGACCAGCACATTGGTCTCGTCAATGACAGGGAGTGAAACCAGCCAGTGATTTGCCCGTAAAGTTTGTTCGCTTTAATTGAATTTTCAATACGAATGATCAATTTAGCTTAATATGGGCAAGATTTTCTTCCAAAAAGTGTTCCTTCATATATGATTTTGTTATGAGAGGATTGGACTATCGAGGCCACTACTAAGGAGCTCAAGATGCTGTATGTATGGATAATCATTGCTGTCGTGGGTCAACACGTATTTATTGCAACAAGACAGAAGGAAAGGGCTCACGTATCGTGCAGCCACTGAAAAATATTTGCCTCAGGGCTCGTTTTATAACCTGATCTCTGTGTACATGGTGGCTGATGGATAGCGTGGCTCCAGGACCAAATCCTTTTCTCCATTCTTGAAACAGCTGATTTATGTCTGGTCCTGGACACTTATGCTCTGTGCCTGGAATGCCAGGAATTTCAAAGACCCCCTCCTCTGCCTGTCCTATCCACATGCAAACAAATGGAGCAGGCGCCTGGTCGGGCAGATGAAGGCCCACCGGTGTTCCCACTGCAGGGCAGGGAGGCAGAATGTAAGGAATGTCAGAGGCGAGTAAATAAATCTATTCTGTCCTTGTTTCGGTCCATCTGTAGCTCTTTCTGCAGCGTTATTGTCATTTTCAGCCTTTTTTTTGGGGTAGTCATCTTGTTTAGCCATTTTGGAATTAATCCTATTTTTGAGTGTGTGTGTGTGTGTGTGTATGCGCACATTCCCGACAAGAAATTAGCCATAATAGGACAAAAGGAATTTATTTGTGTTACAACTCTTAAAACACAAATATGCATAGTGTTCTGTTGTTCGAAATGAATTTATGTGACAAACAAAATAGTGCTTTGTTAAACACACTCAAAGTCACAAAATGTTAAATGTCCAGAGAGATTCAAGACTGTGTAAAAAAAAAAGAAAGAAAATGACCTCAGAGTTGCCTTGTACACACTGTGGAAGTCAGAAATAACACAAATCTATTATGTAGCATTTTTACAGTAATTCAAAATCAAAGGCACGATGGCTGTGTTTTAGCTGTAACTCAATAGCACATGCATTTTTAACATGCTGCTGACATGGCAAACAACAAAAGAAAAATCATCACTCCATAGAAGCTAGAATAATTGTATGTTTTGACAATAAAAACATAAGCAGCTCGGTCTATTGTAGCTCATTTTCACCTCAATGATATATCCAGACACCATTTTGATTGCTTTCTGAGTCTTGCTGTCCTCATGGCTATGCTGAAGTTTGATTATTTCCTTTCTCCTCGTGGGGCAGCTCAAGGCCTGCTCTTTGCTGCGGGTCTATCCATTATGTTGAGCACGTCATCCAAGATGGATGGGCCCAGATCAAGTTCGAGGGAGAGGAATGACCCCGTGATCTGGGCGAGGGAATCCTGTGACGTGCTCTTCTCCTTGGAAAACTCAAACTCAAAATCGCAGATGCGGCCCTCCTCCATCCCACTGTCCCTATCTACCCACTCTCCGTTGCACTTGGAGAGCTCCTGCTTGAAGGTCAGGGTAATGTCATTGTTAAAGTGTTCGTATCCGCTGCAGTTGCCGTTGGCAGTGAGACTCCCACTGCCGTTGCAGATCTTGCTCTGAAAGTCCCCGTTCCCACGAAAGCTTTCGCTGCTTGTGTTGCTAATCACGCTCATGTCAGGTTTATAGATGCTGTTGCTGTGACCATTGATATAAAAAGTTGATGGCTTGTCGAATCTGCTTTCACTCTTGTTTATTTTGTTAGCTTTGGCGACTGCTTTAGACGTGGACTTATTGTTGTTTTCCAGCAGGTCCAAGAGGACGTCAGGCTTTGACTGGATATCTGTGGAGGGACATGAAGGATCGCTTCTGAAGATGTCCATTGAGCGCAACAGAGCATCCATCTGTAGCATCTCTACCTCCTCGTTGGTGTCTGGTTTCACAGTAGCTGAAGGCCCCATGATGTCCTCGAGTGGCTCCGGGGGCATGGAGAACACAGTGGAGCTGATCAGGGGTAGAGTGAGGGCCTGGCAGCCACCAATGGTTGGGAGGGAGATGGCGTTCTTAAGTACTGGAGAGGGCGTCTCGGCAAAGGAGGCATCACCTGTGCTGTTTGCCCGCAGGAATTCACTTTGAATGCCATACTGAGGGTGGACGTCTCCTTTCCCCGGTAGGAGTTCATACTTGCCCTGGAGGAAAGACATGTCTCCAAAGGCGTCTCTCTCCCCTCCCCTGCCAATGTGGATGGTGTGGCGAAAGTCACCGAGCGGTGGACTGATCATGTCAGGGGACAAAATATCCCTGAGGCGACACTTTTTCCCCTTCTTATTAGTGATAGGTTTCAGATATATGGGTGCTTTCGCTGGCATGGCTGTAACTGCAGAGGAGAGCTCAGATATGCAGGGTAGAAAAGATGAAAATGCTATATCAGGTGTGGACGTTACAGTTCCCTTAGGGGAGAGGCTTCAGTTACATTCTCAGTAACACGCCGGCCAAACAGGATCCACAAATAATTTCAGCAGTTGCAGCATTGATCAGGAAACGGGATGCCAGGCAGGACTGATTATTGCAGCTTGGAAAGGTCAGAAGGGCAGTCTCTCCTGGAATCAGACACAAAGAGGAAATTTGTCAGCAATAGCTTCTAAAACAAGAACTCAGCATTGACAGTCTCCTGAAGGTGACGAGTGCTGCTACTGGCACAAACCTCCTGTTCTGCCTTTATGAAAACAAAATGTGATCAGTCCAAGGAATAAACTCGTGGTGTTTCATAGAAACCAACAACAAAAAACATCCTCATTCTTTTCTTGCATATGGCAAGCTTAGAAGCCAGGACAGAGCAGGATGAGGCCTGGGTCTAAAGGCGTTTTGCTGCTCTATTCACATTTCTACACATGAGCTTCCTTTGGCCTCCAGAGCTCTGGATGTGCTAATGTGGAACAGCTGGATCGCAGATTTGGAAAGGAGAAGCGAAAAGGGGGGGAGGGAGGGAGGGGACTTTAGTGGGATCAGCTGTTTTAGCAACAAGCTACTGCTCAGACATGCAGAAAGATGGAGAGAGCGGCGATGAGAAACAGGAGAGACAAGGGGGTTTGAGGAGTTTAGGGTGATGCGTGAGAAAGATAGAGTGAGGGATTAGGAAGCAAGTGGATCAAAAGACGTGACGGTAACTTTGTATTGATTTGGCTTGGACAGAGGGTCAGCTCCAAGTTTACATTTTTTCCTCATCTGCTTAGGTGTGTTTAATGAAACTGTTATCTACCTAATCTTCCTGATCACCAGTTTGTGGATCATTTAGTGACCCAAAACTTTGGTGAATTACATGTGTCAAACAACAGAGACATGCGTTTCCATCTGATAGAAATCAAAATGACAGATCCCAAATGTATTTGTGTGCAACTCCCCACAACAAGCCAAAATCCACAACTAACGATTGTTTCTTATCCAACTATAAAAGATGCTCGTCTGTGTTGCTATTTGCAAGTTTTGATCAAGAGTATATGAACTTACGGATTGTTGATATTTCCACGTGTTTCATTTGGATTTCTTCTTCTTGCTATTATTATTTTATTCACTTACAGTTTTTTGTGTTTTGACGTGAAAGGAAATCTTACGCTGTACAATAACTGAGTTTTGTGCTTGTAGTACCAAAAGCAGTGAGCTGCTGTGAAAGACAGGAGTAGCTGGAAACATTCTCACTAATTTGATATGGTCAGATAAAAGATGATAAATGCATGTGTGCAGGTCATGGTTTCCACTGTAAAAAACATAATCTCAAAGCTCTTGAAACATTTGTTAAAACAGCACAACAATGTAAAGCTCTTGGAAATCCAGCTCAACGAAGACGATCCCTCTGTGGCTGTGGAGGATGGCTGTAGCCCTTCAATGGCTAAACAACAAAAACGCGATTTTAATTGTTGACAGCAGCTACACCAAGCCACAACTAAAGGAGCATGTGTCTGCAGCTGTGATGGACGACACGTTGCCCATTTCCATTACTGACTCTCCGTCTTTCATAACCTAATACTTTAGAAGTGTAATATAACAACTTTAACAATGAGACATGCAGTAATAAGTATTAGTTTTAAACAGAGTAATGAGAATAATGAGTGTAACACTGGTGAAGAAACTAGTTTGACTAAAAGTCATGTCGTTTGAGAGAAAAATTTGATTTTGTTACATGTTTATAATATTTTGTTTGTATGAAATAATCTGTTATGAAAATATGAAATACCAGCTGGACACGATGGGTAAAGATTATTGGGGGAGAATTATATATGATAAAAGGTGCCAAAGGTCCATGTTGCTCTCTGAGCATTTTCAATTTAAACCCACTTTGGCCGCAAGTGTTTATACTGCGGGATGTAAAACGAAGAGAGAATCAGTTTGAGATGACATAGCAACCGAGGGGAAAAACACTGTGTGTGTCTGTGTGTGTGTGTGTGTGTGTGTGTGTGTGTGTGTGTGTGTGCACGTGCGACTGGAGGGGTGAGCACCAGCGAGTAGAGAGCTTGCCCATTTATAGACATATTTACTTATGAGAGTTCTGTCAGCAACGACTGTCTGACACAAAAGTTCCTGTGCGGTCAAGTCCACGCCAAAAAAAAAAAAAAAAAAAAGGTTTCACAGAGAAAACATCCACATTCCTGCTCCGGCCGACCCCACAGAGACGCACTCCATCAGCCTTATCAGAAACACTTTAAGTAAGCTCTGTTTATTCAGCAGGCACATTAGTGTGGAGCCAGAGAGACCAACACTTGCTGCGTATTAGAAAGCAAAAAGCCGCATGAAAGCCACTGCACCGACATGCATTTTCAAAGAGAAGTCTTATGTTCTCAATATGATGAAGTGTCATGGCACCAATATCTGCCTTATGAAAGCTGACGCGTCGTGGGGATATGGAGCACAAGGTGTCATCTTGTCACTTTAGGTGCTGTAACTACAACACAAATAAACCTGTCAGCCAGCGAGCACGATGCGGATATATATACACACGCGGAGCGATGCGGAACATGTGTGAGCGTGTTGAATGGTGGTCTCCTTGTGTGTCTGAGTGCTGGTGTGAGTGCGAGGTGCCTGACTGCAGCTCGCTGAGAGATAGCAGTCTTGAATGCACGCCATGAGAGTGTTTGTTTGCTAATAGAGAGGGAGAGAAAGCGAAGGCGAGGGTGTGTGTGTGCGTGTGTGTGTGTGTGTGTGTGTGTGGAGTGCTGCAGTGTCTGATGAAGGGAAAAGGGGCTGAGGCTAATCCCTCACTAATTTACTTTTCTCTCTTTTCTTTCCATTTCGGTTCCTTCTACTTGTTTTTTTTTTTCTTCTTCGCTTGTTAGTGTCTCTCCCTCTCGCTGCTGCTCCTCGATTCTTTCTGACCTTGACAGCTGATGCTCGCTGCAGTGGGAAACAGAGCTTGGATAGGAAATGAAACAAATTCATCATCGAGCCAGAAGCTGCTTCCCATGGGCTCAGAGTGCACATATCTTTGTGCGTTAACTTTTGTTTTGTGCTCTGCCCAAGAATAAGAAGGTCACCGCTGCACTGCTGACTAAAATCCTTCCTATCAAACGTACCTATTGAATATTGGTCTGCGCTGATGAAATCATAACCGCTGCCTGGCCTGTGTGGGCCCTCTGTTCTCCAGTGGCATCAGAAAACACACATCTCATGCATTCTAATAGATGAAAATGTTGGCTGGAGTCAATACGGACAATACGGAAGTTTTGAGGAATTGTCTATCAGCAGAGCAGCTCTGTCTGCTCCCACAGGAGGACATCTGCTGTTCATCCTAACCAAGGTCAACACTTGTGGCCCTTTAGGAGTCACCTGGTATGGCGAAAGCCTTGGAGTCTGACCTTCACATCAGGCATCCTGCTGGTGGCCCAGTTTGGCTTATATGGCAAACATGATTGGAATTCGTGGGGCCACCAGCGACGCATGAGGAAAAAACCGTCCTCATGTAGATGTGCTGCATACCAACTCTGAGGGGTTATTTTAATGAGACAACGGGTGGAGACTCCCCAGAGATGTACTGATGTTATTGAGCCTTGTGTTGGCCACACATGCAATTAATTAATTACAGCAGCGCAAGCAACCCCGGAACGGACCCTTGGAGCCTGCTGACCCAAAGAGTCCGTTTGTGTCTGTGCAGGCTGCAAATAGTCGAGCTGGTGTATTCTGGTATATCTCAAAGCCAAGGCCAGATTTCACCCTCGTTTTGGAACTCATCCAGAAAGAAGCAGCCTGGCACGCGTTGACCGGTCCGAGCTCGGCGGCGCCACCGCTGCAGAATGCAGTCGCAGAGGGTTTCATTTACACCTCAGGGAAGTATGGATCTGATGGCATCCTCCTTTCAAAACTGCTTGCCTGAGCAGCCAACCAGTTATAATGGGAGCTGTTGAATAAAGCCACTGTGCCATTGGGTCAACAACAGCTATCTGTCTGGGCATGAAGTAATCTGGAGCCACTCCAGCCTGTTTAAAAACGGAGCTTTGCCTCATCACGGTTAGCTACAAGAGGGTGGGGGCACAAGAATAAGCAAGGTGATGAAAGTGTGAGCGTGAGAGGAGATAAATGTGGGCTTGGTATCCGGTAATCAAACTAATGGCTCGTGATTTGTCTGGACGGCTAAAAGTCACGTGCACGTTACTAAGCAGGTCACTATATTCTTGGAGGCAGTGTAACCCAAATCTACTGTAAACAAATGCTACAGTCTGACAAACCTTCGTGGGTCACTGTTTGCCAAACTGCACCAAAGCCAGAAAAGGACATGAGCAGCTGTCCAAAATATGACCTGCACATGACCTTCCCTTTTCTTTGAAATAGAACCCGTGCATGCCCTAAATATTGCTCCCGTGATGGGATTACAGTGCTGACATTTCACATGAGTGCTGTTGAAAAATGGCATGCTCGTCCGCATTTCTGCAGTCCTTGTGGTCAGTGTAACATCATGAGTGGGTAGAATTCCTCCCACTGTCTCTACAAAGCACCTCCCTGGAAGTTGCAGAGTATTCTTTAACATCTAACCATGGGCTGGACTTCTGTTGCGCCTTTGAATAGCAGGAAGACCCTCTCTTTGGGGTTGTTAAAAAAAGATGCACATACCACAGAGGGCAATGGTAGCCACACAGAATAGACCCAGTTGTTTGTTGCATAAAATAAACCTCAATTACAGGCACAGACCTTACTCTTGAGGGGCCCGGTGGTGGTGGCGGGACTAGTAGAATAGCAGGGTGGAGAATTTGCTCTGTCTTTCTTTCCCGCTCTCTTTCTGCTACCCGCAAGCATGGCCAGCACTTGCCAGAGTTATCCTTGGCAGTGATGGGCACAAAACCAAATCAAAGCACATGAAACACGAAGGGAATGTCAACGCGAGCCCTTTCCTCCCAGTTTACCAGCAAAATCCTCCAAATCCGTTCCCCCCGAGCGATAAAGGCAACGCTTTTCCGAGTAAAATGCCTCAAGTGTGTAGCCAGACTAAAAATGTCTGTGTTGGAAACCAGAGAGGATATCATGTTGCTCTCTGCAGTTCTGCTCGCGCGTTCCATGTGGGAGAGCACACATGTTTCACTGTTACTAATCAATTTCCCATTCTGCTCCACATGTTCAAGAACAAGCCCAGACGCCTGCATGGCAGCAGGTAAACTGTGGCAACTTGATCCCATTTACAGATTCCGATTACTGTCAGCAGAGTGTGAAATAACGCATGTTGTCACCCTCACTCACCTTATATATTCCTGTGGGGGGAATCGTGATCCTTCCCAGGTATTGCTGGTGCCGTCCTCAGTGCAGCAGCTGCAGCTTATTCTGTGTATCTGTACATGTGTGTGCTGCTCCTGTGGCTTGTTGACACTGCCCTGCCTCCGGTCTCTGCCTCGGAGCTGCACTTCTGTCGACTGGGATGTCTGCCGGACAGCTGTTTTGGAAGTGCTCTCCGGCTCCTATTCCCCTCTGCAGCAAGTCAAGTCTCCTCCTACACCTCCCTTCATGCCCCCCTTTCTTCCTCTGTCTCTGTCTTGCTGAGCCCCCCACTCCCTCCTCCCCCGTTCCTCCTCTATTTTTTTTTTCTTCTTTGCTTCTTTCTCTCCAGCAGCACCTGTGCACGTCTGTCCTCTTCTCCTACCCGGAGCTCGGGGTTTCTTCAGCAGCTCTGCAGTGTTTGAGGATTCTCCTTGCTTCCTTTGCCTTGGTGGAGCCGCAGTGATGAGTGATCACAGGCTCCGCACTTCAAAAAAAAAAAAAAAGAAAAAGGCTGTGCGGAGCAAAGCAGCTGCCTCATGGGATGTCTGGCTGTCTCTGCTCTCTGAAACAGTTCCTCATGAGATGTACAGTGAATGTGTGAGCTCTTTCCCTCAGTCTTTGCGGCTGCCCACATCTGATAAGAGCTGTTCTGTAAATGCAGCCGGCAGCTGACAATCCATGTCTCGCTCTTGAGCCTCCCCTCTCTATTCTTATCTGTCTATCACACATTGCACACACCCACCTATTATTTTCTCAAGTCATTCCAGCGGAAAAAATCACTTTATATTCTGTTCATGTGCATATATTCTTCATTTTTATGCAGCTGCAAGTTTGAGGTGAAATTGTGCGAATGGGTTGATGAGTACATATATACTCTACATATGCTGCAGCACATGTCAGGGACGGTTACATTACTGCAGACACAGGGAACTTCCTTGGTAGAGATCTGTGTTACTCTATCATGGTTTTTAATGGACATCAGAGCTTGTAAAGGTTTTAACTTGATGCCCTCAAGTCAAGGACAAGACAAACGTTGTCTGTGCATCACATTTTTTCCAGGTTTCTGTTCTTGAGTAGAAAAAAAATCTCATCACCTTGGTAACCGGTGCAGCTCAAAGGTGATGTCACGGTTTGCTGTGCAGTCGCTTTCCAAGACAGGAAAGCAGAGGAGAGGTGTGTTTCTGCCCTTACAGTGCATCACAAAGGGAAAAGAAGATGAATGTAACAGGAGGGGAGCTTGTATTTCACTCCGTGTGTGTGTGGTTAAGAAAAGGGGGAGTTGTAGCAGTACTTTAGCAATAACCCGGCCTTGTCCGCCATGCGAAGGAATACGTCCTTCTGCAAACATCCCAAATTCCCACTCCTCCTTCCTGGATAATTTGGCCTGGTGAGCTCATTCTCCTTAATCTGCTTTCTGCCTATATTTCATTTGATTGATGCACCACTATAATAACTACCCGTACATGACGCTTTGCAAAGACTTACAATGAAATGAATGTGGAGTTGTGTCTGTTTGTGAACAGCTTACAGTCACTGAGACACCCTCTATTTAAGTTACAGTACACAGGCGTTATTTAGCACCAGTTAAAGAGCAGTTGTGAATGAAGCCCTTTGGTGCTGTCATATCACCCTGGGATGATGTCATCACAGCCTCCATGTGGCCAGCACATGATCTGATAGAGTAGAACACACAACGCTATCTTCTCATTTAGGAAGACCATTAAACCGTGGAAAATCCAGGGCCACTGCTCCAAAAGGAAACAGTAAGTCATTTACCCCAGTGATAAATTGCTCGATAGCGGAGAGACGGGAAATTCTGTCAGTGATGACTTCTGTAGAAAATTGGAAACCGCTTTCCAATAAGACTCAATAAGTACAAAGGCTTTACATTTTGTAGATAATAACTTTATAAATGGTCAATAAATCATTTCATTTCCTCATCCAAGAGGACAGTGTACATTAATCAACTGATCTGTAACTGTGCCAGAGTAAGACAGCGTCTTTCAAGACGGTCTGTAGAGAATGTGAAGTCATGTTACGCAGGCACTGTGCTCTGCTTATCTGTGACCACCATGGTTGGAAGCTTAGCTGCTTAACTTTTGTTTGGCTAAAAAGTTGCTTGAGTTTTTCAAATATGATGAAGATGGGAACAGATTAAGAGGAAGAAAACTAACTGGAAAACCTGAATTGTAATAGCAAGCAGCAATATTTAGAAAGATTGGTAAAGATAAATGGATGAATGCATTTCCAGTGACTTGTTGCGAGATCTAGCAGTTTAAAAGCCGCCAGAATACAGGCGCCCGTGGAGGTGTAAGGTGGCATCCCTCTATGGCAGCCGTTCTAACCCATGAAGACACTTTTCTCGACAGATTTCAGAAAAAAAACGCAGATGGTGCAAGCATCTCCCAGCGAGGTAACATCCACTTCACATTGTCTACAGACAAATGCCGCAGCAGACATTTGAACTGGTTACACCGGGTAAAGTAAAGCACAGTTCCAACCAACATTATTGCTGTCAATGGCTAATTTTTTAAATGTTTATTATCAGTATAGTGAACAAAGATCCATCGTAAATGACTTTTTTGTGCAGTAAGTCATTGACATAAGCATCTAATAACATCTGCGCTCACACAGTAGGTTGCAGCTTTTGCATGTGCCTCTGCTGATTTCTGCAAGCAAAGCAGAGATTCGCTGAAAGCTCAATGTTGCTGAGGTTCAATTCGAGTTTTGCTGTGAAAGCTGCTTCATGCGTTGCATACAAATAGGGATAAAGTACTGTACAGTAAAGAGTTTGATCAAATTGAGACCAAACTGAAAGTGAAATAACAGCTCTTGACCTAGAGGCCTGATCAAATCACATCTCACTAATGGCTAATTACTCATATAGACGTTATTATGGGTTTTTTTGGGGGGGGGGTTGCATCTATGAAGCTCAGAGTAAAAACTTAGTTGAACCTTCTTAAGAGAAAGTATGATCACGAAGCATCACACCTCCAAACTTAGCTCCCTGGCTCTGACAGGCTTTTAGTGTCCTTGGTGACGGTTTCCCCCTTGAACAGCAACACCGTTCTGTTAAACACACAGGATTTGCCAGGAACATGTTTGTCATCTTATTTTTGTTTTTCCATCACACGTTGTCTTTCAGGTTTGTTTATGGAGGAAATTAGACCTATTTTAAATTCCAGTTGAACACTAATTTGCCTTGGTCTGCCTTGGCCCATGTCTTGGTCGTGTACACAGGGGGAGCATTCAAACGGAGGTTCTTCTTTAAGTGCTCTGTCTGAACTGTTCCACTGAGGTCACTTTCCCCAACTGACACACACACTACTGATCTCAGGTCAGGTTCACAAGCCCGTCCTTGTCTGCTGAAGAAAATTACCTTAGAAAAATCCTATTTAAGCAAGTAGCTACAGGGTCCAAAACTTTGGAACCACCTCTTCTTATAGCAACGCCACTACCCACTTTGACCTTAATAAAAAACACATAGTGGAATTATCACATTTCTGACAGTTTCAACCGAAAATATTAAGCAGTTATAACTTTGTGTATATTTTCTGCTCTCAGGCAAATTGTGCGTCTACAGTAAGTTTGGCCGATGACTTTCTCCTGTCACGCAGATTTCGTTTTAATCTTATGTTGATACCTCACCCTTTCGACACACATGCAGCCTCCACCCTTCAGCCTCCCTCTGCTACGACACGCGTTCATGCCCAATAAGGAGTGAGCTACATCAGTATCTCTCGGCTTCTAAGGCGAGCTGCGTGACTGAGGCAAAGAATGTGAAATATTAACACCACGCATTACTATAGACAGTATTTGTTAAAACTGCTGCTTTTTTAGTGCAGTTATAGTGTACGCATGACTGGTCTTTATGATATGTAATCCATCTATCATGTGACCAAAAGACTGGAAGGACGGAAAGAGGATGTGGAAAGATATCAATCAAAATATCCTCCATTTCGGGGCCCACTTGAATTCTCCTGGCATGAATAAATCTGAAGAAGAAATACATGTACAGCTGGTAAAACAACATTCCTCCCTTTGACTTTCTGGAGAGTCTTTATGTTAAAATTATCAAGATTTTTTGCAGCTTCTCATAACATTTAATGAACTCATGTTCATGCATACAGTCATCTCATCTCTACATCACATGACCCTTGTCTACAAGCTTCTTATCAAAGCTTTCTCCCTGTTTTGTACTGTTTCGCTGGAGGTCCTCATATGCACATTTATTTTCCTTATGACAGTAAACATTTCACAATGTTCTGAGCATAGAGGGAGGGACTCGACGCTGAGGGCACTGGCCAGTGTTCTGAATGTAGGAGACGTGCAGCCGAGCAGAGAGGAGGAGGGGATTGTGGGCAGTCTAAACACTGTCTTGCTCTGTGGCCGCATCCCAAAATGTTTTTGTGTGTGTGCGTAGGCAACGCGCCATTCTGAATTACAGCAGACCACACACACCAGAGGTAGCACCTTGGCTTTTGTGTCTATTTTAACAACTCTGCAAACTTGGCGAAAAGGTGGAAGGTTGTGTTCGAGAGCAAGTAAGTGCAGTAAGAGGTCAACGTTTAAAATTATTTTCTGGGTAATTTACAGCCCAGTCAATATTTATATGGATGTGCCTTAATGTACAAACAGTTGAACAGATTGTTATGTTTCACACCTTAGGGGCCAGTGAACTTTAAAAAACTGTTTTCACTCTGGAGTGGTAACAACAATTAACCAAATGTAGGTGGAATAATGTTACATAAAAAAACTATCAGACCACTCCAGATGATCCAAAAAGCAGCAGCACCTCTTAATTTTGACCAGCCAAAAACAACAGCACAGTTCAGATCTCTCCACTGGTTTCCCATCGCCGCCCCGTCAGGTTCAGAGCTCTGACGCTCACCTACACAGTATTCAACACGATCTTTCCTTCCCACTTCCTCACTCTGCCAGGAGCCAGCGTCTGGTGGTCCTCTGGTGGAAACATGCCGAGCAAAAATCTTCAGCTTAGAGGCCCCCACAAGTTACCAAGCTTAACACCTTCTGCAGTTTTCTGGAGTTTTTGGGTGATTGTACATATAAGTTATAAGTCTTCTGACTAAATGTAAACAACACAGACATTATAATTTTACAAAACCAAGCATACAGCAGATGTGAATCATGAACAGGACTGCTCACTGTGACAAATGATTTAGAGAATAATAAATTATCTTTCCAGCCAATCTCAGCTTGACTAATCTTTTTAATATCTTTTACCTGATGATTTGCTTTTACGTCTTGTAACTATGTTTTGGTTCCGTTACACTCTGCATTACCTGTGCAGCAGATCCACAATGAAAACATTATCACGTTGCTGCTAAACAATATGAAGCTGGTACAAAGCCAGAAACAGTATTGTCCTCAGGAATTGATCAAGGATATTGCCCTTACATTCATCCAGTGGCCATGAACATGACCGTACATCCATCGTATGATTGAGCTGTGTATAATTAAGGAACTGTTTACCTTTAAAAAGGTAAAAATATATTATAAAGACACAACATTGCATTGCAACTGTCAGTGTTGCGTTTACAGCTTGCACATTCTCCCATTAGCCTTGGCCATTAGTTGCCAAAAATGACTTGGGAGAAAAACCTCAAAAGAGAACAATATTTGCCACTGATGGCCTTAAAAGACCAGAATCCAGCGCAACCACAGTCATGCTACATTTGTAAGAAGCGGCGTGACTCTTTAATTTTGCCAATGGGAAAAACTTAGTCAACACTCTCATAGTTGCTTACTATCAGTGCTGCCTGTCCACACTGACATGACGCCCGCATACAAACCACAACTGATTGCAGCAAAATGATGTTCACTAGGAGATGGAAACAGTGCAACAAAAAAATCTCAGTTAATGATATACCTTTTCACAGAATATCTCCTGGAATGCATTAAACATCTCATCTCAATGGTAGTGTAAACGGGTCAGTATGGGGATTTTCCCTCAGCCCTGCACAGACAAACGTATTCCTCTACACTTAGATTATCTGACCACATTCATGCAAGTGCGTCGATTTTTGACTCACTTCGTTGGAAACAGAGCAAGTGATACATCACTTATTAATGAGTAAGTCTTCCCACTGGAATTCCAGTAGCTGTACGCAGGCCACCCTCTTGCAATCAGATTGTGGTTGATCATTTCCACCAGCCCATATCCTGCTCCATCCACAACCAGAGAGCTATTAAGTCCAAGACAATTGGCAGGTTGCCCTCGCCCATCTGAGCGGCGGGTGAGTGGAGTAGGACACCAGCTAGAGTCAAGCTGAGGTCAGCTGGAAACTGTGTTCACATCTGGCTGGGCGTAGCATATTAGCACCTACATTGGTCATGGATATCTCCTGTTATGCAGGTGGGGATCTTGAGAGACTCTGTGCAGTACAGATGACGTCCTTTTCCACCTGGCAGAGTCTGTTTCTCATTTAAAACATGTTTTAGGCCGTGGGAACGTGCTCCACTTTGTTGGAATTTGGAATATCTACACAAGAGTGTTTATATAATGACTTTTCATGTGAGGAGATAATGTAAGTAAACTGATGTTTGGCTGCAATTATGAGCAACAAGGAGACAGCGAAGTTTTCAGCGGTGTCTTTTTTGGGTCACAAGGGGAGAAGGGAAAATATTCAGCATTCCTTGTGAGATACAAGTGAGATAACAAGTGAATAGCTGCTTAAGTCTAGTTTTTAACTTGGAGTATATTACACACATGATGACAGGCGACTTACTGCAGCCTAATGTTGTCAGGTCACCCTAAATGTGACTAAATGTTTACTTCCAGTATTTTTTATGCTTATTTGGATGTCCACTGGGATTCCGAGTGCCGCTCCTGTTTGGTTGCTGGAAGTCTTTATCACCATAATCAGTAAATAACATTCCACAGTCAAAAAAGTTTCTGTTCTGTAGCTGATTTTCTCGTGTCCATTGAAAAGAAAACACTTTGTTGCTACTGGAATCATCAGCAGACGAGAGGAGGCTTAAATCACTTACAGAAAGTCAGGACTTTGATATAATTTAGCAGAAGACATTATGCCAATAAAAATAATGAGTATTTATGATCTCTGGGAGTGCTTTGCAGTGCTGTACATTATCAGACTGAGTGTGTATTGGCAGATTTTCATCACATAGAAGTATGTGAGGTTTCATTTCCAGCAACGGCACTGTACAGTTCTCTGTAACATCTGGTGAGATTATCTCCACCAGCTCAGTTCATTTGAGGCGTTGGAGGTTTCCTGCTGCCAACTTTGAAACACTTTGAATTAGTTGATTGCATTTGTGTTTCTTTTAAAATTCCATTATTGAGTTATTTATAATAAAAAACACATTGTGGAAGCTCTATGTATGGCATGCATCCCACAATAAAGCATATGATTGGTTCCACATCAGGGAAGAGCACGGAAAGGCAGAAAGGCACGGGAAATTTGGAGCCAGGATTGTTTAAGATACCCAGAAATCATCTGCCATATATATACATATATATATATTTTTTAATGTGAGCAGATTTTATTTTAATAAATTCACTTATATCACCTTGGTTAATTAACTCTGTTGCCCCCCCCCCAGGTGATATTGATTAAAGTCTTGTTATTGTCACATAAATGGCAACTGGAGCAATTATAACTTTTCATTTTTCATTCATTTGATTAACTGCTACTATAGCACTCATGCCCCACTGTACATGTTGATCTTCTTACTACACAGAGGCTGGAATAGAAGCTGAGAGAAACACATAACAATACTGAAAATCCATCCATCCATTCATCTGTCTTCTTCAACTACTAACCCCGATCACAACTGTGGGGGGCTGGAGCCTGTCCCGGATCCCGGCTATCACTATCCGAGAGTCAGGGTACGTCCTGGCAGGTCTCCAATCCATCTGAGGGTCAACACAGTGACACAAACACACTCACACCTACAGGCAATTTAGAGTCACCAGTTAACCTAACATGCATGTCTGTGGACTGTGAGAGGAAAATGGATCACCTGAGGCAAATCCACAGGGACAAGATGCAAACTCCACACAGAAAGGTGCTAGCCACCACAGTGATGCCAAATACTGAAAATGCTAATAAATAAAGGAAAGCAGGTAAGGAATTGTAAGTATTGGCCCTGCCGCCCATTAGATTCCAAAGGTGGGTGAAACATCTCTCTGCGGTGACTGTTACATAGAAAAACACTGTAGTTTGGAAGCTGACAGTGACGTTATGGTTGTGACCTGTTGAAACGTGCCAGCAGACATGAAATAACATTACATGTTCTTTGTTTTGACACATCTTCAGTCATTCTGTCTATCCAAACGAACCACGCTGACCCTGGTTATCCCTTTCAGCCTTTGTTCAACTTCACAAATCTACTCTTTACTTTAAGTAACGTTACCACGCGGCACACACGGCATCACACTCTGCAGTTGTGAACTCAAACATAGAAATTATCTCAGAAAGGATTCCGCGGAAGCCTGTAATAATGTTCCACAGAAACTCTACCATGTGTCAAAGGTGGAGGGTGCTGCTGCGGGGGCTAGACAAATGCCAGGGATACCTCAGCCATTATTGTATTCAGAAGCAGTGAGCATGCACAGAACGTTTGAGACACCAAGCGCGTGTGGTGAAACTGAGCGCGTGCCAAGAGGTGAGACACTGAGGGGCCACAAGAGCCGATCACATGAAAGGAAGGGCATTTGATAACATGAGTGCAAACTGAGATACTTTAAATGTTATTGGGAGCTGAAGTGATTATTACCTGACAAGATCTTACCAACATTCTTAGAGAATTAAAATAATACATTAAAGGATAGGTTCACATTTTTCAAAATCTATTTTAAAACAACAGTGGAAAAGGATTTAGTCACTTTCCAAGCGCTCTTTTAATGAAAGTAACTGGGCCAAATATGAATTTATATGTATTTCTAATGTCTATTTCACACTTGGAAATCTGTGTTTGTATCATGAATTTCCCTGGACATTGTTTCCGCGTTGAGTCGCAGTATAGAAGGGAAAAAATAGGGAGCTTTAAGGCATAACTTCTTTTCAGATAAACATTTTGTTTCATGTTTGTAATTGGAACGTGTATTACGACATATGTATTACGACATATCTAGAAATACCTATCTTTTCAATGAAGTTGTAACCACTACTAAAGCATGGTAGAGCATGGTAATAAGCTAAAATATAAAGGGAAGATGAACATAGTATACCTGCTAAACATCTGCATGTGGAGATTTAGCTCAAACTCCGCATCAAAGAGCAACTAGCCTGGTTGTTGAAACCTCTTTTTTAAAAACTGGACTAAATGCTTCTGAAATTTTCTATGAAACTATTAGGTCTCATGTAAATCTATATAAATGAATTTGAAAAAATGTAAAAGCTTATAATTCCAAAAAGTTACATATTCTAATTTGAAAATAAAGAGTTTGTGTCTTTGTACAGCAGATATGCAAAAAACCCTGATTCTGTTTGTGTGTCACAGACAAAAAAGTTTACTAAAAACTAATAGATGCTAATCTCTTTACTGTTTGTTCAGCCAGGTCAGACAACCAACATTCCACCTGCCAACATTACAGGACCATTATTCATCTTCTATGCCATGATCAGCAGCCATTTTTCAACCTACTCTTTGCAGCAGCATTGTGTAATAGTACCTCTTAACCCTGTCACTCAGAAATGTCAAAAGTGCACAAATGTAAAAATTTTGACACTAAAGACCAAGTTTAGCACATCAGATATCGTAGGTGAACTAATGAGCAGACATTTTGTTCACTCCCAGTTAAACTCCTTTAAAGGTTTGGGACTGAGATAGACATTAGCCCCATCTGAAACTCCCAATTTCCCCATGGGGCAGATGAAACGGCGATCAGCACATCTCCCACGTGGTATGTCTTTGACATGAGGTGGGGGCTGGGGCACCAGCTCAATGCTGGTCCCCTCCACTGTCCCACACTTAGGGCTAGTCGTGTAGGCAGACACATCCGACACGCCTCATCTGGGGTTGCTTATCGCTTACTCTGTGGAGCCAAGACTAGCCGTCAGTCATGGTTATTAGGGGCTAGTCTGGAGGGATGTGTCTGAGCCGACATGTGAAGACAAGGCAGGGGTTCATTACGGGAGAATGGAAGGCGAGAGGATTTCTTTACATATCTGGGTTGACATGTGCTGGGTTTGACAGTGTGGGCAATTTCGGTCACCGAACCTAAAACGTGGGCCTACACAGTATATGACAACGTCATCTACTGTATAGAACACAGTAATACAGTAGGCCTGGCTTGTTTCCAGACCAATAAAGTACCGCGTGGGAGAGACAGGAGGGCATCTGAGAGGGAGATGTAGACAATTTCTTCTACTGTGAGTCTCTGTGTGTTTGTGCTTCACCAGGTGCCAGGAATGCATTCGAACACACAGGCAATATTTCACACATATGGCCTTTGTGTTGCTGCGCACTGCACATTTAAGTCAGCAAAGAAAGCTGGAGAATAACAAATGTTAACTTAAGGCCTCCCTAAAACAATACCACTCTCTGTACGGCTGAAGAATTCCACAGCAGCCTGTCATTACATTGTTTAAATTTATATTTCCCAGTGGTGCAGTTTGACGATGCATTGAGATACCAAACAAAAGAAATGTTTCACATTTTTCTGAGATTATACTTCCCTGCCTTGAGGTGGCAAACCTTCATTAGTAACTAAATTGGAGTTAATCAGCTCCACATAAATGTGTGATCAGCAGCAGTAATGCCCCAGGAATGTCAGTGTTATCATTAAAAGTGCATTTCACACTGATGACCATAGCTGTGATTAACAGCACCACAGGGTGTGTTTATCCTTTTTTCCCATACTGCTCACATTTTTTAAATCCTGAAATAGCACGACCCATTTGAAGCATTGCATAGATTATCTCTCCATTTAAACATTTACTTCCTCTTTGCAGTTTACAAAAAGATAAATTGCTGTGTGACCACTATTATATTTTAGCACGGCAGCCAAAAATAAAATTGTTAAAATAGACAGCATGCAGAAAAAAATAGGTCAAATACCTGCCAAAAAGCTGTTTGACTCACAATAAATTCTATACTGGGACAGCTGGAAATGAGCAGTAGAATAAAAAATATGTTTTGAATTTCTCTTCAGAAGGGAGTGGACTGAGGTAAAGGACCCGTTTTTATCCGTGAAGCTCACTGTTGTTCCTGCCTTTCATGCATTCATTGCATTTCCAAATATGCTTCCACACTTAAAAGGCAGCTGCATGTGAGAAAGCGAGAGAAAGAGGAAGAAAGAAAATGAGTAAGATTAAGAGGGGAGGACAGAAATAGTTGAGGGTGTGTAGGCCTGACTCTGACCACTGGCATGCATAAGGAAGCAGCCTCTATTCCACAGGCGGGTGGATGGTTTACAGACACTACAGAGTCCACAGCTCAGCAGCCCACATGCAAGTCCTCTGGCCTTCCCCACCCTCGGCTATTCTGGGCCTCTCTGCCACTGTGGTGGCTTTCACTCAGCAACCACACAAATAAAGCCGAAGAGAAAAAAATATGAGAAAATGAAGCTTCGGGCGGAGAAGGAGGACATGCATTGTTTACTGCTTGTTTTGAGTTTATTATCTTGCCATCATTTGGTTTTTTAGCTGATTTACGGGCTGCGACATCACCAAAACAAAGACTTCCGGCAGCAGTTTACAATATGTCACCAGCAATAGTGTTTAAAGGAGAAATCCTGTTCTTTCTGACGTGGATTATATTGCTGTTTTGAAGAAACAATATTGTAAATGGAAATCTAGCAAAACCTATGGATATAAAAACTTAATCATGAATGCTTGATGAAGAAAGTATTGCCCAACTTTGGCACCATTCATGTGTCCAATATGTCACACAGCATTTGTTGAAGTTTCCTTGGAGATTCTTATTTATAGGTCTGCAGAGTGTGTGAGTTTTTTTAAAAAAATCTAATAACAATCTACATTCAGTGGGGCTTTTAATTTGAAATAAGCTAAATAATATAATGAAAATATATATCAGACTACTTGTTATACTTAAAAACTATGTTTATTTACAGTATACTCACCCAGTAACGAAGTTACATCCCACTCTAAAGTTTTGTCTTTGCCCAGGGGTTAAAAATCCCCAAAAGGTTCAAACTGTCATCCAATGGTTGATGTATAATTTATGACAAATGTCATAAATGTAATAAACAAGGTAATTCAAAGTATCACAGAACAGTCTAACTCAGAGAACCAAAAAGCAGACAGAAAGACACAAGACACAAGAGAGAAAAAGAGAAAAAACACACAACTTGCGTCTCAACATGCAAGCAAGACAGAGACAAACTTCAGGCTATTGTAATTCTTGGTCAGGCTGTAGTCCCACTGTATGGTCACCTTTGTTCTCGTGTCTTTTGTCTCCTTTGTTATAGTCACACAGTGGCTGGGCACCAGTGAGTGCTGTTTACTGATGAGGATGTTCAGTATCTTTGCAGCCAGTGTGCAATGACACCTCATGTTACATGATATCGAGCCACACCTCCCCCAAAATGTGACCAAGAAAGAGATGCACCGTACAACAACCAGTCAGTAAACTATTCTTTTGCACATTCATGATATATTACATTATTTCATTTTACACTTTAATCCTTGGCATTGAATAGTAACATAATGTTTCCCTGTAAGGCCTCTCTGGCTTTAAAAGCACAAGCCTGCGTTGAGCATTTCACTGTGTCATGGACAATAAAGCAGCTCCTCAACCTCCTCCTGAACTTTCCCTCTGCAGTTTATTTCATGATAATGACTTCACTTTTTGATTCTCTGAAGAGGCAGATCAGCTCAGCTTACAGGAAATTCCTCAATAAATTACCTTCTGAACTGTACCTGCATTCCTGATATTTTATGCCGACTATTACACCATAAATGGGACATGTAACATCTTACAGCACTTGTAACATGGGACAGCCATACACATTCTTAATAGTAACGCTCCTTGTAAATAATGAATTTCCTTTATTTGCTCTTCACACACGTTTTCCCCCTTGAGAAATCATTAAACATTGATCAAAAGAATATGAAGAAAGAACCAACAAATTCAGCTCCACTTTGAAGCGTATGGATGTTCTACAACCGTGTCTCCTGGGGCCACTACAGAAGCTTACGTGTTTCTTTAGTGAGGTGTAAGGTGCAACAGTTAGAAAAAGCCCAGCCTCAGCCTTTGATCTGTTATTTTAACGTCACAGGCTCTGGATGGCAGCGTTGATCTGCTGGTCGACAGTTAGGTTGAAATATCTTAACGAGATGGTGGAGTAACATGCTCTGCTAAGATAACGAACGCCATGAAGACACCTGCTAAACATGGCACAACTTTTTGTGCATGTTAAGCATTAGAAAGCTGAGCAGAGTGTTTGTAGATTCTCAGTTTCCTATTATATTTGAAGGTACTCTATCTGAAATGTTGATTTCCCGTTCTTATGCTTATGGCATAGAAGAATAGCAACTCTAAGGGGAACAGTCTGATACAGTGGATCAAGAATAAATTATCACTTTGTGAATGTGATTGTATTTAGTTTTTATTTTAAAATTTTTCGGCTGATTAATTTGGATTTGGGTGTTTCTATCGTGTCTTGGTGTTTCACACAAATCATCCTTTGAACCCTGACATACATTGAGCAGAGTCTTGTTTGGCAATAGACAATATCTGCTGTAATTATCACGTTCTGTTCTACCTGAGGGAAGCAGACATAATGTAACTACCCAGATAGATGTGACTCAGTATTTCCTCACCCTCACATACACAAATGCAGTCTGGCTAACGTGTCTGGAGCTGTCAACATGAATCGCTGACTGTGTTTTAGAGCAGATTATCTTGAGCTTTGGTTTATTCCACCCTGAGACACAAGGAGACTGGGTCGTTTCAGACTAGTGATGAAACTCCTGGTTTTATGGCACCATGGAGAACATGGTGAGGATTACAACGAGCATCACCTTGACGTATGGCATTCTGTGTCTATCTGGCCTATCTGTGCTCCTCACCCTCACTTCATCCACACTGTGGGTTTTTCAATCCGAATTCTTTAGGCGCCACCTGCTGGCTTTGCTCCACATGCAGCCACTCTGTTCTCAATGTGCACATTTTCGTTGGACTATATAGTAAGAAATTGTAAGGAGACAAATCATCAAGGTCACATGTATGGAAAGCAGGATTGCCTCAACATAAATTCTGTCAGATTGTTTTATTTCTAAGAAGAGATAAGTAGCTTGTGTGTTTACTCATTGGGGGGAGAGGACAGGGAGGATTGCTCAAAGTTCAAGGCCAGGACTCTGTTCGTGGTATTTTTTTGTTTGTTTTGTTAAGAAACATTGTAAACATAAAAAAACAGTCTAAATTTTTGGAAAAAGATGCAGAAAAGTTTAATTTCATAGAGTAGGACAGTGATTTCTCATGAAATCAGCCACAAGGTTATGCAAGTAATGTGTATTTGCTTGGATCGTAATGCATTCATTAAGCCACAAAGTTGAAATCTTTAATGCAATCTAGACCTGCTTCCTCATTTTCCCAGCATTTGTCAGTTTTCAGGGAGTCATATTGTGTAGTTAATGACAACCTTGTATGTTCAACATAAAAAATGTATAAATAAGAAATATAAATTATTAATGCCCGAGGGGAAATTGCTTTCGTCCCGAGGGACAAAGCAGTCTAGATTTCCCCTGATCATTATATTAATTTTCTTAAGTGTGCTATCATGCATGCATTAAGGTCAATAATGCTTTGCACAAACTTGTAAACATTATTATTTTATTATAGAATTTCTTTAAGGCTTTATTTTTTTAAGTTCTTTCCACACAAGCAGATTTTAACAATGTGTGTATCCTTTTTTAAGTTTTAAGTTTTTTTGTTCTTTGTTCATATTGCTGCTGAATTACAAGCATTTCCCCACTGTGTGATCAATAAAGTCACCAAAAGAGACAGGATTTATTTCAGTCTTTGCTCATGAACATTTGTAGGGCTTTTATATTGGTGATAAAAATAAACACGTTCTGGGAGGACCTAGAACAGCTTAGCACTTCCTGCCAGTCAACCAACATGTCCTACCACTGTTGTCAAGTCCATCAGCACCCAGCGATCGGCACAGGCTGCTCCAAGTCTGCTTCTTCTACTGTGAACATCATCCAGTCTGCTCCAGTCCTTGTCAATATCTTGCAGGGATCCTTTAAGGATTAGCCTGAACTGCTCAGGGCGACATATAAGGTGTAAAGCCCCCAAAGCCCTATGCAGGCCTAATTATCTCTCTCTAATGCTTCTGAACTACAGTCCCCAAGCACTCCTGAATTTGATCTGTCTAGCAATAAGCACTGGATGTCTGAAGAGACAGAGCTTTGCTGTGTCCCCTGAGCTTCTGAGGTACCATGACAAAGTGTCACCAATGTATGGTTCCCCGACGGTCCCTGTTCCCCTGACTCTCCCTTAGTCAGCTGATGTCTCCAGTGTTTCTGAGTCAGCTGATGCTTCTTGTGTTCTGAGTAAGCAGGTGACGCCAACATCTCCTGTGTCCACGAGTCAGCGGGTGACACCAACATCTCATGAGTCAGCTGATTCTCCCTGTGTTCCTGAGTCAGTCCAGTGGATGTCTCTTGTGTTCCTAAGTCAATTTTTTTTCTTTCTTACATCTCCTGTGGTTCACAGTCAGCAGGTACTACTGGCACCTCCTGCAGTCCATAGTTGTCAGGTTCTGCTGATGCCCCACCTGTTCCTGAACATTAGTTAGCAAGTCAGCAGGCCATTGTCTGCTGCTGCTGAGGTCAACACCATGGTTTGTCTTTGCAACTACTGCACGGAAGAAAGAATTTGGCCTTCACTTCTGGCCACCAGTTACATCTTTAGAGGAATACCAGTTTCCAGGTGCTCCACTGCCACAAGTCCAAACTCCTAAGTGACCTGATTCCTGGCATGGTGTTCCTGTGGTCCACTTCTTCCCATCCATCAGTACCAAAGTCATCAGCCCAGGGTCATTTCTACTCGATTTTTTTGCCCAGCACACAGTCTAAATGGTCAGCACTTATAAAACCCTTCAGCTTATCTGTACCCAGAGGACTTGACCCTGCTTCTCATTTACCCATTCACACAATCATGTAGGCACTCACTCACCAACTGCAGCTGGCCTGAACTCAGCAGGAGCAACTAAGTTTAGCTTCAGTGTCTCGCTAAAGGACAGTTCTGACAGGAGGAACTGGAAATAAATCCAACAGCTCTGGAATTGATGGATGCAATCTGTACTTCCTGAGCCACAGTGTCTCCAGCCACCTCATGCACGTACGCTCACTTAATAAACAGTCTCTTCCATTTATATACCTGCCACTTCAGCTGAGTCGGTGCCAGATGGTTCACTTTGTTCATTTAGTGCTTTAGTGTCTCACTCAGTATGCATGTTACATTTTCTACTTATTTTTTTTGTTCTCTGCTTCTGTTCAGCCCTTGCCAGACCCATCTTTGAAGCCAGACGTTCTCCACATGTTTAAGTTCTTGTCTGCTCTTTTCCCTACTCTCCTGTCCTCTCAGCATAAAACCTTGGCTTGTGTTTTTAAAGAAGAGGAAAACCAAACTGTGGTCACTTTAAAAAACTCCAGCTTACATGAAAACAACTAATTGGCGTGGGTCAAACTATCGTATCACCAGTTGGACCTCCACCAGTGTAGATCTAGATAACTTACAGTCATAGAGTCAATTTCAGGTTGTTAGTAGCAACTAAATCAACAGATCAAGACTTAAATTGGTTTCTAGAAAAACCAAAAGGAATTTAAGGTGGGCCCATTTTAATTATTCTAGCATTGTTTTCTCACATAACCTAAAAACTGAACATCTGTCTCTAAAACTCAACGTGTACAATAAATCCAGATACAGTGCCAGAAAAAAAACTGCAGTAAATGTCCTGAATAACTATAAAGTGAAGTCAGCGTGATTGGTTGTTCGTCTGTGTATGTCTTTCTGTTAGCTTTGAGATAGACTGGTGACCTGTCCATTTCTCATGACAGCTGGTTCCAGACCCCTGCGACCCTGAATACGACAATTATCAAAGATAACGGATGGATGAATGAATATACAACTAAAGTTCAGATCTGAAATTTATTTCAAATGCAACATGTTCTAGTAATAACTGTTTCTATCAAGGTGTTTTCATATTTGTATGCTGTTCATGCAGTTTTGGTTTTCCTTTGTGAAGCACCCTGATGCAAGAACAGTAAATGCCTGCTTCTGAGATAGACATCAGAGATAGACATTCCCCAATTCCTCAAAAAAGTTATAGTTGAGCGATACTGTGCCTTCTGTTACACAACCCATACCACATCTTTATGGCTGAATGAATCTTTAAAATATCTATGATTAGGGAATGCAACAGTTGCAGAAGTTACTTTTGCTTCCCCTGACGCAGGCCTCCCGTGCACACGGGCAGAAAACTGTCCTACAGTGGTGATATTGAACAACTAGACAATAACACTTTGTGATCTGTCAGCAAAGAACAAATAGTGATGCCATATTTTTCCTTGATTCCTTTCCCATGTATTCTTTGACATGGGTAATGGGCTTATTTCTGTGCACAAAAGCAAATCTGAGCAATGAGATAGGAGCGTGGGCAGACATATGGTGGGTGGATAAAATTACAGTGTTGACAGTTTCTGCTTATCTGCCGGCTTTGACCCGATGGGAGCACGGCCACGGCTGGATACGCCTCTCCTATCGACACATCTACGTCTACACAAACCCAGAGTCACTGGCCAAGCTTTTTCACACTGTCATGCGTTCTGGTTTCAGGTGGGCTTTTTGTTCCCTGTGCAGGCAGAATGCAGGCTGTGGGTTAAGCAACAATTGTTTGCTCAGAGACCAGGGAAGAAACTGCACGTAGCAATCCCCACTTCAGACTTTGTGAGGGAACTCCCTGTTACCTCTGTATCCAAAGCAAGTGTGTCTTTGTAAAGAGACAGAGGCTGAAAGAAACTATTCAGAGTTCACGGACCACTGCCAAGTAAAATAAACATGATCCGTCCAGAAAGAGAACATTTATGTAATAAATTCACCCTTGAAGTCATCAAAGTCATTTGTTTGTGTTTTTCAGATGAAAAGTATTAAATATGAACCTTCCAAAATATGACAAGAATGCTAAATTACTATTGATACAAAAAATGTAAACACCACAAATACAGACAAAAAACATTACATGGATTATATAGATATGCATGTTTATTATGGAAAACCTGAAGTACATGACTACTTCTCCTCCACATCCAATGCCATTTGTAACACTTGAATAAAATCCAGAAAGGACAGCTCCACACTCTGTGACTACGGGTCCAAGGTTGTTGTGATAATACATGTGTTTAGTAACTTTTTAAATCCCAGTGCACATTCTGTCCCAGTTCACTGCAGGGAAAGACGGAGAGGAGCGAAACATACCGGTGAGTCTTTAACTGAGCCTCTCATTAAAGAACAGTGATTCTGAGTAGCATAACATGCTGAAAATATATATCTATTTTCAAACATTTACACTACATTTGCCAGAAAATGATACACATAAAACAACTTCAAATGAGGCTCAAAGCTTTGTAGTTGGAATAAAACTTAACATATAACGATAGATGACACTTATTTCCACCTGTCTGTATGAAGCTACATTACTATTACACACTACACTGATTTTTAGTTACGTGCTGTGATATGTGTTTCGTTAAAAATAATTATTCTTAATGAACGCTATCTCTGTTATTAAAATATATTACCAATAGCAATACGAAGTAACAAATATAAAATACAAGGTACTCAGGTTTCACATTTAATATGAAACTGTTTGTAATTTAGTATTTATTTGAGGTAAGTGAAATTCATTGTCGGATTTACGCCGATGAACCCCGGAACTCTTCAGTGCGGCACTTGGGCCCGCACGGAATGTTTTTACGGTTACATTTAAGTGTCAACTGAGGAGGCTACCTTAGCTTCACTTGCACAGTAAGATGTCTAGTATTATCAGTTTGGCTTTTTTGATATTAAAAAAAAAAGAATATCTTTACGTAACGAGTTGACGTGGTTATGTATGATATATGAGCCGTTTAACTGTTTTGAATGACTTTGCTTTGAGTGTAAGTACAGGATTTGGGAGCTGGTGACTTTTAGCTAATGCTAGCAGAGAGGCTGCACTGACGGTTAACGTTAATTAGCTACCATAATTAGCTAGCTAATTGTGTTAATGAACTCTGGCACGTATATGCCATGTTGTAGACCACCTCGCACATTGAATTTCTCATCATGTTCAGAGTCTTAACTAAACTAAAGAGTTGATGTCTGGCTAACACAGTGGCTCACTGATTATATGCTAATCCAGTTAAGTTAACGTTACCTAGTTAATCTTGTTGTTTAGCCATTATTAACGGAGCTCCGTGTCAACAGTAGCATCTGTTTGCAGGCTGCTCGGTTATAGCGTGTTTGCTGTAGCCCTTTATTTCTCCTGTGTTTGCTTGGGGAACAGGGGCGCATTTTCTAACTTTCACATGGTTGTGGCTATTTGGAAATCAGGATCAGTGGCCTCTTCAGAGTATTTAAAAATGAATAGTATTAATAGTAATAAAGTATTTTTTATTTAACCATTTATTCATGAATGTATTTAATCAAATGCAGCTATTCCATAACCGTTTGGACCTAAACAGATGGGGTTGGAAATAAGTGGATGTTCCCAAAATTTTATAGAATGAAAACTGTATTAATAACAAGAAAAACAACATAAACTCACAAATAGCAGCGGATTGGAAGTTGGCAACTTTAGCCTTTAGCCTATCAAACAGGCAACCAAAGGTTTTAAACAGATTAAGTGGACACACATTTAGATATGACATGTTTTGCTTTTTTGCCTCGGTTTAATTTGTCCTGTAAGTTTTATTCTTTTAAATTTTTCTGCAGGCTAGCAGAATGGCCCAGACAGACAACAAAGTGCTGGTTTTAGGAGCCTTGGCTGGAGTGGCTGGTATCAGTTTGGCTGTCGTGTGTTACCAAGGCTTTAGGTCAAGACGAAGAGGCTCATGGCCAGGATTCTACCTCAACCGTACTAATGAACAAGGGAATGGTATCATGTTGGTGGATGGTCCAGGACTGCCCAGGGGCCAGGCTGAGGTGCTGGAGCGCCTTGAGGCCCTAATCCAGTGTGTGTCTGAATTAAAAGATGAGATGAAAGCATTGAAGAGTGCTCTGCCAACACTGCAGGACCAAGTCAGGGAAGAGTTGAGGGGAAGAGCTGAAATGCGTCGAACTAGCCCTCTACACAGGGCCACACCAACACGAAAGAAAAGGACTGCAGGCAACGTCACTGGGGCCAGAGCCGGTGGCCGGAGCTCAGAGGAGGCAGAGAGTGAGGGAGGGTGAGTACTTTTAAAGCTGAGACAGTCACCTTTCCAGTTTCTCAGCTTTTTTGAACAGATTTGGTTAGGAAGATTTGGCAATCACAAAGAGACTTCTACGACCCCTTTTTCTCACCCTGTCACAATGGCACATACAAACAAAATTTAAATGAAATCTTTGAGCCTGCCAATGACAGTGGAGCTGCTCAGTGGTTACAGGTGAGCCTGTGGTTTTACTGGAGAGCTTCTAGGTGGAAAGTGTGCAACAAAGTGAATGCGATTGGGGCATTCTACCCTTGGAGTAATATGTCAGTCTATACACTATAACCCTACCTCAAATACTAAAATGATATTATTAAAATTGAACATAGCAAAAAACTGAAATGTTAAATTTACATTTTAGATCCTTTACCTTACAAGTCCGATTTATTATCCGGTATGTTGTATTTGCTTTAATTTTGTTTTGGTTGAGATGTAAAAATGTTTGTGTGTATGTTTAAAAATAATTGATAGCAGTGGCTTCAATAACTTTGAAATGGGAAAAGTCCGGATCCATCAGGAATCTTGACAAATTCAGTAAGTAAGAAAGACCTCGATCAGGGAGATAACTAGGAACCCAATAGTTACTCTAACAGATCTTCACAACTTTTCTGATAAGATGGGAGAACTTGGCAGAAGGATGAACATCTGAGTTACTCTCTGCCAATCATACCTTTATGATAGAGTGGTAAGACTGAAATTGCAGCTGTTTGTCAAGCAACATTTTAACAAACCACAGCACATCTATGTTTTGATGACACAAAGTCAGACTGTTTCAGAAGAGCTCTGAGCACTATTTCAATCAAAACAACACTGGAGTGGCTTCAGGGCAAGTCTCTGACCTTCTTCTTTTTCTGAGTGGCCTAACCAAAGCCCAGAATAAAACTACACAGAACATCTGTGGACAAACCTGAAGATGCCAGTTTATACACACGTTCCGTCTAGTCTGATGGAGTCTGAGAGAAACGGGATAAAATGCCAAAATCCAGGGGTACGATGCTTGTAGAAACAGAACCTAGAAGATTTAAAGCTATGATACAGTAGCTGGGAGACAGAGGATTCTATAAATAAAATATAAAACATCAAAGTGCAGAGTTACTGTACAAACCTAGACACAGTGCCACACAAAAAGCCTTGACAGTCAAGGTGAAAGTTCACACCCACTTCCTGATCAGCTTGTAAACTAAGCAATGATTGCACAGACATGACCTTTGATCATAGCCTGTATTTTGAACTGTTAACAATTATTAATCGATTGTCTGTTGCTCAAATTGCATTATGCGTATTATTATTATTATTATTATTATTATTATTATTATTATGTTCCTTTTGTATGACTATCACACATTCTTGTGTAAAATACATGTATATAATCATAAATTCTATGCTATCCTTCTCCCCTGGTGATGCTCTGGTAGTGATTAACTACAGCTATCTTGTTCAACAAGTGAAATGCATGCTGAAAAAAACTTGGCTTGTCTGTTGAATCTTAGAAATTATAGAATTACTATAAATATAATCCAGTACGTGCATCTTTTTTCAGTAGATGCACACAAAATAAAAGACAAACAAAAATCACAGCAGGTGCCAAGAGGCAATTTGATTTCAGGTTTCCACTTTTCATGTAAAAGCGATCAATAGATCGCTCTTTGGATGAGAACTCTTTTGCACCTCTAACTGTACCTGTTAAACCTGCTTGCTCATTTTATGTGCTTAATTATAGTTATGACAGCATGTACATTTGCCTCAGGTGCTGCAGAGAAGAGCAGACTAATCAAGCGTCGCTTGCCCAGTCATTCAAATGCCTTGAGCCCATGCCAAAATTAGAAACATAAACAATAGATGTGTTTCTTTTGAAAGGAAACTCAATCGGATCTTTTAAAAACTTGCATCAACAGATTATTTATGATGCCTAACATTTTAAATCTAGTAGATTTGCATTTATCTTGCATATGATTGCATGTTTTCTCAGATGTTGTATCAAATCTTCGGTAAAAAAAGATTTGTTGCCAAGCATTTATAATTTAGCACATGCAGATCTTTGCTACTGTGGGACCCAGATAGACATTTTATCTGTCATTCGACTCTCTTCATCCTGTGCTTTCACAGTATTTGTGTCGGAAGTAGAGCATGTGAAGTGCCAAGAAGACATCATAGCCCTCAGTACAGCCGCTTTCACATCCTAACCACACTGTTTTTAATTGTGCCGTCAGCCTTAGATCAGAGCTGCACAATTCCTCCCTGTCACTGTTACTCTCCTCAGAGTGATTAATCAGATGCCTTAGAGCAGTTATTTAGTACAACAACAATAAAATAGGCCAACTGACATCCAGTGCACTCTGATATAATTTATCTGTGTTGTGTTTTGCTGTGTATGTGGTCTGGCAATCACATTCCATGGAAAGGTTGGGTTGAGATGAGCTGTTTTGTCTTTATTTAGTTTTTCCAGTAAAGAAGCCAACGTCAGTCATTATATAATGTTTAAATTGTACTTAGTTTTTTTCTCTTAAATATAAGTTTAACATCTGTTAGAATGAGAGCTTAAATGAAGCTTTAACGTGATCCAGAAAAAGCATTTCATGTTTCATTTTTCAGGAGTAAATGCTATTGACCTGTGTCATGTCAGCGGAGACATGAAGTATACAAAGTGTAAAAATGTATTTCTATAACAGTAAAATATTTCACGTCGTCTGTGTTTGTTGGCATTGGAAATACAACAGCCAGACAGGTAATAAGAGCATATAGAGTGAGACTACTTTTTATAATGGATAAACATTTTAGATTTCTCTACCTCTACCAATATTAAAATCGAATTGCTTATTGACTAGAAAAGCAGATGGAACTGTAAGACTGCCCTTTAGCACATGTGGTTCACCGCTTTTGAGTGGCAGTCGTCGGCCGCATCAAATGCCTAATTACAGCTCACATTATTATGCATTTTAAAAAATCATACAACTCCCATAATTAAAGAGTAATTCCTGCCGCTCTGATAGTTGTTTGATCAGGGGGTGTGGAGGTTAGTGGGAATGATGCAGTGGAGAAATTCCAGCACCTTAGGGAATAGAAAGCGTTTCCCCAGAGAACCCCTAATCCTCACATCCTTTTAAGGGCTCTTTGTGTCTGTTTGGCTGGCTTGGACGTTTTGGAGCACACTATCTGCATGCTCATTAAAGCCACAGTTGTGAGGATTAGGTACCACTCATTGCATGTTTGCTGAAATCTAAAGCCTTAAGAATACATTTAACATTAGCAAGATTAGTGTGCTTATGATTGCTTGGTGCAAAATGTTAGGTTTGCAAACAGCAAAATCATTGACAACATTTGCTGGCTCAACAAGTAAAACCCATCTCGAGGTTTGCATACCCTCGCTTCTAGTAGCTTTTGGCAACGGACTAAATACATACAATACTAACTACAATGTTTGTTTTCATGATTTACTGAACAAATTCATAAAAAAATGATTGGTGGAGTAACAGATTTCCAGCAGGGGGCGTCATGGAAGTATGAATAGGACCTTTAATAACTGTAGAGAATAATAGATGCAGATCATGAATGGGCAAAGGCCTGTGCAAATACCTTTGTGCTGTTTATTGCTGTTGGAAGCTTAATGGTTTTCTGACATTTGTGTTAACATGTGTCTTTCTGGTTGTACAATCACTGTTGATGAATTGTTATTTTAAATCCATAAATTCTGTCCTGTTTGTCTACAGAAGTTTGTCAAGTGTGTTGGCTGTCTGCAAATGGTCTGAGAAGGGGGCCTGATTTCAACTTAAGTCTGTGTAGTAATGTCTAATATTTCTACGGCAGTGTACATCAATGACACAACAATTAGTGTGACATCGTGTTAAATTTACAGTGCTGGTTAGTGTGGATCAGTACAGAACATGTAGACTCATTCCCTGGAAAGTTGATAGTTGCGTTCTCTCGTCATTGTGTCACATCGGCTTCTTCAGAGGTGTCTCTCTGCAGGTAAAGAGACCCATCAATCACCCAGTCTGGGTGCCAAGCTTTCAGATGCCTCGTTTAAAAGTGTCTTGTAAGAACTTGTAATTTTGTCGACAGTTCCTACTAAGTTTATTCGCATCACATCTAGCTTAAGGACATCACCCTTCATCTTTTTTCCTTTTCCAAAAAATCTGCATTTATGACACTGGATAGTTGATTTAAACAGATTTCACTTTTGTATAGTAACGGGCAAGCCTGATCAACACACGGTGATGTTTAGAAAGAGAAAAAGGAACTCATTGTCTGGTCTGTGATTAAAAGATTTACTTTAACTTCCATGTGACGTCATGGTACATGTTGCTTCACAGTTGATATCGAGACATTCATGTCTATATCCTTAAATTCATACTGTATCTCAGTGAAAGACTTTTGGCCAAACAAACACATTTATTGAATAGAGTTGAGTACAATGTATATAGTGAACACACACGTGTCCCCAGTCGACCAGGCCAGTCTCTGATCTGTGTCTATTGAGTTTGACTACCCGCATCTTTTTTTCGTTTGTTTTAGTAGTCTGCCAAAAGCTCTTTTGTGTAACCACTCAGTATAAAGTTGATTCATCTCTGCAAGTAGCTTTCTACCAATTTCTGTAATGTATATTATAGCAGCTGTAATAAATTCTGTAAATAATGTGATTACTTGTTTTATAAAAAGAATCAGTCTTTAATTATTCATCCACTGAAAATTGTTGTCCAAGCATCTCTATAGAAGCTTTTACATCTGTGTTTCACTAATCAGTGTCTTTGAATGCTTTCCAAGGTGGACAGATCTTTCAATGGAAAGGTCAATATCCCTTAGGTTCATCCCATCTGATATTCAGACATTTCTACCCCATTTGCCTTTTGGCAAAAAATTAAGTGTCACCTATATACAATTTTGTACAAACAACAATTTCTATACTATTTTAAGAAGTGCATGAAATATTGCATTCATTTTTGACTTGGCTTCATTGTGTTTGTTCTCACTGACACAGTGATGCCAAGTTCTAACCACAACTGTCGAACCCTTTGGGGGGTCAGACAATAAATAACCGCCTCCAGTCAATCAACCATTGTTGCAGAGCAGGTCCTCACAGGTCCTGTCACAACACTTCCACACACTGAAAAAGCTGAGCTGCGTGTTCCAAGGCCCAATGATGTTGGGGTGGTAACTTGGATTTGTTTTGAATAGTGCCACTGTGAAGACAGCCCATGTTAAGCTCTTCTGAAAGATTCCTTCATTTCCCCCTGGGGTTTGTAAACTGAAAAAGCTGAGCTCACTTAGGGAGCCTGTTAAAAATGAAAGTTAAAGCTCTGCAGTCCTTTATCTTTTAGAGTAGGTTGAGTGCTATGAAATTGGATAAAACATGGGTGGATTATATTTATAGTGATGAATATAATATTTAATTTATCTAGCAATATATAACATGCACATCCCAAAGAAATACTGCTGGCTCTACAAGTGCTGAAACATTAAATTTCCTATTTTGTCAGTCAGACAATTGTCAAGAATTTTCAGAATTTAATGATAATTCAAAACGCTTATCAATTGAAATTGCAAACCAAATACCCATCAGTCTTTGCTATGCACAGGCACGGGTTACAGAGCTCTTATATAAAAGGTCACAGAAATTATTGGTGAAAGCTGAAAAATGCTGCTGAAGACTGAAGGAAATCAGCGCTGCAATACCATCAGGTTTATATGGTAAAACATTTTAATTTGCTTTATTTTAGTCAATATCAATCTACTAATAGTATGCCTATCTGATTATCAATACTGATCCTCTAGATCATCTTGGGATATCTCTACCACTATAGAATTGCATTCAGGCAAAATGTATGACAGGACTGTCATTAGACAGTCATTAATCTGTGTTAGACGGACTTAGTTTTAACGTTTATGCATTACATAAACACACGTGAAAATAAATATAGATATTTTTCTTTTAGCTTCTTTTTCTTTCAATGCAAGGGATTTGTGGAATGGCGTGACAGGAATGCGCTGATCACTCAGTACTCTGCTGTCGGTCTCTCCAGCTCCACTGAGTCAATAACTATGGGGAGGGAGGGCTAACAGGCGGCTGAATGAATAAAAGAACAAAAGGATGAATGAGGGAACTACACAAGTTCAGTAATCTGATTCCTGCTACTGTTAAATAGCAAACTTAGGACAGAGCTTTTTAAGATAGTGTGGCCAGATTGGAAAGAGAGACCACAACAGTTAGAGGAAACACAAACGTTTCGCTCATAATTTTATGCCAGGGTGTATTTGACCGTATAGTTTGTCCCTTTTAAGTGTTAATCCAGGGAAGGACATTGTTGAAGAGCTTTAGAGCACTATTACCAAAATGAAGAAAATGAAATGGATTGTTGTAAAGATGCTATATAGTATAATTTGTCTCACAGCTCGTTCTCTGGTCTATTACCTTCCTACAGTAACTTCTCTAAATTCTATTAATCTATTTTTAGAACATTTAAGATTGCATCTCTCCTTGATTTTGAAATGTGAAAGTGAAATGTTTTTTTATAAACATAATATTTGATGAACTCTCAGCTACTACAAATGTACCTTCATCAGAGTGTAAAGTTAATCCTAATTTAATGGAAACGGACAACACAATACAATGCTTTGTAAAATAGGACAGAATTACTTCATCTCAGCATTGCATATAATTTGGAATTTGTGTTGTTGACTTTGTCAGCATTGGTGTGTTTTTTTTTATAACAGTTCTTTCCTTGACTGAAGAAAGTCTATGCAGCTCATTGCCCTCGTGTTACTCTGTAATCACAGCACACAGAGTTGTGTGTGGGGTGGAGTGAGAAAACAGCCTCTGGCACGAGGCACCTGTTGAATCCACTGTGTATCTGTCTGTGGCCCGTTGCGACACATCCCTCCAGAACCATGGCTTGCAGCCCATAATATTCCCTTAACCACCAATGACGCAAATGCACCCTATGCCAACACTTAATAGGGCCTTTCATATTTTGAGCCTTGTCTAGGTCTTTCATGTTACTTATACTGTGAATATAGTACATTTTTAATGCTACTTAAGTGTTAGCAATACAGGAGTTGAAGGGGCAAACACGGTTTGCCTCGCGCCAACAAAGCGTGTTCACGTAAAAGCCTCCGGGTATCCACCTGAAGACGTCAAGGGTTTTTTAACGGCTATTATTTATAAACAATTAAGTTACCCACTTATGTAAACAAACCCAGTTTTATTCACAGTTTGTGTGTGAAGATTGATCCTTTCTAATCAGCACCTGGCAGAAAATGGCTTGTAAAAATGCTTGTTAGAGGAGGCTTGTGATTAATGTGAAAAATGCCTTAGCTGAGGTGTTTTCATTTCAGAAGGTGGTTTTAGATTGTCATGTAATCTGGCAAAACTCCATTAGGGCTGTTTATTAAGGCATACTGTGACCAAGCTGCAGAATGGAGGCTCTGTGTCTTAGTATTTGGAGTCACCTAGGTAAACAGGTCATCTTGCTAATTCACATCATCCGAGTGTAATTGCACATGGAATGTGTTGACAACACTCTGGGCCTACCAACACTGTGTTCCCTGTTTGTGTTTGTGTTTGTGCTTTCAGGTATATGACTGCACTGACAGACTCTGAGGAAGAGGAGTTAAGTGATGCAGAACAGAGTGATGACGAACAGCCCGAAGACAGATTATCTATCCTGCTCGAGAGGATTGACCGTTTGCATAAAGGCACTGACGATGATAAAAGGGAAAGTCTCAACATCTTATTAGAGAAGAGAGAGAAGGTGTGTTTCATTGGCTGTTAACTATATATATACATTTACTTTATGAATGTTTATCTAGTTGAAGCTGTATATGTCAGTGTGGAGCTGCGTGTGCGCATAGTTGCCAACCTAGGGCTGATTGTGTTGATACAGTTGTGTGCAATGTACACACAGAAATATCTGTATATTCATGTGCATTCTTGTTTTTAATTTTTGTGTTTAATGGAGATTTTATTTATTAGTTTATTTCTAAAAGCCTAACCAGGGACAGGGGCTGCAAATGAACTTTTGCTATTTGCACTGTATACAAGGCATCAGTTGCTTAGTTGCAACAATGTTTAGCTGTATTGTACCTGCAAAAAATGTACAAATGCACAATAGAGTATCCTAACATGTTGGCGTACTTTTACAGTTTGGAGAGGACTCAGCATTTCTTTGGCGGTTAATCCGAGGCTACTGTGATGTTCATGACATCAGCTCCACTCTAGAGGAGAAGAAGAACCATGCAGAAACTGGTAATCTAACAAACCTTGTTTATTCCCTCATTTGCTAAGCATCAAACTTTAAATATGAGGTGGTATAATGTAGTAACCTCTGATGTTATGCTGGCCAAACCCTGAAAATGATTTAATCATAAATCATTTAATAAAAAGGAAGAAGAGTAAGATATTTTGGCTCTTACTCCAGTGTGCTGTCCAAACCATTTATGCCAACTTAGGTGAATATAAAACATAATGGACAAAGGAGTCCTGAGCAGCAGGTCTACCAAGACTACACCTTCATAGTATGGGCGAAAAAAAAAAACAGCAAAAAGACAGAAATTTTAATATAGTGAAGACAGACAAACATTTAATGACATTCCAGTACATCTACTCCAAAAACTTAATTCATTGAAGGCAATTTTAAAATCTTTGAAGTTGGCTTTAATTCAAGATAACAAAACATTGTTCTCATTAACAGGTTGACTGTGCTT
This sequence comes from Channa striata, assembly GCA_033026295.1. Taxonomy (NCBI): domain Eukaryota; kingdom Metazoa; phylum Chordata; class Actinopteri; order Anabantiformes; family Channidae; genus Channa; species Channa striata. The sequence continues at coordinate 3,554,753 of CM065184.1, forward strand.
GTACTGTATTACACACTAAAATCAAGTACAGTAGAGGATAACACTTTTTTCCAACAAACAGGGGCTCTTTTGTGAATCTGCTGGAACTTCAGACTAAACTGACCAGTTTTTTGTAAACCTTCCTCTTCAGTTAGAAATAGCCAGGTGCTTCCTGCAAAGACACCTGTGCCAAAACATACAAGTACATAGTCTTTGAGACATGGCTATTTAAAGCAACAGGGCTGCATGTTTAACATTCATTTAGATATTTATAAAGCTAATGGAATGAAACACTTTCCACTGAATGATGATGGATTTAAAACAGAGCTCCTTTCCGAGATTGCATTTCATATTGCCTCTGTTTTTATTGCCTTAATCCGGTGCCCTGTGATGTAAATCCTCTTTTGTTTTCTCATTCAACACACCCCTTGACTCTATTAATTCATGCTTTTGTCATGTGAACAAGAATATCCAAGGTGAATCGCGTGAGGTGAATTTGTGTTTCAGTGAAGCATCATAATCGATTGTCTATTTTCTCTTTCCTCTTAGGGAAACAAGTTGGTGAGGAGGCGGTGAGACTGAATCCCACGTGTGCTGAAAGTCATCAGTGGTGGGTTTCCATATTTTTCCCCTTTTTTTTTTTTAATTCTGCTCATTAAAGTATTTCCAGCTGCCAATTCAAAAGCAAATCAAATCACTTTTGGTAAATTCGTATCGAGTTTAAACTTGATAAAAAATTTAATAAAATATTTACTTTCCCCACGTGAGAGAGTTGGTTCCTTTGCTGTGATAATGTTTGATCCAGGCATTTCTTTGGGCAGGTCAGCGAAGGGAACTAAAACAAATCAAAAGGAGTAATAGACATTATGTTAGTTCACACAAATCAATGTGCATATTTTGTCTAATAAAGAGTACAATGCATGCTCTGCTGACAGGCATGCTTGTATGAAAATAGCAGCTTATCTCCCTAACATCCATCCACCTCCACATCCACTTTCAGGAATGTAAACACAGTGTGGGTTAATTTCCCTCAAACAGACTAATTGTTACCTCATATAGCTTGTGTGATTAATGTGTGATCTTCTGTCATTTGTAGGTGTTATTTCTGTACGTAGTCCGCTGCTTCACAGCTGCATGTATTTACAGCTATAAACATTTAGTGCTTGAAGTTATGCTGGTGAAACATGAAGCTTTATGTCCACATCATAGCGTTTGTGTCTATTTGACAACTGTGCCCTTGTAGTACTAAAAAAAATAAAAGTGGATTAAGGATTGTACAGTATGTTGCCTAAAAAATGATTTAGTTACAATTTTTTCAACTGATATTGGTGGAGGCTGAACTTTACTAGCTGGAAAAGCCATGAAAGTAAAAAAGTAAGTGAAAAATGGCAAATCATTAGGATCAGATTGCAGAAACAGTTAACAGTTATGTAATTCCCAGTTCAGTGGAGAGATTCCTGTGAGTGATAGATAATGCACTATAAGCTATATAATTCACATCTGCCACCCGAGAACGAAATATTAGATTGGGGCTGTAAAGTGAAGCTGAAATCCATGTTTTGCAGCCACTTTTTTAAGGAATCGTAGCAAGATAAAAGATTTAAAAGCTCGCCTCTTGTTTATGAGGAGTTCAAAACAAAATAACCAGCGTTCAAATTAAAACTAAAACACAAACATTTTTTTTCATCCACATTGTTCCATGCAATAGCAAAGATAGTATCCAATTTTTTATGAAACTAGAAACATACTTTTCAACTGCACTGCGTTGGTGAGGCCCTCGATTTAAAATACGCTTGTGTAAGTTTGGACAGTTGTTAGCATTAACTGGGATTGTAAAATAAATGAACGGAAAGGAAATTAGGACAATTTCTCATAACCTTAAAAACCTCTCTGGTTGCTCTGTGACTTTTCTTTTTAATTATTTGTACCTGTTTTTGTTTGTGCAAGCCTCGGTCATGCATTCCACATCTGAACCACTGTTCATGTCAAAACTTGACTGCTGATCACACATGCCAGATGCAAGTCTGAGATCAGATTGCCCCTGTCTGAAAACAACTGCAACACAGAATGTTCAACTTCAATATAATGATAGAAGCCCCCTTTTATTTAGCTTTATTTCATTTAAGTTCAACATTAGGCACTGACAAATATTGATTTCCAGGCAGTAAACCAAGTACTGCGTTTGCTTGTTTATGTAAAAGGTATACTTCCTCTGCTGTCCTGTTAATTGATCCCCATAGATGAGAGCAAAACTACCCGCTAAAGCCAGCAACCCATGCTATGTTCGTTAGGGAATAATTAGCATTAACTCATGCACATACTGCCGCACCCGAGATGTCAAGTGAGAGAGAAGGCCGTGTTTGTTTAGTTAATTAAGAGCAACAGCTTTAAAAATGCTTAATGCTTAATCCTATATCCACTAATGGAATTTGTAAGATTCTTAAACCACACAGAAAGGCTGTCTAAGTTGAATGAACAGAGCAAACTAGGTAAAGCGGCCCTTTGACAAGGGAGGAGGCAAGGACTGGGGATGGTGCCAGGGAGTGTTGCAAGAAAGTTTATGTCTGAGGTAACTGTTTATTTAGTGTACTTATGCCGTGAGAAAAGTTGTCAGCTGTTTTCCTGAATGCCCCAGTTCGTCACAGTTTGGCAGATGTTGTTTAGACGTTGTCATTTCCTGCTCTGCCACTAAAACTACTAAAATCCCCCTTACCTTGCCTTAGTGAATGAATGGCTTTTTGAACATTACTACAACTGTTAGTTTTTTATATTTAATATTTATAAATGTCAAAAGTTTTTTGCCCACATGCAGATAAAGGGTAGGGATAATGGCGAAATCATTTTAGTGATAGCAGCTACTGCCATTAGTTGTATACATATTTAATTAGTATACAAAATGATTACTAAATTACTGTTTGTGACCTTTTGGAATTGTTTGACGCGATTTCCATTGTTGTAAAAATGTTAAAAATAACTGTATCTAATTTTAATTGTGTGTTAAAATTAATGTCAATTGTTAAGGTGAAACAGTGAGTTCAATAATAGCCAGTAAACTCCCGTGACCCCGAGCACATTCACTTGGCAATCTTTGCGTGACAGCTTAACAGGTAAGGTGAGGATGACAGTCTCAACAAACTCGCTCTGTTGTATCTGTAACTTGCAGGACAAGTTGGAGATTTTAGTGAATACACTGTCTCTCTGTGAAAGAGAACATCTGTGGTTTATACTTTAGATCTGATAGAATCCAGAGTGTGTTTTTAATATGCTGACAGTTTTAGAATGCTGAAGGACCCTTCATTTTTTAGGTCGCTACTCACGAACTGAGGCACGTAGTTTGTGTTCTTGCATACAATTCAGAAATTAAAGTTGCAGCTGAACGTCAGTAAAAAAACTTGGCATCCTCTCTGAGCTTGTCCATCAGCCATTTGAAGTGATGAATGAGCGGGATGTCATTGAAGCAGTTGTGACTTTACAAAAGGTTGCCCAAACTTTCCCACTTTGTTGCCAGATCTCTGTGGATGATAACTCCTTTGAAGTTGCATGTATATGAAGGCACTTTACTTATTCAAAGACAATTTTTTCACGTGGATACTGTCAGTGGCTTCACTGTCAACTGCTAATAGCTTAGATTCCTCAATTAGATATTGCCACCTTTTTGCTCTTGTGTATTTTGTCCTTTTTGTATCTTTCCCATAATGTTTTGCTACTTCCAGTCTTTCTTCCCCTTGATTTTTTTCATTTCTTCTTCTGAGGAAAGATACTATCTCAACTCACAAAAGAGTAGAACAGTTATATCTGATAGGCACTTGAGACCAGACACACCCCTGTACACCTTTACATCTCTTTTCTTTGTGCACATCCTCCCCAAACTTTTCTCCACTGAAGGCCTGATACCCTCTTTCCACAGTGACAGTAGATGTGTTGTGTAAGATCATAACAGACAGAGGCATGGAATCCGAATAAATTTTGGTGTAATCATGCCTGCTAATTCGCCACAGTGCAACTTCACGGAGGAGTGTACAGGGGCTGAGATGAGCCACCACTGTTCATTCGTTCATGCCGGTCCGTTCTTTAGCAGCTCTGCCATTGGCAGTCTTGGGCTTGTAAACGTGGCCAGAATTGCTACATGTTGAATAATGTGAGCGCTAGTCAATCAGAAGAAAATAATATCATGCGGTAGCCTGGATGTTGAGCAATGTCTCCCACAGCCCTCACCTGGGCAATGCTCAATCATAATTTGATTACTATTCCCCTCTGGTATGCTGGTTGCTCCTTTCATCTCGCCATTGCTAAGATTTATTGTATTTAATCATATCAGCGTATTACAGCATTCTCGTAAAGAGATAAGGATGACTGGCGGCTTTGCAAAAATCCTGAAGACCACATAATAGCTGAGGTCATAATTTGATATGGACTTCTTATGGAGTACTGTGGGTAATTTAAAATACTGAGGAGATATAAGGGTAAATCTTAACTAATCACAGAAACACTTACCTCAAATGCGTCTTTTTTTTTGCATCCCAAACTTGAATTGTGTTCCCCCTTCTTGACCGCGTCAGCCACTGTGTGCGCCAAATTTAATGTTTAAACTACTGCCACACGACATGCATTTGTGTTGTTTTGCCAGGTTGCGTTACAATTTTTGCAACTTGGTGCTGGAATGGAAAAGAATAAGTTGGAGACGGAAGTGTTTGAGTAGGTGGTTCACCACAATCATTTACATAGCTACCCACCAATGTAAGAACAACGGGACCAGTGCACAGATGATAAAGATAGAGCAGGCATTATTAATTTAATTACAGACACAGAAATAAGTTTGTAACACCTCCTCAAACACAGTTCCTGTACATTACTTCACAATTTTTTTTTTTTTGCAGCAATACATATTGATTTAAGGAAGATTGCAACAATTCAAGAGCGCCTCATTAAACCTATTATGGTAAAAGTGAGTGCTTGGCACGATGGTAGGGCTATTAGCTTATTAGCCATATGCAAACCTCCAATGTCCTGACTCCCTCGCAGCAGCTGTATTATAATTACTAATGAGTGTGTTAGTCTTTTCATCCAGCAATCTTTTGTATTTGGAAGTCAGGTAGCACAACTTGACACTGATAGCATCTTTGCTCCGGTGATGTTGTTTTCCATTATTGAGTGCCAACCTGTGACAGCAGGGCTGCACCCTTGGCTACCACAGATTTTTCTGGTTACAGTTGCAAACAATTCACCTTCCTTTCTCACCATTACTTCCAAAAGAGTAAACACAATAAAAACATTTAGAAGTACTTAATTTTAACTGAAATTATGGGTTTTAATTGAAATAAAGAATTATTGTACTATGTAATGTGTTTTTATAATTATCTGGTACTAACATGATGTAATTTGCACTCTTTTGCAGCTCAACAATTTTTCTCTGTGTTACAGTTTTTATCAGCATGTGCTGGGACAGAAAAAGTACAGGCAAACTCATGCACTGTTGAAATATCCATTCACACATACCAGACACATCAGTGCACAGACATTTTCAGAGTCCACCCACCATCAGCACCACTGTGTCAGATGTGCTTTGTACCCACTGATCCTTCATCACTCTGCAGTGTTTGACAGAGTACCAGCAGGGTGAAAGCCACCTTGCAGTGAAAAGACTTTGATAAGTGAAAAGCTCTCTTTTTCTCTCCAAACCCTCTATGTCACGCTGACTTACTCATCCCTAAGCAGCAAACATTCTTTGTTTCCTCACCACCTGCCCACTGGCTCAAGACAGTGTATTAATTGGCGAGTGAGGACCATGAAATATAATAAAGCAGCTCATCCCTGTTGGTGTTGCCTAATTAGCAGTTTTGGAAAACAATTGATGTTGTGTTGTTCTTCTGTTGGTGCCCCATTGGCTTTGTTAGGTGTAGTGATCCAGAGCAAAGACGGTGTGACTAAAAGGTGCTGCCACATTTGTTCTCCAATCCACCCACTCATGAAAAAATTACTTAACTTCTGCGTTGGTAGTCATCCAAACACTGGGCCTGCTTGCATGTTGTAAAATCTACAGTTTATAAGAATTTCTGATCATAAAGGTGCAACATGTTTGATTCCTTTAGTTCCTTCAGTTTTCAAACAATGATCAGCTTCTTCATCAACTAAGAATAATTCTTTGACATAGTGATAAAATAAAAACAATTCTTTTCTTTAAAAATATTCTTATGAAACTTAGGTAGCTGGATTAAGGACTAGTGTTTAGTTGCTCTTGTGTAAGATATTCTGTCCCCCAGGTGTCTTAACATGCTCAAAATGGACAGGTTTGTTATATCGTGAGTATTGTGTAGTGTATTCTCCGACCCTTCCTGGGGTTGACAGTTGCGTAAAAAGCAGGCTGTCATAGACGGAGGAAAGGCCCGTGCACTGATAAAAGCATGGTGGTAATCTTAATCTGTGTCTCAAACTTTTGAAAAAAACAATTCCCATTTCCAGAAAAATGGGCACATCAGACAGTGGAGGACAACTGAAGTAAAGGGCAAACATTCCACAAACTGTAACAAGTTCTGTCTTCAGTTTCTAAACAGTTAAAAAACTGAAAAGGTTTATTGTTAATTTTTTGTTAAGTTTTTATTGCATATTAGAAAAAGTTCCAGCTATTTTGGAAATGTATTAATTAAAGCTGATATTTCTATTTTCTGTAGAAAAATAAGTTTGTCATAAGTTTTGAATACAGCTGTAAAAAACTGCAAACACGGGGTTCAACAGTATAACCTGAAGACCACTGATGTCCAATTATAGTAATATTGTGTGTCCACAGGTATGCCATCATGTGTGGAATTATGGCAGATTATGACACAATACAGAACAAGATAAAGAACGGATACATCTTTAAGGTACATCATTGTGTAAAACATGTGATTTGTCTAAATGAGTAATCATATGCTGCACCTACACCTGCATATTCCGAAACTAGTGATTATTTAATGAAACGCTTCCACTATTATGTCTGTAGATTTTTCACATATATTTTGGACATGTATAAAGAATGGGGTGGTGGCTACTCCTAATCATTTAGCCAGTAAGCAACTCCTACAGCCAATTAGTTGCATAAGACAAAACGGGGTATGGTACATCGGCACGTCAACGTTTATCTTCTGTCAGCAGCTCTTTGCCGACAGTGTATACCTTCAAATCTCTTGACAGCTGAACAAGAGAGAGAGAAAGTGAGCTCGAGAAAGGCGATATGACAAAACAGAGAGAGAGAGTGAAAAAGGAAGGGGGGTGAGAGACAGCTGGGGCCGTTTGGCCGCTCACTGAAATTACGTGTGTTAGAGGTGTTTATCAAATACTTGTGGGTTGGTGAAGCAGGACAGATCAGGTCAGAACAGAAGGCAATGGAAACCTGAATGAATCAACAATGAAACTCTTATATCTCTCTCTCTCTCTCCTCCCAGGATCATCTGGATAGAGCCATTGAGCTAAAGCCTCAAGATCCCATGTCCTACTACCTCCTGGGTCGTTGGTGCTATGCTGTATGTGACCTGCTGTATTATCTCTCCCATGTCTCCCTTGTCTGTGCTTCGGCCTCACACACACACACACAGCTTTATTTTCCCTTCTGTGACAGTCGCAGAAAATGCTATGGGAGGTAACACCAGCCATTGTTCGCTTAGAATCTGATAGTACCAGGGAGATATTTTCATCCTGTTTTTATTTGGTATATCTGTCTGTTTTTGATGCAGCTCAGGATTGTTTCTGGGACCATCTCTTCCTGTCTTTTATCTGTCCAATCACTGCCTGCATTTGTGAAAAAAGTGTGTGGTAATGAATTGTCATTCATACACTTGGTTTTGTCAAACTGAAGGAAGGAAGGAAGCTAAACAAGAAATTGTGTCTAAATTATATATGTCTAAATTATATAATTTTTGCCTGCAATCAGTTACAGTAGCGATGGTGTTTATATAGTGGGACACAGAACTAACTGGCTGATCTACCGATTACATCAATCCAGCAGTTTTGTTCAAACGCTCCTGTGATGACACATATGCAATGATGAAATACGGCACATGCAGTTAGGCAATGAACTGATGAAAGGTGCAGAGCAGGAACATCACATGTTTGACCCACACGTCTCTGACCATTATTCTCCAAAAACTGTCAGTAGCAAGGTATCAGTGTACCGGGAGCTTTGGCCTTCAGAGTAAAGTGAAAATTTACAGTAGCAATAAAATCCAGTCGTGAATTGGTTTAAAATTTGTAATTTATTTTGATCATATTAGAAAACACTGTTGTTTAAAGTTGACAGCCATTGTTATTCTGACTTAAAGAGTTACTTAACATGCCCTGGAATGAGTACTCCAATCTAGCCACAGGGGTTGCAAGCCAGTGACATCTGTGCCGGACCCAACCCCAGATAAATAGAGAGGGTTGCTTCAGGAAGGGCATCCGGCGTAAAACTTGCAACGAAAAAGTACAACCATGCGAGTCATCCATAGCAATTTCATCCTGGATCGGTCGAGGCCCGGGTTATCAACGACCGCCACTGGTGCTGTTAATCTACAGGGTGCCGGTGGAAATTGGACTACTGTTGGTCAAAGAAGGAGAGGAGGCAGAAGGGTTTGTGGTCAGAGAGAGAAATGGAAAGGCAGGAGCTTAGATCTGAGAATAGGGACTCTTAACATTGGCACAATGACAGGGAAAGGTAGAGAGCTGGCAGACATGATGGAGAGAAGGAAGGTAGATGTACTGTGTGTGCAGGAGAGGAGGTGGAAGGGCAGCAAAGCACGTAGTATTGGAGGAGGATACAAACTGTTCTACCATGGTGTGGATAGGAAGAGAAACGGAGTAGGAGTGATCCTGAAAGGGGAGTTTGTGAACAATGTTCTAGAGGTGAAAAGAGTCTCAGACAGGTGATGAGCCTAAAGCTAGAAATTGAAGGGGTGATGGTGAATGTAGTCAGTGGGTATGCTCCACAAGTTGGCTGTGAGTTAGAAGAGAAGGAGAGATTCTGGAGTGAGTTTGATGAGGTTGTAGAGAGTATCCGCAGAAGAGAGAGAGTAGTTGTTGGAGCAGACTTCAATGGGCATGTTGGTGAGGGGAACAGAGGTGATGAGGAGGTGATGGGCAGGTTTGGTGTAAAGGAAAGGAATCCAGAAGGACAGATGGTGGGGGACTTTGCTAAGAGGATGCAAATGGCTGTAGTCAACACTTACTTCTGGAAGAGAGAGGAACACAAAGTGACATACAAGAGTGGAGGTCGAGGTACACAGGTGGACTTCATCCTATGTAGACGAGGTCATTTGAGAGAGGTTAGTGACTGTAAAGTGGGGGTAGGAGAGAGTGTAGCCAGACAGCACTGCATGGTGGTGTGTAAGATGACTCTGGTGGTCAGAAGGAAGAAGAGAGGAAAGTCAGAAAAGAAGACCAAGTGGTGGAAGCTAAAGAATGAAGAAACTTGTGAGGAGTTCAGGCAGAAGTTGAGACAGGCTTTGGGTGGTCAGGAAGAGCTTCCAGATGACTGGGAAACTACACCAGAGGTTATCAGGGAAACAGGTAGGAAGGTGCTTTGTGTGTCATCTGGAAAGAGGAAAGAAGATAAAGACACTTGGTGGTGGAATGAGGAAGTACAGGACTGCATCCAGAGGAAGAGGTTGGCTAAGAGTCAGTGGGATGTACAGAGGACTGAGGAAAGTAGACAGGAGTACAAGGAAGTGCAGCGCAGAGTGAAGAGGGAGGTGGCAAAGGCCAAACAGAAAGCTTACGATGAGCTGTATGACAGGTTAGACATGAAGGAAGGAGAGAAGGACTTGTACAGGATAGCCAGACAGAGAGATAAGAATGGGAAAGATGTGCAACAGATAAGAGTGATTAAAGACAGAGATGGAAAGGTGCTAACAACCCAGGAGAGTGTGCAGAGAAGATGGAAGGAGTATTTTGAGGAGCTGATGAATGAGGAAAATGACAGGGAAAGAAGGGAGGAAGATGTGGATGTTGTGGAGCAGGAAATAGCAGAGATTAGAAAGGATGAGGTGAGGAAGGCTCTGAAAAGGATGAAGAGCGGAAAGGCTGTTGGGCCTGATGACGTACATGTGAAGGTGTGGAAGTGTCTAGGAGAGACAGCAGTGACGTTTCTGACAAGTCTGTTTAACAGGATTTCAGAGAGTGAGAAGATGCCTGAGGAATGGAGGAGAAGCGTTCTGGTGCCGATCTTTAAGAACAAGTTTGTAGCAACTACAGAGGGATAAAGCTGATGAGCCACACAATGAAGCTGTGGGAAAGAGTAGTGGAAGCCAGGCTTAGAAAGGAGGTGGAGATTTGTGAGCAGCAGTATGGTTTTTATGCCCGTAAGAGCACCACTGATGCCATTTTCGCTTTGAGGTTGTTGATGGAAAAGTACAGAGATGGTCAGAAGGAGCTGCATTGTGTCTTTGTGGATTTAGAGAAGGCGTATGACAGGGTGCCGAGGGAGGAGCTGTGGTACTGTATGAGGATGTCGGGAGTGGCAGAGAAGTACATCAGACTAGTTCAGGACATGTATGAGAGGAGCATGAGGGTGGTGAGATGTGCCGTAGGTCAGACAGAGGAGTTCAAGGTGGAGGTGGGACTACACCAAGGATCGGCTTTGAGTCCCTTCTTGTTTGCTATGCTGATGGACAGGTTGACAGATGAGGTCAGACAGAAGTCTCCCTGGACAATGATGTTTGCAGATGACATTGTGATTTGCAGTGAGAGTAGAGAGCAGGTGGAGGAACAGCTGGAGAGGTGGAGGTTTGCTCTGAAAAGAAGAGGCATGAAAGTCAGTCGTAGTAAGACAGAATACATGTGTCTAAACGAGAGGGAGCAAGGTAGAAGAGTAAGGTTACAGGGGGCTGAGGTGAAGAAGGTGCAGGAGTTTAAGTACTTGGGGTCAACAGTTCAGTGTGATGGGGAGGGTGGAAAAGAGGTGAAGAGGCGAGTGCAGGCGGGTTGGAGTGGGTGGAGGAAAGTGTCAGGTGTGTTGTGTGACAGAAGAGTGTCAGCAAGACTCAAAGGAAAGGTGTACAGGACAGTGGTGAGACCAGCTCTGCTCTATGGGTTAGAGACAGTAGCAGTGAGAAAGAGACAAGAGGCAGAGATGGAAGCAGCAGAGATGAAGATGTTGAGGTTCTCCTTAGGAGGGACAAGGTTGGACAGAATTAGGAACGAGCTCATCAGAGGGACGGCGCACGTTGCCTGTGTTAGCAACAAAGTCAGAGAGGCCAGACTGAGATGGTTTGGACATGTGCAGAGGAGGGATAGTGATTATATTGGTAGAAAGATGTTGGAGATGGAGCTGCCAGGCAAGAGGGCGAGAGGACGACCCAGGAGGAGATATATGGATGTGCTAAAAGAGGACATGAGGTTAGCTGGTGTTAGAGTGGAAGATGCCCAGGATAGAGTGAAGTGGAAAAGGATGATTCGCTGTGGCAACCCCTGATGGGAAAAACCCAAAGAGAAGTAGTAGATGCACACAAGTACTCCAAGATAACTGTGGCATTACTCTTTGATTTGGTTACATATTTCGGACCACATCCAACCACACCCAGTCAACAGGCTTGAACTTTTGTGCCAGAGAGGGCAATGGAACACTTTCTTTTTGTTGGAGTTCATTTCTTATTAACCTTAATAACAGAATTGTCTTTTAACTTAAAGCATTTTGCTTTGCAGGTGGCTCAGTTGTCGTGGATTGAGAGGAAAGTTGCAGCCACATTATTTGGAGAACCTCCAAGTGCCACAATTGAAGATGCACTAAGAAATTTCCTTAAGGTGACGTTTTCGAACCTACTTTTTTAGGGCAAGAGCATGCTTACATTTACACTTAGTAATTTGGCAGATGCTTTTATTCTAAAGCAACTTAAAAGTGAGAGCAAGCAAAAATCTAAGTCAAGGAGAAAACATATCAAAGCAAAGTGCTATCAAAGAAGTGTTTCTGTTTCATGAGAGGTACCAGACAGAGCAGAAAGGAATTTTTTTTAAGTGCATAGCCTAATCCAGGCAGCCAAAACCAGTGCAGAGATCTGAGGAGTGGTGTTACGCAAGTTCTTTTTGGCTGATTAAAAAAATGCTGCTGCAGTTTAGATCTTCTGCAGGGGTTTGATCGTGCATGCCGGTAACCCCATCAACAGTGCATTGCAGTTGCATCGAGATGAGATACGACCAGTGCCTGCACAATGAGTTGGGTTGTATATTCTTGGAGGGGTCTGATCTTTCTAATGTTGCAGAGAACAGATCTGCATGACCGACTGAGGCAATGGTCTTCGATGATGACCACCAGATTTCTGGCCGACTTAGTGGGGACAATCACTGCAGATCCAGTGTTGCTGTTGTTATGCTGATGTTGTGTCGTGTCAAAGTTCAGGCTGGGAAGACAAGAACTTCAGTCTTGGAGAGGTTAAGCTAAAGATGCCTTTCTCTCATCCAAGCCGAGATGTCAGAGAGATGGACAGAGAAGCCTGATGAGACAGTGGAATCATCCGGTGGAAAGGACAGTAAAAGCTGTTTGTCGTCAGCATAGCGATATGAAAGTGAAAGGAAAAGCCATGTGAATGTATGATAGAGTTCAGGGATGTAGTATTGCTATGTAGGCCATGAGAGTTAGAAACATGCCCCTACCAGGATACCTTGAAGGTTCGTCCAGACAAGTAAGACCGAATCCAGGTCAGAGCTTCTAGAGATGCCCAAGTCAGAGAGTGTAGACAAGAGGATCTGATGGTTCAGTGTCAGAAGCTGCAGATAAATCTAGTAGAATTGATACAGGAGAATGTCCTGCAGCTGTTACAGCCTGCAGAGATTCCACGACCGTCAGGAGTTTTTGGGGAGGGACCACTCTCCAAGCCAGACTTGTTATCATCGACAGGAAGTCTGAGAGTTGATTGAACAGTTCCAGGGTCTTAGCCAAAAATGGAAGAAGGGAGACTGGTCTGTAAATCTCCTCAAGGGAGGGGTCAAGTGATGGAGGAAGTTAGGAGGATGTCATCATCTAGAGGAGACAACTGGGAGCGGATGGCTGCCACCTTATTAGTAAAGGAGGCCAACTCGTTAGCAGTGAGAGAGGTGGGTGGAGTTCAGTAAAGCAGTGCTAGTTCTGAGCGTTGCTGTTTAAGCCCCGGAGAGGGATGAGACCCTAAGGACACTACGGACCAAAACCCTGATATTCAGCATGACTTCATGTTTTAGGAAGTTACAGAAATGAAGTGATGCAGTTGCCCAGCAGACAAGTGTGGGAAAGGGGATTTCCGACGATGCTAAGTAATTGGCAGCACTCGTTTGAAGCATATTTGTGCCTTTAGGTGTGCCTTCACTCAGTCTACGTGCCTGGTATTCCAACAAAGTTAACATAAAATACTGACACAAAGCAGGATCTAATTTGTAATTTTGTTTTCATGCTGTTTACTTGATTGCATGCTCTGACTTGACTAACACACTGCGTCCTGTTTGTTCACTTGCAGCTTGCCTCCAGGTTGCTCCTGCGCCCAGTTTTGACAGAGCGAACCTTCTGTGTGTGGAAGGACTTAATCTATGTTCCCACGTTTCGTTTGTGGATATAGTCGATAAAAAATATTGCTTCTGGCTAATATTCATCTGTTTGCTATCATCAATTTGATATTAGGCATTTGTGTTATGACATGGTGCGGCTGACATGGAGCAGACTCCACAGAGCTGTAAAAATATATCCAGCAGGTTACAGGAGACCCCTGAACTCTGACCTCTTCACTGCAGCACCGTTGGTCTGTAATTGACCAAACTGCAGCTTATGATGGAGACAAAGCTTTTACTGAGCCAGATTACCAGACAAAGTATATGAGTATTTTTATTTTTATGTATACTGACCTGAAACCTTTTTGTCTGTTTTTGCTCAGGTTGAGGAGATCCATCCAGGATATTCTAAACTCAACTATGTGTTTCTAGCTAAGGTGAGAGCCAGTTAAACTCCTCTTGTACGACGTGGTTTGTTTACATGGACTAAACAATGCATTGATATTTTTTTCCCATAATTTGGCAGTGCTACAAAGACCTCGGACTGAGGGAAAAAGCTAAGAAGATGTGTGCAGCTGCTTGTTCAATGAGTGCTGCCTCCAAAGAGGTACACTTTGTCACGTTCGAGCACAACTCTGAATTGATATGTGTCTTACTGGGGTGTTCCTCCTGTTTTTTCCCCTCTTTCTTCACAAAATGCATCATGAATCAGAGATCCCAATAGAAAATCACAAATTGTTAAAGTAGCTGCTTAAGTCACTCACATAAACACACTTTATTGTGTTTTGTTTCTCCGTCAGGATGAAGAGGCACAGAAGGAGCTGGACTCACTGTGCCCAGCACTCGGCATGTGACAACAGCACGCGGCAGCGTGTATTTTACATGTGGTTAAGGTGGTGTGTGCACATTTGTGTGGATATAGCGTAAATTAAGATGCCGTCGTGTTGGTTCACTCTGCGAAGTTGAGGGAGATGTGTTGTGGCATTATTTTAATAACAGAAGCGTTTAGTCTACCAGAGTCTGTCTTTTAAATCAGACTTGGCTATGGATTTGCTCATAAAACAATTTTAATAGTAACTGGTTGTATCAAATCAGCGATATATTTAGTTTTTAGATTTCTTTTGGGGAGAATTTCTTTTGAAAGTAATTGTTTTATAAACTACATGAATCTCAAATTATAGTGAAACAGTCTGATAGTATATGTAGTTTGGATATAGGCACCCCATGTGTATAGCAGACATTCTGGCAGAGGTCCGATTGCTCTAATAGGGAGTGTAGCACGTCTGTGTTCAAAGGATACAAAGTCCAAAGAGCAGTTTCTTTTTAGGTGATCGACTCAGTTACAGGATTTGTTACCTTCTGTTCTGTCCTGGTTTTTGTGTCTACCATCACACATTCAAGTGGCATTGACAAAGGGACATCAAACAATGGTGCAACCGAACAAAGATCATGAATGCCGTGACCGCCGGGTGACCTGTCACCCTTCAGACCAGATTTATTACTCACTGGCTGCATGTATCTGCAGAAGTTTCTTCTTTTATGACCCCTTTTGTTGAGATCTGATGTACTGTGGCATCAGCTCCTATTACAGTGATGTAATTTTATTATTGTTCTCTGAGAATTCTCAGTTGGACTTTTTGCATGTGAATATATTAGAGATTACTCAAATGACATTAAATGTCATTCCACAGATATTTGCAAGCCATGGTTAAATATTTATCTTTGATGTCTCATTTTTTGAAGACTGTAGAGGTCCTGTAGTTTATGGGCGCTCTAGTATTTTCCAAATTACTGAGAAAGAAAAAAATCTGGTTTGACAAAAAAACTCAAATATTCCAATATATTCCTGTAAAGGTGTTATATGAAACACCCATGCAGGAATTTCTTTTACCTTTAGACCCATTTTAATTCTGAGTTCTGCTGGAACATTTCAAGATGCATTGTCTTCCAGGAGTGTTTTTCCACATCCTTTTGGAGCTCTTACATTTGCTATTTGTTATATTGGTTTTAATTGTTTCATCTAAAGTCAGTTTTATCAATAAATTTGTTGTTATTAATACTTTTTAAAATTAAAGAATGAACCCTTAATGTTTTTAGTCCCCTCCCAGTTAAGATAAGTTTTTCCTTTTAGTTAACATACCATGTCCGATTAAGTGCATAAGCTCTATTATGTTTCATGCTTATAATGACAAAATAAGATAATCATACTTTATTGAAGAAAGTCTAGATGAAGGTCTTTAAAATATACCTTGCTGCTTTGTTCGATATGTAAATTGAACTTCTGACATAAAACTGAGGTACAGTTGTGTTTTGGTTGGCTTTCTGGCAAAAACTGAATTAGCATGATGCATAATGATTGCATTCCAGGTAAATGATGTTAGGAACATGTGACCCAATAAGACTCATGCTATGTTTGAATATGTCGTTTTATGCATTCCCGACATCACTATGTTTGTACTTAGTCTTGTTGGTCTAATTCATTTTACACATGCATATTACATGCAAACTTTAATTTTGTTTACTTTGGAGGTTTGTTTTCAAGAATTTTATCTATATACATTCTGAAAATTACAGTTAGTTGTTTTCTACCAGCACTATGAATGTATTTGACTTTTTTTCTATTTTTTTAATGCCAAAGCAAATACAACGTTGCTCAAGGGTATATCGTATCTGATACACTACATAGAGATTTTACCGTACTGTAATGTAGGCAATATGTTCTGAATAATGGAACTCGAATCTATAATTAAATCTGTGCAATGCTGATCTAAGTTGCCACTGTTTCATTTGCCGTGCATGTTTGTGTGCTTGTTCACTTTTTATTGCTTTTTTTATGGCCTCCCGAAAGTTGTGTAATCTGTAACTTATTAAAATTTACAGCGACTTGTGTTATAAATGAAATTCATCTAAATCCAAAATCAACAAAAATGTGACAAGCAGGTTCCTGCATGACTATAAATAATTGTGGAGTTCGCAGGCATCGTTTTCCTTTCCCCCAGACGGTACATTTTGTGCCAGGGCAATTGGGGATTTGTTACTGGATCAGATTCAGGCCATCGTCCCACCAGTCTAGTCATGTTTCAGCACTTTTTTTCCCATGGTAGAACCGCTCTGAATAGGCACCTCCTAAATGCACACAGGTGTTTGTTTATACAATCATAAAAACTTCACCATTCTGTGATTGATTTTATTAGCCTCGATGTGCACTTTGATCAAAAGCCTCGTTTGAGACAGCTAGAGAAATCCCTTTCAGCTGCTTTTTCTTACATATGAAGAAGACTGTGGATGTTTTCTATGTATTTCCAGAAATTATATAATATATTTCTGTGTGTGATTGCATCTTATTTTGATGTCTGTACATGCTGGTGCGCAAGACACGTCACTGTGTTGCATAAGAAGTGGAAAGGTGCAGCTTTCATGTTTTCTGCGCCCTCTCTTCTCTATTTCAATGTTCTAATATTTTTGTCTTGGTCTCAGACATTTCCGGGTTGTGTAGTATATTTGACCCTCAAAACTGTGGACCCTCACTGCCACACCATTTGTTTATGTATTTTTTTTTTTTTAAATAGGGACATGAAAGCATCAAAGAGTCACTCTGGGTGGATTCATTTTGACACTTATGCAACTGCCAGCTTTATTCCCAAAAGTTGCATGTTGTAGCTTTCTTTATTATTTTGGGGCACCTTCAGGAACCACAAATGTATCTAGTTATATTTACCATTTAGAACAGCATAAACTAGACTTGAACTCTGCCCCCTCCACAAGAAGAGGCCTCATGATTATGTAATAATGCAGGTGTTTCATATAATGCTCTAATGGGGCACAAATACAAGATTATCAAACAAAAACGATCAAATAACGACCAGCAGGCTTCAGGTTCTGGCTCCAGAGCCTATTCTATTCTTATGTTCCTTAATACATTGATTACTGTGGTATGAAATTATAATGTACAGACCACATATCTTAACTTTATTACTCATAAGTCTGCTTTGGCCTTGACTGTCAGCGGTCTTCATCCTGACCTCATCATTGTTTGCAGGATTCAGCCATGCACTAACAATTCAAAACCATGGTTTTCTCCGAGCCCGTATCATATCAATCAGTCAGCAATCTGCTCTCTGAACACAACATCTGTAGCATTCATTCAGATCTCCATATATTCCCTCATTTACAGTCTAAGCAATGCTAAAGTTACACAACTCCGAGGCAACAGCAGCAGATCTTGTGTGTATGTGCTGCATGTGTGGATATTTCATCCTCCGCCAATGCAGGATACGAGGTTAAATGGAGAGATTAACACTAATCTTATTAATGCAGTCTTGACAGGTCTAAGACATAATGACATAGGATGTGTCTTACCAATGCTTCATGCAATATTTCTCATCAGACTTGCGCCATCACATGCCTTCTGATTTGTTGCTGCCAAACTTGTCCTCTGCCTTTTTTAATCAGTGTGTACCTGAGGTATTCATTTCCAGGATTGGGGGGATAACATGGCTGTGTAGCAGGAAGATTTGCTTCCTTCTGCAGCTTCCTGTAATGCAAGGAGGAACACAACAAAACCAATAATCATTGAAGGCTGATATAGTCTGCAAGTGTAACTCGGGACATCGTCCCACTGAATGGGTTGTGTTAACCATATGTGTTGACACGCATGATGTCGCTGTCGCTATTTTGTCTTAAGTTTTGGGTTTGTGTTTGTAAAAAGGGACAAAGCAGTGCAGTATCAGTAATCATCAGCTGGAGCTTTATCTGAATTTGTCACGCACTCTGAAAGTTGTCTGGCTGCGAGCCCCTCGCTGATCGAGCACAGGATGTTTCTGGCAGAGTGAGATAAATGCTGTCAGGGAAAGGGATCTCCCAAACACTTCCCCTTTGTTCCCACCTCACCTGGCAAAGTGCCAACAGCATGTAGTATTTTTACTAGTTCATGGTGCAACTGTTTCCAGTGTATATGTGCATGGTATATGGAGTTACACTGTCATCAAAATCTAAGTTTAGTCTCACTGGCTACAAGGTTAGGAACACCTTTATTATCTAATGCAATTTAACACAGCAGCTCTGCCGCAAATTTGACTTGTGCAAAGTAAAGGTAATTTATTGGTTTTTAAATTGAAACTGTCACAAATGTGATAATTATACGATGTGTTGTTTTATTTTTGCTTTTTATGTTAATGTAGGAAAGTGGAGAAGAGGTGGAGGGGGCCAAAACGTTACAACCAATTGCGGATTATAACCTTGTAAAAGCTGCATTCATGGCCGAGCATCAGACGGTACAGGTGTATCCAGTCAGTGTGGTGGATCCACTTATATATGTATGTGTGTCGGTTGATTTAGTCTTTTCTTTAATGACGACAGTGGAAACAAAAGACCAATCAAAGTCAGTTTATTATGCAACTGTACAATATTGTAAAGACAGGCACGAGTTAAAGAAAAACACAAAATCAGCTACTGTTGTGCAGTAATACAGTGTATAAGTAATGAGTAGACAAAAGCTTGAGTGGCTGTATTACTTGTCAAGTAGTAATAAATGTTAATTTTCTTCCATTTTGACATTTTATGGAAAAATAATGTCAGGCAAGAATTTGGTTAAGGCTAAGATTTGAGTATTTCTTGGCATGTTGTCTACGGTTTATTAGACATTACTTAAAAATACTTCACATTATTACAAACTGCTTTAGCAGGAGTCCAACAAACTTTGATCTGAGAAAACAATATGATTAATCACAAGGAAAATCAATGCTAGCCTTCCAAAGTATTAATATTAATTCAATAATTATTACTGATAATAAAAATAACTGGCATTTTGTGCACGAAAATAAATTTGTCACCGAACATCCTGCAATATTCATAGTTAAATATTTGGAAAGAACAAAAAAGAGAGGTGTGAAAACACTGACCTATATTTGTCTGTTCATACAGCTGGGTGCAAAAATTTGAAATCCCCTTATTTTGAAATGATAAAAAGAGTAAAATAATATTTTTTTCTTCAGCATAATATTTAAAGCACAATTAGCTAATACAAACTTTTTTTTATTTTATTTATTACATTTTTAAGGGGCACACAAACTTTTGCACCAATTTAATTTTCACTATTTCGTATAAAGAAATGCAAAACTTTTTTTTTTTTACAATTTTGCCATTTCAAAATAAAGGGATGCAAAGTTTTGACACAAAACGTACATGTAGCAGGCGTGTTTGGTCCATCAGCATCTGCAGTAGCTTCTAGATTATATCACAGTCCCTCCAGGAATTTGCAGTGTTGCAGTCAGTCAGTCATCCCTGAATTCTGTGAAACCCTGCAATCTAACATGGCAACATACATCACCGATTCTTCAGAAAAGCTGTAGTGAAATCAAGAGTTTCCGGCTGCAACACTCACAAAAGTCTGAAAGGACTGATATCAAATGATTTTGTAAAGAATTTTAGTTAATATAATATGCGGCTTTTTTCTGCCTACTTCCTGAGTAACTGTGCTGTTCTAATATACCAAAAACTACTCAATATTTTAGGTTAATAGATGTTAGGTTAACATGCGTTTAAGAAGTTTAAATGTCTCACTGAATTCTTCTGCTTTGATGAATGAAAGAAGACATTTTTACGTGAACGTGTGAAGTGTGGCACATATGCACAATGCTGCTTCTGTTTCTGTCTCGCTCTATAACAATTATATAAATAAGTTAATAATCAGTGGTCATGGCTGGTTAATTATTTAAAACAATGTTGTGAACAATCAGAGATTAGCCTGAGATTTCAGCTTATAAAAACCCCAAAAACACGAGCCTTTTTGAGCTTAAACCTTCATATT